>VZTU01030599.1:17429-35957 GCA_013400835.1 Zapornia atra
AGGGGAGATGCTCCAGGCCCCTAATCATCTTCGTAGCCCTTCTCTGGACTCTCTCCAGGAGATCCCTGTCTTTTTTATCCCAGGGAGCCCAGCACTGGACACAATACTCCAGGTGGGGCCTGACCAGGGCAGAGTAGAGGGGGAGGATCACCTCCTTCAACCTGCTGGCCACACTCCTCCTGATGCCCCCCAGGATCCCATTGGCTCTCTCAGCCCCCAGGGCACACTGCTGGCTCATGGCCAACCTGTCATCAACCAGGACCCCCAGGTCCTTCTCCACAGAGCTCCTCTCTAGCAGCTCATCCCCCAGCCTGTACTGATACAGTGGGTTATTCCTCCCCAGGTGCCAGACTCTCCACTTGCTCTTGTTGAACCTCATCTGGTCTCTCCCTGCCCAGCTCTCCAGCCTGTCCAGGTCGCTCTGGATGGCAGCGCAGTGTCCTGTGTGTCAGCCACCCCTCACAGCTCTGTATCATCAGCACTTGCTGAGGGTGGATGCTGTTCCCTCAGCAGGGTCGTCAGTGAAGATAGTAAACAGGACTGGGCCCAGCACCGAGCCCTGGGGAAATGCCCCACCGAGCACATGAGGAACAGGATGGCTGTTCTTATGTGGCACAGGTAAGACTATGTGCTCTTAGGGCAGAGCTCTTAGAAGTGCATAACCTCCCACTGAATGGGAGCTGTGCCTCTGTGTGCGATTCACTCCCCAGGTCACCGCGATGGTCACTACAAGTTAGGATGTGAACAACAGTCATGAGAATGTCATTACATGTTGCTGGCTTTGGCAAGGCAGCTAGATCCAAAACCTGTTACCCTTTCATTCCCACCTCTGTGCTTGGCTACTTATCCCTTTAGTCATGTTTGCAGAACAATCAGAGTTCAAACTAACCTCCAGCTCTCTCATTTCTTAGGAGATGATTTTCAATCCCAGTTATTTTAAGTGATCTAATGGACCCTATTGTTGAATACAGGAATGTTACATCAGTAAATGTAAGCAATAGGAGAGGAGGACTTCAAGCCATCTTTGCTGTCCAGTAAGCATACTCTGTAACTGACTTAGATGATAATCTTCACCCCATTAGTGAAGGGCTGAGACCAACTGACTCCTATACATGGTTGACTGTAATCAGGCATGTAAACTCTTTGTTTTTCACTGCAGACACCTTAGAAACTTGTTAGCTTAACACAGTAAGCAGAGTTATACTATTCCAGGCCAAGTATCCCCTCCAGTTGTTTCAACAATCTGTGGTGCTCCATGTCTGTATCAGCTGCCTGTAACTCTTTGGTTTCCACCAGTCTAGGTTTTACTTTCTGTCCTGTTGCTGATGAAATGTGCCATATTGAAATAGGAAGGAAAAGTCTCAAGAAGGTCCTCTTTCCAAATCTCTGACCAGGTTTACTTCTGACTCCTATCATGATACCCACCTTTCTGCTTGGTACAGAATATTTGGCTTGAATCTGGTAACAAGAATACTTTTCCTTAAATACAGTGACTCATCATACTTCCTCTTCATCTGACAGACTACTATTCCTTGGCAGTGATACTAACCATGATCCCAGAACGTTTCCAGTCAACTAATGTCATGTTCCACTTCAACTGTTTCAAGCAGATTAAAAAAAAATTAGTAAAAAAGCCATGGTCCCAACATCTGGGTGACACAGGCATCTGTGGTTTGCTTGGGGGCTGCAGAAAGAGTGATTTCCCCAGTAGCCTTTCTGCTACTCACCTGTGGGTATAGAGCTTGTAGGTGCTATTAAACATTTCAAATGAGGTAAGAAAATCCCCAGGGGTTTCCTTCAAAGTTTCCTAAAAGTTAAGCAAAAGAAGAAATCTTTTAGTTTCTATTATGTAATAAAAACACAACCAACATTGATGTAACATCACAGACACACCCACAGAGTTTACAGCACACTCATCTGATCTGCTTTGAAAACAAGGAACAGTTTTCCAATGGTGCCCACTGTGGTAATATCCACCACTTTTAACACTGAGTTAACTGGTATGTATCTTTGTGTATGGTGTATAATGGGGAAGCACAACAGATCAGGGTGAAAATACCTTCTAATTCGGGATACCTGAAGTTTTCAGGGTACTTATGTGCTAGTCTGCATATACAGGGTCCCCATCAAAATCAGCTGTGCTAGAAGCACTATCACAGAATCACAGAATTGTAGGGGTTGGAAGGGACCTGGAGAGCTCCTGGGGTCCAACCCCCCTGCCAAAGCAGCTCCCCAGCTCATATTGCACAGGGTGGCGTCCAGACGGGGCTGGAATCTCTCCAGAGAAGGAGACTCCACACCCCCTGGGCAGCCTGTCCCAGGGCTCCCTCACCCTCACTGGGGAAAAGTTCTTCCCCAGGTTGGTGTGGAACTCCCTGTGCTCCAACTTGCAGCCATTGCCCCTTGTCCTGTCCCCACAGACACTGAAAAGGGGCTGGCCAATTCCCCCTGCATCCCCTGCCTAAGATATTTATAGACACTAATTAGGTCCCCCCTAAGTCTTCTTTTCTCCAGGCTGAACAGTCCCAGCTCACTCAGCCTTTCCTCATAGGGGAGATACTCCAGGCCCTTAATCATGCATCCCAGGATCCCATTGGCTCTCTTAGCCCCCAGGGACCACTGCTGGCTCATGGCCAACCTGTCATCAACCAGGACCCCCAGGTCCTTCTCCACAGAGCTCCTCTCCAGCAGCTCATCCCCCAGCCTGTTGAACCTCATCTGGTCTCTCCCTGCCCAGCTCTCCAGCCTGTCCAGGTCTCTCTGGATGGCAGCGCAGTGTCCTGTGTGTCAGCCACCCCTCCCAGCTCTGGATCACTGGCACTTGCTGAGGGTGGATGCTGTTCCCTCAGCAGGGTCGTCAGTGAAGATATTAAACAGGACTGGACCCAACACCGAGCCTCTGGACTTCTGCCACTCAGACCAGACATCTCAATTCAGGAACTCAGAACAAATAAAAATGCAGAGTAAAGCACAGGCCCCATTTTCATGATGTCGAATTTCTTGCTGATACTCAGGGAAACATGGTGACCACTCACTCCCAGCCTCAGGGCTGCTTTACCTCCTGGTTTAAGTGCTTTCCTCTAAGTTAACCTCTTGTATCACCACCTCCAGTTTCCTTCCTTGCAGAGTCTTCCCTCTATGTGCAGCCCTGCCCCACTGGTACTCAGTCTCTATTCTTGCCAGACTGTCAAATTCTTGTAAAGCTGAACCAGTTTAGGGCTCATTTACTGTTCCTTTGCTTCCAATCCCTGAGGTCTCAATCCCACTTTTTGTCTTTCCTCTGCTTAGTGACCTCACTCTCCCACCCCCTCTTGTCCCCATGCATTCGTATCAGACACTCACTGTTACTCCAGGCAAAGCAGCAGAGCCTCAGAGAGGAGTGAAGCTGCACAGTCCCTGTAGTTATCATTCAAGTAACCCAATATGGCAAGAAACCCCAAACAGATCTGGAATTGGGGAGTCTGAGACAGAAGCCTGCTGGAAGCTGAATGAGACTTGGCAGTATTCAGTTGGAATTTCTCAGACAGATTTTCATTGGAATGCCAGTCACATCCTTGACCCAACACACCCATAAGACCCTGACATATTTTCAGTTCTGTTCCTAAACCTTACATCACAAAACCTTTTTGAAAAGGAGAGAGCTTAAAAAACAAACAACTTAAATATACATATATATATATTTGGAGAAAACAACTTACTTTCACAAAACAGAATCTCACACCCCTTCCAAAAGGGGCAGGCACCAGACAGTTTTGTGAGGATTATGACTGCTTTTTAGTTGCTCAGAGAAAGCATAGCAGGACCTGAAAACCAGCTCCACACAGCTACCATTTGCTTGTAATCTCTATTTCATTAATGAGTCTCTTACTGCTACAGTATATTGTTCAAAATGAACACAAGAGCAAACATGTGGCTGCCTCAGACCATGGGAAGAGGGTGGGGGGAAACCCTCTGCAAACCCAAGGGTGAAATCATTCTGCTAATTCTGTTGGATAGGGAAAAACCCTTCATACTGAACTTTGTATGTGCTTTTTTTGGTATGAACTGGACAATACAGGTGAGAAGCAGCCATGGCATACAAGCAGGCAGAGTTAACCTGGACTCCACACTGCCCTACTAATTCACATCATCCGTCCTGGTGAGCAGCAAACCCTCTCGGCCTTTTCCTGCTGGACTCTTAAGGAGAAGGGTGAATCCTGAGCTGCAGTTCAGCCTACTTCACAGCTCTATTTATTCTCCAAACCCCTGACACGCAACACCCTTTCCTGTTGGTCCAGTGCCCACTTCAGCAGGTGTTATCAACACAAAACAGAGGGCAAGCTCAGAGTACTTCAGGCTTTGCAGCACAGGATAAGGTTGCACGTCACGCTTCAGCATGACCCACCATTGCAGAACTAAAACATCCTGATATGAAAACCATGTGTTTTGCTTTTCCCCAAACACCCTTTGAGAGTCTCAGTTTCTGTCAACAAAAAGTGTTTAACAGAGGACTCCTGCAGGAAGAGGGGCAAAACCAGCCCCACCATACCAAGGTACAGAATGCTAGTGACCTTCCAGTAGCCGTGTCATTGTCCCAAGCAAACTTCAGACTTGGGTCCCAGTTCAAAATGTTTCTAAAGAGCTACAGAATTCCTGACAAATCCAGCAGAGGTGGACTGAGGGGCAGAGAGGGGAATGCTCAAAGAAAATAAGAAGAAATGGATACGAAAACAAAGAGGGATTGGCTGTGCTATTATAAAGATGTTTGCCCCAGGAGATACACCCCTCCACCCCACCTCTCCTCCCCCCCCAGTTTAGTCAGAATCTACTATCAGACTGGAATGGGGAGTCAAAAAAAGGAAAAAAAGATAACTCAGAGCAGACCCCAAATTTCTTGTCATATGCAAGAATATTTCCTGGAAATGTTCTACAAACGTGGAATACACAGTAACCATCAGCATGAACGGGGCTTTCCCAGCCTGGGCCTAGAAAACAAAAGTTGTTTCTCTTTGGTTTTACCCATTTCCATGGTTTCTTTTTTTTTCCCCATTGCTATCCAGGCTCCTTTGTTTGCAAGTGCCTATCAGCCAACTGCTGATGTGAAAGGGAACAGAAATACGGATGTTCTGTGCGCTGACAAAGTGATACCAGAGAGCTCAGCAGCGCTGGGGTCTCTCCACTGGCCTTGCAGCCCTAACCCGTGGCAGCCCTACAAAGAGAGGCTGAGGGAGCTGGGCTTGTTCAGCCTGGAGAAGAGAAGGCTGTGGGGGGACCTCATTGCAGCCTGCCAGTCCCTGAAGGGAGCTTATAAACAGGAGGGGATTCAACTTTTTAAAAGGGCAGATAATGGCAGGACAAGGGGGAATGGACTAAAGCTAAAGGAGGGAAGGGTTAGATTAGATCTTAGGGGGAAGTTTTTTTACAGAAAGAGTGGTGAGGGGCTGGAACAGGCTGCCCAGAGAAGTAGTGGATGCCCCATCCCTGGAAGTGTTCAAGGCCAGGTTGGATGGGGCCCTGGGCAACCTTGTGTAGATCCAGGCCTGGAGGTTGGTGCCCCTGCCTGTGGCAGGGGGGTTGGAGCTCTCTGATCTATGGGGTCCCTTCCAACCCAGACCATTCTATGATTCTATGATCTCCTCACCTCAAACCGCGGCAGGAACGTGATTTGGGTTGAGGCTCCTCCCAAGTCCAAAGTCCCAACAGTGTGCTGGTTCCGGCCAGACAGCTGCCCTGCAAACAACACCAAGCCCCAAGCACACAGATGTTAAGATGTGGGTACCGCATCTGTGTTCAAGCAACCGACAAAGTTACCACATGATCACAGCACCACGGAGGGCTGAGCTGGCCTTCAGAGACAAAACACCCCACAGAGAAACCCCCAAGCAAACAGAAGGTGTTACAAAAAGATTCACTGGACTTCCTTGATTACAATTTCACCTCCAAAGAGACAAACCTGGATAAAGCTCTATGTATCCAGCACAAGTATAAAGAGACAAAGTATCTCCTACAGAAGACTGTCAGGGAGAGTACAGGAATTCAGTAATCACCATACTGCCAGTCAAAAGCAGTAGGAGAGGAAGGCCAGTAAGAGTAGAACCAGCTGTTATCATTTCTCTTCATTCAGCACAGCTTTTCTGCTTGCTCATTAGCCTCCCACAGGACCAATTTTCTTTTCACTAGATCATGTTCCCAGAACTTCTTAAAGCCAGCAAGGCTACAGCACCTGTTACACTACAGCATTCCCTGTTATACTGTTTTAGCTGCATAGGTCACGCTGGGATGAAGAACCTTGTAAGACCCTGTTTCCCACCTTCTAACTAGATTAGTGTTACTGCTGGCCCATGTACACTGCAGAAACTGGCTTGCCAGTGCCTCCCAGGCCTGAGTAAATCCTGGCACCTTCTGGATTCAGATGCCTCCTTCTTACTACAGGCGTGCTGTCCCACTGGAATGCACTCTGCTTTAGCACTGGTGGGGAATGAAAGCAGGACATGGCAACCAAGACAGAGGAACTTAGGGTGATCACCTCCACAGAAGAGACTCGAGTTCATATTTAGAGAGAAGTTATACAGAACTACCTACCTGTCAAGAAGTTCACAGTGATCCACGCTAAAATTCCTGCAAAAAGTGAAAAAGGAAAATAAAAAAGTCACCACTGAACACTCCCACAACCTCCTGCCCATCCTCACCACCCCTCCACATGTTATTTATTCACCTGGAATGCATTACTAACTTAACGTAACTGCCCCTACCTCAGGGATTGATTCCAGTGATATAATCAATTATTGACTCATTAAAACCTCCTAAGATGGGATAGGTAGAATCTTTGTCATATCCATGCAACTGCAGCGTGCACAGGGCATGTCTATTATCCAAACAACACACCAATAAGTAAGGAGTGGGGACACTGCAGGCGTTTCCTTGGGCACTTCCCCCCTTGGCAGTTCAATTCCTGATCTGAAAACTGCACACACATCACTCTGGGCCTCAATCCTGTGGGCTCTGTAACTACACCACAGACCCAGCAGCAACCAGTACCACACAAACAACTCCTCTGTGACTCCAACAGCTTGCTGGAGACTGGTGCAATTCTCACCCAAACACAGGGAAACTCGTGACAGGAGAAGAGCTGGGGTTTTTAAATAAACCTTGGCAGGCTGCACTGTGTTCTGTTAGGCCTCACTGGTCTGTGTTCCGTTAGGCCTCACTGGTCCTGCTCCCTGGCAGCACAACACTTCTCCCTGCTATACAACCCTCCTGTTACCCTACTGATGTGCTATGTATTGCTCTGTACTTCAACAAACACCTTTCTCCTAGCCCATATGGACAGATTTTGCTCTTAAAACTGCCTCCACTTATGAGTTGTTTAAGTGTTGTGATAATTCATCTGCCAGAATGAGGCGTTCAGAATGAACATCATGTCACAGGTGGCTCTCTTCAGGCATCCATACAGAAGGATTATTACCTGCCTGTTCTCCAAGGCAGTATATCTGGGTATGTAGCCACTGTTACAGTGCTCTGCACTGCAAAACCATCATTCACTCCAAACCTACAACAATATATTTCACACTTTCTTGTAATTTACGTTACTTCTTTTGCTATTTTATTAGCTGCCTTTTTCCCATCAGAATATCTTTAATTATCATTATTAGTTATCAGATTTTTTTTTAATACTTGCCAATTCTTCCTTCTCCTCCAATATTCACACTGCTTCCAACTTTAACCCCAAAATTGATGAGCTAATCCTAATAGTTTCTTTTTAATGCTGGTATTGCAGAATTCACCAGGCACTTTTCCGTAAGCTTCCTAGCTTGCATATATACTGTCATGTAGCCTTTCTGATGTGGACACCATCTTTTTTTCCACCAGTTCCCACAAGTAGGCTTCAGCCAGCATACTTATTTCTGAGAGGTGATTCTCTTCTGGGACCTCAGAAGGTTTCAGATGAACCTTTATCTAGTTAACTCACGAATCTCTTTGTGTATCTGCATTTGTAGCCTGACAGATGACCAAGTAATCAACATCTCCTAGGAAAATCAGGATTGTGTTGTTTCAAACAGGCCTAGAAACCTTTTATTTCCCCCCCCTCAATTTAGCAGCCATTTCTCTTTCTCTCTCACATTCATAAGACCTCTCTCTCTCTCTTTCCCCCATTTCTCTGCTTTCCATTTTTTCCTCATCTCAAGCATACCTTCATAAGACCCATCCATGATGCTAACACTGTCCTCAGGAACAAGAAAAGGTGATTCCTCAAAGACTTCTCTCACCTGAAGAAAGACATAACATTGAGATTCCTTTAGGAGTCTTCTTCTGCTTTGAGAGTGACAGAGAAAGTTGTATTTTTCATAGCAGTAGAAAGTAAGACAAGCATGTGGAGCAGGCCTTTCAAGGCCAGGAAAGAAAGAAACAAGTATTGTAGGTCTCTCTCCCCATGTCTTCTATCCATATCACAACAGAGGACTTCAGGACCATACAAGAAAGTCTACAAAGTGCAAGTTTCATCCTATCATGGGATTACAGTCACTTTTCACAGCTGGAATTCTCTTATGCTAAATGGCATGGACAACCAAGTCAGGAAAAGATGAAAAAGGGAGAGTGGTAGTGGTGCATCCAAAAGATCTGAGTGTTACCTCTAAGAGCAGAGCCTGAGCTTTCTCATCCGACAGCAAGCGCAGTCCAGCTGTGGCTTTTAACACTACTGGGGTCTTCTTCCAGAGATGAGGTGGCACAGCATCTATGGCCATGTCCAGCAATTTTTTGACAGTTTCAGCACCCTAAAAGGAAAAAAAAGATGTTTTCTTACAGCTTTCTCCCACAGGCCATCAGGAATAGAATTGGGCTCCCAGTTCCTCCCCGCCAGCACTAGTGAAACCAGTATTGAACATCAGAAAACACCTCACCCACACCCAAGATGAACAGAAAAACTGTGCTTAGACACCTCATTACAACCTTAAAGTGAATGCCTGCATTGGAAGGAAGAGTGTCTTCAGAGACAGATCTCTTGGAAAGGGTGGAGGGAAGTGAGGGAACCAATTACCTAACAAACCTGAACATCTTGCAATATGGGCACACTAAATGGTGCAATTACTGACTGAAGCTACCAGAGTCAGGGGGAAGGTGTAAGAATCCCAAGTGTGTCCACAGCAAGCAGTGTAATTGAAATGCCAGCAGTAGAATGGTTCCAGGCATCACTGCTGGACTCATGTAAACTGCTCTGACAAACAGAGTTTCACATTTGCAATGACCATTCTCCCACAAAATTTCTAGAAATTCATTTTGGGCTGAATTTGACTCCTCTCCTACCCAACAAAAAAAGACAATTTAGCAAAATCATGGGAGATCTCATCAAAGTTTTTAAAAAAATAAAATCCAAAAGCCACTCACTCTTCCATAAAGTTCCACACTCAAATTCCTGGAGCTCTGACCACTAGTGAGGAGGATGAGAAACCTGAATCTCCCCCTATGCTTGCCCTCAACTTCAAGACTGCTGAAGCCCTCAAGGTAAAGTAGCTAACCTACCATTTTCCTGGCACCTCCTTTAGCTTGTGAAAGAGCTCATTGTCAGTGCAGGGCATCTGGAAAATGGCAGCTTACTTCAGGACCAGCCTTGTGTATCACAGGAGTATTTCAGTGCTCTCTGCTCAGTTGCTCATTTCTGACTCCTGATCCAATAGTGTCATAGAACGAGTGTGTACTGGGCACAAATTCACACCACTCCCATTTAAAAATAAAGAGACTGGAACCAAACTTCAATTTCTTATTAAAATTACACATTTGGGTATTAATTAGGATGGAACTGTCCAACTGTGTTAGGAAAAAACCCCTTATATATAAACAAAACAAGAAAAGTCTTGCAGAAAGGCAGTAGAAAAGTAACTTTCTGTACCTAAATAATTATTCAGCTAAAACTGTAATCAAATATTGGAACTGAGCATGACTGAAGTGCATCCTACACATCCCTGAGCACTAGCTTCCAAGCTACAATTCCAAAACCAATCAAACTAAACAAATTGTTGTAAGTTTGAAGATAGAAGCAGATAAGAAGCACTTAGAGAAATATTAAGGCCTGACTTAACCTGCTAAGTGCATCTTTATTCTTTTACCTTCTCTGTGCTTAATAAAAATGAGCTTTTTCAAATCTGACTTTACACACAAAAACAATTAAATGTTTTTAGGAGTGAGAAGAAATGAACCATCTTTGCTTGTCAGTGTAACTTAACTCCAAAAGAAAACCCCTGCAGCCTTCACCCCTTACTTCTAAACTAAACAAATCAAACCAAAATACACTTATTTTCAACAGTGACTGAAAATTTCAACCCAAGGAAAAGCCAAGAGAATTATTAGTAAATGAGACAGGAGTATATACTTACTCATACTTGGGGTACCTATAGGGGAAATAAACATTGAAGATGGATGCTACAGTCTCTTTGTCTTTGAAACTCTCAAAGACATAGACTCCAGTTTTATATATATATATATGTCTATATAAAATATATAAATTAATATTTAAACATTAAAAGTATATTAAATATTAAAAGTATATTAAATATATATAATATATCTAAAATATATCTATATAATGTATGCAATATATAATTTATGCAATTAATCAAGCTGTTGTTCCCCTGATGAAAAAAGGTAAAACAACAGCTCCCATTTTACCATGTAGAAATTAACTTCCAAAAGCAGAGGGACAGGTTTAGAGAGCCAGCAGCAAAACCTTTACATTTGTCCTTGACTCTCCACAATTACAATCAGGAAGACTTGACCTGCTTGGCAGAGTCCAGCTGAGAGCACAAGCCAGCCCAACTCACTGGGAATGAAGGAGAGCCTTACCTTTTCAGGCTGATCAGCATATGCAGAAAGCCCTGGCTTCACAGACTCAAAGATTTCCCCTTCCAACTCTGGAAGGTTTTCTGCACAAACAAAACATTACATAAACAGTCAGCAACTCGAATTTTGGTTCCCTTAGTTTCAGAAAGGTTGCCTGCAACCCCTGTAAAGTGACTGTCCTTGGTTTCCCCTTGCAGACAGTACTACCCTCTCCTAAACCAAGCACTGCTCCTTCAGTTCAGCAACGTATCTACCAGAACGTTGCCCTTGTATCCTCCAAGTTCATAAAGAGTTTAACAAGAACACTCTGACATAATTAGAAGTATGTTATTTTGCATTTGTGAACAACAGTGAGTTGTAGCAATGCAGTATGACTGTTGCCTCATCTTAATAAAAGTCCTTTCCCTTTCTGTCCCCAAGCTAATTGTGAAATACTAATTCATATTAAGACCCACAGAGTCAATCCTGATCATCTTTAGGTGATTCATCCAACTCACAAACACAGAACAGAGCTGGCTGGGCTCAAGCACCTGGCTGCAAAGCCAAACAAGTGTGATCTCTGCTCTGCCCTCGTGAGGCCCCATCTGGAGTCCTGTGTCCAGAGCTGGGGCCCCCAATACAAGAGAGATGTGGAACTGTTGGAGAGGGGTCAGAGGAGCCACGAGGATGATCAGAGGGCTGGAGCAGCTGCCCTACAAAGAGAGGCTGAGGGAGCTGGGCTTGTTCAGCCTGGAGAAGAGAAGGCTGCGGGGGGACCTCATTGCAGCCTGCCAGTCCCTGAAGGGAGCTTATAAGCAGGAGGGGATTCAACTTTTTAAAAGGGCAGATAATGGCAGGACAAGGGGGAATGGATTAAATCTAAAGGAAGGAAGGGTTAGATTAGATATTAGGGGGAAGTTTTTTACAGAGAGAGTGGTGAGGGGCTGGAACAGGCTGCCCAGAGAAGTAGTGGATGCCCCGTCCCTGGCAGTGTTCAAGGCCAGGTTGGATGGGGCCCTGGGCAACCTTGTGTAGATCCAGGCATGGAAGTTGGTGGCCCTGCCTGTGGCAGGGGGGTTGGAGCTCTCTGATCCTTGGGGTCCCTTCCAACCCAGACCATTCTATGATTCTATGATTCTATGACCATTGCTCGCAGAGCAGCTCAGGTCTAGAAGCTGCCCCTGAGTATTGCACGTTGCAAGTCTGGCTGAGTCCATCAGAGCTGGAGGTTGTATCAGTCCTTCCAAGCTAAGGATGAAATCACATGAAGCCACAAGGGCTGATTAGCTGAGTCCCATCAACCAGCCTGCAACCTTTGCCTCTTTGCTGGCTCGCTGTACCCAAGTTAATGCCCTCTCTTGAACCCTGTTGTGTGTGCAGCTGGCTTGGGTACCTCTGCACTGTCTGCTTCTGACACAGACAGGGGAGCATGGTGCATCTGTGTGCAGGATTTCTGGGAACAACTCAGACCTTTGGTGCTTTTAACTCCTTTAAGTTACTGATTGTCATTTGCTACAAAATGTGACATATGGACATACACAGAACTTAAGCACCTCTTTACATAACTCAAGGTAACATATAACTTGACCAAAAAAAAGTGCAAGCCTCTTTCCAAGTTTGTGAGACATTCCTTTAAACAGACACCTAGGTGGAAATCTTTGGAA
The DNA here is from genome assembly GCA_013400835.1 of Zapornia atra. Lineage (NCBI taxonomy): Eukaryota > Metazoa > Chordata > Aves > Gruiformes > Rallidae > Zapornia > Zapornia atra. Next base: position 29,885 of record VZTU01030599.1, read on the forward strand.
GTGCAGAACTCTCCAGTATACCCAGAATTAAACCCCTGAATTTCAAAAGAACTGCAAGAAAGGGGAGTTTCACAGCAAAACACTACCACAAATGGACAATAATTGTCTGCCAGAGGGCCATTTGAAGGACAAATGTAGAAACATTTAGTTGTTCCTAAATGCTGTGTTGGGGAAAACCCCTCCTTTGGGAAACTGGAACCTGAGTGTACATACTCCAAGTGCACAGACTGACATGGGGTCTTACCTGGGCTCTTCTGCACAAAGGTGTAAATGTGAATCCGGGTTCCAGTGCTTCCTGCATCAAACATTATGCCATAAAAAGTGTTGTCTTTGGCATTTATAGGGCACATATTAGGTGGAAAAAAATCCTGAAACCACATCTGCCTGTTTGAATGTGAAAGAACAAAGGACAAAGAGGAAAATGCCAGTGCTAGGAGGATGAGGAGTCTGGAAGATGCCATCCTGACAGGACCTCTTAAGGCAATCAAGCATGGATCAGCAATCACAGAGCTGCAGTAGGTTCTGTAGAAAAACAAACAAAAAACAGGGATGGAAGTTACCAAGAGCAAGAGCCCTCTCCTTAAAAAGTCTGTAGGGAAAAAATGTAGGGAAAAAAAAGTAATAAAAAAAAAATCAGTCAGTACAAATATTTTCTGCCCTTTAGATGTGAGTTGCTGCACTTACTGCTACAACTACATCTAAGTGATTTGCTCTTTCAGAATAAAAGTTTCTCCATTTCCCAACTGCAGAAGAGTTAAAGGAATTTGCTTCCCAGTATTTCTGGTTCTGACTCCATTCAGACAATGTTTTCCCCCTCTGATTTGGCTTGAAGGTTCTCAACATTTGCAGTCCCCAGAACATCCAAGAAGCCTAAATGTTATCTGAGAAGAGGCCTCACCAAAGGGGAGCTGAGGGCAGAACTGCTTTGCCCTAACATTTACCCACGAGATGCTGTAGCAGAACACAGCGTTATTCAGTCATGAACAAAGAGAATTTCATCTCGGGCTAAGAACAGCTGCTGGAAGAGATCAGGGCACAGAGACAGTGATGGCATATCCTTCCAGCAGCATCCTTGTCCCCAAGGAAAGCCTGTGCTGCACAGAAGGGACTGAACAGTAAGGTGCACCTGGGCTCTGCCTCTCTCTGCCTCTGTATTTTTCACACTTGTCCTTACTGTCTTTTTTTTTTCCTTCATTATTTTCTCCTGACACAGTTTTCATCTTCAGAATTTAAAAAACCCAATAACAAACCCCCACCATCTTCTCACATCTAGGCCAGCTGCCCCCAACACTCAGGTTGCTTACACAGCTTCTAACAATAGCTTCTGTAAGCCAAGGCCCCAGAGTTGTCTGGGGCAGCATTGGATATCAAGATACAACCACACCTCCTCTCTCTTAACCTGTATGTCTTTGCATATATTTCTTCCTAAGAAGCACTAATAGAGGAAAGATTTGGACAGAGAACTGATAGGGTTCGTTAGGTGCCCAGGAATAAAGGAGGATAATATATAGCTATCTTTTTTATTTGCATATTAAGAGCAGAAAAGAGCATGTGGCCAGATGCCTCACCATATGCAGTATTGCCTGTGCTGACATACACACAGCTCTCAGCGTACAGAAGGTGCAAACAGCTCCTTATCATTCTCCAGACACTTGGTAACACATCCATCCACCCACAGCACTGCATATTCTGCTTTGTATATCTGTTCATTTGCTCCACCCCAGACCTCCACCCACCTCTAGCCCTTACATTTCATAGAATCACAGAATCACAGGGTTTGGAAGGGCCCTGGAGAGCTCCTGGGGTCCAACCCCCCTGCCAAAGCAGCTCCCCAGCTCATATTGCACAGGGCGGCGTCCAGACGGGGCTGGAATCTCTCCAGAGAAGGAGACTCCACACCCCCTGGGCAGCCTGTCCCAGGGCTCCCTCACCCTCACTGGGGAAAAGTTCTGCCCCAGGTTGGTGCAGAACTTCCTGTGCTCCAACTTGCAGCCATTGCCCCTTGTCCTGTCCCCACAGACACTGAAAAGGGGCTGGCCAATTCCCCCTGCATCCCATGTCTAAGATATTTATAAACACTAATTAGGTCCCCCCTAAGTCTTCTTTTCTCCAGGCTGAACAGTCCCAGCTCACTCAGCCTGTCCTCACAGGGGAGATGCTCCAGGCCCTTCATCATCTCTGTAGCCCTTCTCTGGACTCTCTCAAGGAGGTCCCTGTCTTTTTTATCCCAGGGAGCCCAGCACTGGACACAATACTCCAGGTGGGGCCTGACCAGGGCAGAGCAGAGGGGGAGGATCACCTCCTTCAACCTGCCTTCGACTGCCTTTTAGCAACCTGATCGGTCCCACTACGTTAATCCTCTCTAAATCTTTATTTACAATCTCTATCCCACATGTATTCATTCCTAATCTTAACCTCTCTCCTCTCCTTTCTATGCGAACCTGGCACAGCCTCTATTTCCACACACCTCACTCCCACGTCCAAAGATCTCCCTTATCCTCCACTGCCATTTACCCCAGGCCCAGCCCTCGCCCGACGCTCGGGATTGCCATCCTTCACCTTTGCCCCCAGTTTCACTGTGATTAACTTTTGCCTGCCCTCAGTGCACCACGTCACAGCGGGTGATTCCTCTCCCGCTCACTCCAGCGTCCAGCTATCCCCCAGGGCACACAAGACGCACAGCCCACTGCAGAGGGGTGACCTTGCCTGCCTTCTGTGACCTTTATTTGCTGCTAGCAGCACAGAGCAGACAAGCTCTTGTCGTGCTCAGCCTTAGAAGCCCGTTCTGAGAGGAGGAAGAAGTAACCTAACTCATTAACGCCGCGTTAATGAGTACCAGCAGCCCGCCGGTCAGAGGAGGCAGTGTTATTCCCACACACTGCAAGGATTTTGCTTATGGAACAATGGCAAATACAAGCTAAACACCTGCCTCAAGAACAAACCCCAGAGTCCTGTTACAGATGGTGCATGTGACACTTCTGCAAGCCTCAGAACCTCCATGACCCGAAAATATCTGAGCAAATGCCATCATCAACACGCTTTCCTTGCCAGATCTACCAGTTCACGAGCCTTAGCCCCCTATGAAACACTCCCTCACTAATCTCTACCCTTTCTCAGATACCCACAATTTCATACTTTCCCTTCTCTACCTCTCCCCTGACTTACTTCCTTCCCACCTCTATCCTCAGGAGTTGGAAGGGACCCAAAGGGATCATTGAGTCCTACTCAGGATATTCTATGACTCTAAAATTCATAAGGGCAACAAAACCAAAACGTGGGGTTTTTGTTTTCCTTCTCCCTTGTTAAGGATGAGAAAAATCCCACTGAGCCCCCTCGATGAGGGTCACAGACCATTTAAGCAAGCATACTAGCAAAAAAAAATGTCTACAAGAAGCAGAAAAAGATGAGGAGAGTAAGAAATCAGAGACAAGAGAGGGAAATCAGCAGAGCATAACAGAAATGGCAATGGAAAAGGCATTTGGAAAGAGGGTTGGAACAAAGAACAGAGGAAAAATAATAGCACAGAGGTAGGCAAAAGGGAGATATTAGTTATTGACAATGAAAAATACTATTTCCAAAAGAGCTCCTCTAAACCAACTTAAAATCCTAGCTGCTACCAGAACACAGCAGGGTGCATAAAATGAGCAACAAAGAGGAGAAAACAGAGTGAGCACGAGTTCATTGCTATAAGCAAGCTGTTCGCAGGGAGAACACACAGAGCAGCATCAGTGGGCTCCAGATAGTTACTGCCTCTATTAATGAGCAGTAATCACCAACAGCAATTGTGAAGTCATTAGGCACACACCTGAAGCAGGACAGGAGGCAACAGCTATTCCACTGCAGAGATTCCCAATGAAAACCACCTCGGAGCACTGTGACAGCACTGCCTCCCCTTCACTTTCAGCTAGTAGGAGTGGACCACTTATCAGGCAAATCGTAAGATCACAGAGGCAGAGCAAGTATCAGCCCAGTTGCTTTCTTCACACGTGAGTTTATCTTTGCTCAATACAGGCAGTGAGACGTGCTCAGCTAATTACACGGGATGGGTTTCAAGAAGTTGAAAGTTAACAGAGTTCAACAAGCCAGTAAAATATTGACACAGACATTACAGGTGACCTCCTCAGCACTGGCCCGAGTCCAGTGACAGGAGGTACAGCACTCATTTCCCAACACAGAGAAACACATGTAAATACCATCTGTGGGAGGCAGATTTGCAGCAACCAAGTCCAAAGAGTTGAAGCTCTAACTCAGCTCTAAGAGTTGAACCTAAAGGGTTGAGAGCTGCACAGACTCTGCATCCCAAAAACACTGGGATGCTGCAGAGAGGCTGCCAAGGCTGAAAGCATGAATAGGAAGCACCAAAAAAAACCCCCCCACCAAAAACCCCAAAACCTCTCATGCAGAAAACCCCCTAAACAAACCCTCCTCAAGTGACAGAAGTAAGAACAGGATAATGAGAAACCTTAAGACAGCAAAACAGAACCTTACGCAAGAGTCTGATGTTCACAGAAGCACCGGTAATTTTCCAGACAAGGAAGTCTCCCCCACATTCTTCAATCCTTCTGACAAAAGGAAATGCAAATCCCAAACCACGGCCATGGGAGCATCTCCCTGTGGGCTCCCCCTGATCTGAGGGGAAGGAGAAACGGTGTACGCTCGAGTTTCCCTCCTGTTCCCTAAAATAGTACTGGCTAATACTTGGGTATAAAGAAACACGTTAGAAAAGAATTAGGGACTTTTACAATATATAGGCAAACATCCTAGGAAGCAGATGAAGCGTGTCAGTGGGTTAACGTTGTTATTTATTGCTGAAAGACAGCAAAAATCATTCCGAGCAGAAGGGCTGTTTTCTGCCCCAAAGCGGGAACAAAACCTATTTCCCAGGCGAGCAGCTTTCACACAACTAAGGACGAGACAGAGGTGGGTTTCTTACCTCTTTTAAACAGAAGCAGGACGTAATTTCTCTCCCCCACTCCCTCACCCCCTATTTATTATTACCTAGTTACAGAAAGAGAAGGCTTTCTAGGAGCGTCTCGACAAAAACTTAAGCTCCTTAGAAGTACACAGCGGGAAAACCCCAGCGGAAAGAATGCCTGAATTCCCTGGCAGCACTTCCATGAAGACAATGGCACGGTTTGCTTCGCATCTGGGGTAAAATTCTGGCTCTGGAGCTTTAAACTCGCTGGGTTTTAAAGCGCCAAAGCCCCCGGCCGTGCGCTGGCAGCAGTTTTACTCCCCTTTCTCACCGCGCCCAGGCTCCGAGCAGGCGTTATTTAGTTATCCTCACTCCCAGCCAAGGGGGGCGTCGGTTTTCCTGTTTAACCCGGGGAAGGCAGCCCTCCGAGAGCCCGCGGCCGTGCCAGCGAGCGGAGCCCGGGGAGTGCACCGCCTTCTGTCGCCGCGGCCGGGGCTCCCAGGAAGGAGCCTTGCTGGGCGCGGGGGGGGCGGGGGGGGTTTGCCTCGGTCTCAGCCGGGGGAAAACTTCCAGCGCCAACTTCAGCGCTCATCTGCGGACGGGAGCCCTCGGCCCCCCGCTCGCCCCGATCCCAGCGCCGGCAGGACCGCAGCTTCTCTAACCCTGCCAGACGCCACGGCCAGAGCAGCCCTCCTTCCTGCGCCTCAAACAGCCGCCACCGCAAGCCTGGCACCCCGCACGCCCGAGAACGTGCCCCCGCCTTCGTTTGCTCTGCCCCGAGGAAAAGCCTCGGCGGTTCCTCCCTGCGCCTCACCGGCGGCGGCGAGCACGGCCGCGGGGATCCCCCGCTCCCTTCCCGCAGCCGGTACCGACGGCGCCGAGCAGCAACACGCGTCGGGACGGTTATCTCTCCCCCGTCAGCCACCCGNCCCCCCGCGCCTTGCCCCCCAGCAAGCTAGCGCGCCCGCCCGCCCCGGGCGGCAGCGCCGCGCCAAGTAACGGACACGCTCCTGGAGGGCTCCCGGCGTCGCACCCGGCGGAGCTCCCTCCCGGGCCGGGCGCTGGGGGTGTTCCCCCGGGCTCGGAGCGGCTTTCTGCCCGCTCCTCCGCCGCGCCCGGGGGGCCGGCGGCAGCCCCGAGCGGGCCTCTGTCGGCCCC
>VZTU01030602.1:7569-19326 GCA_013400835.1 Zapornia atra
GAGCTCCTCTCCAGCAGGTCATCCCCCAGTCTGTACTGATTCAAGCAGTTATTTCTTCCCAGATGCAAGACTCTACACTTGCTTTTATTGAACCTCATTTGGTTTCTTACTGCCCAGCTCTCCAGCCTCTCTCTTCACAAGCCAGAAGGACTCCAGTTTTGTAGTTAATGTGCCCATCTGTCAGAATTCGTTTTCCTTGGTCTTCCCTAGCAGGACTGAAAGCCATCTTTGGACTTACTAACTCCAAGATGGCCACAGTTTAACCTGATGGATAAGCCTAGTCAACCTTGTGTCTTTCCTCTCTCATAAGGATTTCTTTGCCTTGTTAAGGATTTGTTTACACTGGGAAACTGACCAGCTACGTTATAGCAGTATCATTATTTCAACATAACCAGTCTATTTCCTGTATAGACAAACCCTTAGATTAATCTTCTTGTCTGACCCACAGCTCCAGTTGCAGAAACCTTGGAACCTGTTTTGGAGTCTTGTTCTGCTCCTAGACTATAAAGTCTGCCAAACCTTCTCATTTTGCTCAAGGTTTCCTGCCATTTCAGCCCTGGAACCCATATGATTCCAGATCTTTTGCCCATCAGCCAAGACTCTTCAGCCAAGCCACATACATCCTGCCACCAGGATGCTTCTGTTTTTGCCAAGCTCAAAATCCTTCTCTGCTCTTCTGCTTGCAGATATCTAACCTTGTTCAAATGTGAACAAGCTGAGCAATGGACAGTTTGAGGCCAGAATGAGTGCTTGAAGTTGAACAAGTCTGTTTCTTTTCCTCCTTGCTAACTTTCATATAGATGGATGTAAAAGTTCCTGCTCCTGAGAGAGCTGTGATATAAAGGCACCCATACACTCCAGTGTCTCAGATGTTACCTGATGAAATACAGAAATTCCATCATTCCTTTTCAATCTATTTTATAGTTTAAGCACCAGACACCGATTTAATCAACGTAGCTCTCTGCAAACAGTAAACGGAGATGACATTCTTTCTTCTGCACTCTTTATTTCATGGTTTTCTACATACTTTATTTTTTTTGTTTTAGTTTGTTTTACACATTAAATTACATGAAGAAAACACAAAACTACCTAACAAATATGCAGTGATGCAGATGTGCAGATAGATGTGTATTACGAAGATACCTATATGAGAGTGTCCATCACAGGGTGAATGGACTTTTTTATTGACTTAGTGTAATCCTCAGTTTTAATTAGTCTCACACAGTATCCTTTTTTTTTTTTTTTTAAGATTCCCCCCCCAAAAAGCAAGAGCAAGCTTAANCAATAGCAAGAGCAAGCTTAATGGAGATTTTAGCATTGTGGACATGCATTGTAAAAAGAAGATTGCAATAGACACACAATTTCCACTGTATAGTAGTAATTATTCTTCTATGTAGAATTCAACAGCACAAAAGAAACCAACCGCTTAAATACTCTCAGGAAAGAAGTGTGGCAACTCCTGCAGGCTGTTGGCTTGTCTCTTCACTGGAGAAAAAACTTATTCCTGCATCGAGATCACAGTTCAGGCTATTTTCTTTACATTTTCAACCATATTTCTACCAAATATTGCAAAACTACCATACTATCAGGATCTACCACTTCATCCCAAGTTCTCCTAAAGCTTGACCATTGACGGTTACAAAGCCTAAACCTGCCAGCCAGCTCTTTCCTCTGTCATTTGCATCAGCATTTGAGGACAATGTGCAGCCTTCACTCGTTATTCATAAGGATCTGCTTTAAAATAAGGTCAGCTAGCCATAGTCCATGGGACTTATCTCCATTTGAAGTCAAGGAAGGGATGTCTCTCTACTTCCAACCACGTCTTTCATCCTGCTCTACAAACCATTCTTTGACAGCTCATTTTTCTCCACTGAGTACTCAAGGTTGAAATCAGGGCTGGGAAGGGCCTTGAAGACCAAAGAACTGACCTAGAACAAAGGGTTGGAACCAAGTACTACAAAGATGAGTAACAGTGTGTCTAGAGGTCAATCTAACCTTTTCCTGTCTCCAAACAAAAAAACCCAAACAAAACAAAACAAAAAATTAAATGTCTACAGAAGGGTAAATAGAGCTTTAAACACTTGAAATTTGAACACTCTTTCAAGTGAGGACAGAAATTGAGTTAATCCCATTCCCTGCCACTGGCAGAATGACTCCCTTCTCTGGTCTTGGGAACATAAATCACTCTCTATTCTCTCCTTTCCTCAGAAACATAAGAGGACAAGATACAGTGGCTTTCTAATAGATCTTCCCAAGAACGATGGGCATATTGGGCCACTTCCGCCATGCAATGAAACCAAATTAAACCTATCCTAAAGAGTTAAGAAACACACCACATAAGACTGCCAATGAATTTTGGCACTTCTTATTTTAGATTGCCCTTCATAAATAGCTATGTTGTGTTTAATAAGCATCAAATAAAGTTGGCTGGAAAATGTACTTCTGGTTTTATGAGAACTTCAATATTTTGAAATTGGGTTTTGGTTTTATTCAGAAATGGAATCTTATGAATATTTCAATAATAATTGAATTAATCACTTTTAATTATTTTATTTAATTAAAAATAACCAAAATCTTAACATAGCACTTTGGTAAAATTGTGTTTTCCAAAGAAAACTCTTAACTCAAAAATAATTTAAATAATGGTAAAATTGTGTTTTCCAAAGAAAACTCTTAACTCAAAAATAATTTAAATAATTCTTGTGTGCATGTGTCTAGCAAAAAGTGATGAACAGACTCCAGCTGATGCAGTCTTAAAATAATTCATTAGCAATATATAAATGGAATCCCAATAATATGCTGATAGCTGCATAGGTTGTTTGGGTGTTTTTAAACCTCTTCTCTAACAGAGGTTTGAATGGAAGAATAGTTGTACCGAAATATTTTCATTTTTAAATATTTCTTTTGGCGACTATTAAGGTGGTCATTTGAAAACTTTTAAAACATTAATTGAATATTTTCACACCATTTTTATCACATACACTTTAGAAGTTATTAACCTCTTCACTTGTTCAAGAGATTCATTCCCTAGTGTATGAATTTTGGAAAATTACAACCACAGTAATTGATGTATATAGAATTATTCATTGATCATGGCAAATTTGGTAGAAGCATTTGTATTAGAGTTATATAAGCAACTTCCGTATAAAATCGGTGTAAACATCTTAAAAATATCAGGTAGGTATCGCTGATGCTGAAGACATACTAACTGAACTGAAGTTTCAGAGGAAACTGTCAAAATGAGGTTGCTTACCAGTATATTCAAAATAATGAGAGAAGAGGAGGAAAACAGGAAGGTGAACAATCCAAAGTTTGAATTACCACAGTTAAGTGGAGTTGTAATAAGGGTGAAACAACACAAAAGCTAGACTAAACCTTTCAATAACAGTGTTGCCCGAGGAAACATGCAGTTATCAGGAAAAGAGTGTCTGTACTCAATTTAAGGCAGAGGTGGATTTGGCTGAGTAAGAGAATAAAGAAGGAAAGGAACAATCACTAATTATTTACCTCTGGCAGCTGTAAGCACTTTACTTTTACTACGCATAGCAAGGAGCAGCACAAACCATCCTTGGCCTCCGTGCTGCTAATGCAGTTGCATTGCTTTCTGTACCAGTTTGCAAAGCATCACATCTGCTGCTGCCTCTGACATTCGAGCAGGCCTGACGAATCCAATGCTCACCAGTGCCCACAGGTCCTGTCCTTTGGCAATTTGTTAAATTTGGTGCAGGATATTCTCTGGATATTGCATTGCCAAATATAGGAAAGAATTTGTGGGGATATGAATTCTAGCCCATTGTTTCATAAATAAAAAAGTGCCCTGACTTGCGATCCTCTCCTCTTTCCACCCAACGTATTTCAGCCCTGACATTTTTGTCACTCATGTTTGGTTGCAGAAGTGGTTGGTGTGACAACAGAAACTATGGGTTGCAGGGGATGTATCTACTGCACTGTGCCTGTACTCCAGGTTGCTAAAGGCAAAGTAAGATTTTTCTTGAAGATCAAAGGCTTCCTGTAGTGTGATCTATGCCTAAACAAGCCTTCATACACATGAGCTTGCACCTTTCTGATTCATTGCTGGTTTAGGGAACTGCTCACTCACTACCGTCTAAACAATATATGTAGTGAATCATTCATTTATTCCACTCAAATGGAAAACTTTCCATCATTCACAATGGGGTTTGAGTCAAACCTTGACAGCCTGATGCATCCACTCTTTCTTGCACTGAGTGGTGCTTTGCTTTGGGTGAAGTCCACTGTTCTTGCCAGCAGCTTCTGCCACCTCTTCCTCAGCTCAATCACTGGCTTCTTATCTTTCAGCTGCATGGTTTGGAAGCACAGCCTGCTTCAGAAGCAGAGTGGAGGGAGAAGCATCCCTGGTTTTCAGTGTGCCCCTCTTTGATCTTAGCCTTGCAAGCAGGGACAAGATGCTTTCCCTCGCTCCTCTTCCATGACCCTGTTTCTTGTCTCACCTACAAAAGCCATCAAATGCTTCAGCACACAAAGCAGCAGCATGAGCAGAGCTTATGGGCTGCTTGTTAGGGTTTTGAGTGCATTTTCAGATTATTATTTTTTTTCAAAATATTATCTCCTTCCTGCCACATCTGTAGCCAAATTGAGGAAAAAAACCGTTTTTCCTTCTAGGAGCACATGCCCATGGCTCTTTTGTAGAAGAACCACCCAGTCCCTCAGTTCAGAAAGGATTTTAATCTGGAGAACAATGTCCCATGGGGTCCTAATCAGCTTTTTCTCTGTTTTACATGGTAATAAGTACCCTTCATTCCTGTAGAAGCGTGGATCCCACACTGCAAAGACAATTCTTACTGAACAGACCAAAACACCTTGTCAGGGCTTGAGCTCATGCTAAGAAATGGCCTTATAAGGACAGTGGCAAACTGTACCACTGTTTGAAAAGGAAGCTGTGTTTCTTTGAAATTGCTGTCTGATGCAAATGTATAGCCACAAGAATATGTATATGTGAAAGCTCTATGCATGCAGACACATCCTACAGTGTAAGCAGTATACCTGCTAGACCAAACAACCTGTTGAAAGAGGATAAAAGAACAGACATGCAACAGACCTCAGTTGGTTGCTTAGTGCCCTACAGGAAATACTCGAGACCCAAGTGATGCACATGATGTACAAATCCCAAGCAGAAAAGAACAGAAAGCTCTTCAACCAAAGTAAGTTGATTTTGGCTGGGCTACTAAAGAACATTTAATAGAATCAAAGTTCTGGCAAGGTCCAGGCCCCTCAATCCCATCTCACTATAGGGTGGATTGTTCTACAGAAATAAAAGGTTTGCCTGTTCAATTTTGGCCAGATACTTCACAGGGGTGAGTATCAGCAACACTTTGGTTTAAGAGCAACCGTCATTCTCAGGTGCTAACTCCCCCAGAGGTCTTTGAGTCCTTTATGTTTAGATCTTCCACTGCACAGTGAGTAGTCTGAGCCCTTGTGGGTTTTGATTCTGTTGTTTAGATGTGTATTTTATCTCATTCCTGACTAAATCTATTTTGGTGTGGATCCGGAGAGGTGGTGGTGTCCAGGCTTCCCGAAATGAATGTAACTGGTCTGTCCAGAGCTGAAAATTTAACATATGTTCTAACAAAGGTGAGTAACTTGACAAAGTGCTCTTTTCTGATACCATAAATCAAGGACTTCAGTTTTAAAGATTTGTTCTGGGGTACAGCAGGTCAGATATTTTTTGTTGTCTTTACTGGCCTGTAAACCAGGTGTTGTTTAAAGTGTGAGGCTGGGGTAAATTGACAGGAAGCCCCTTCTAACCAATCATGCAGGACACTAAGTATATGGACACAAGTACACAAACTAATTCTAAGGTTTGTAGAGGTTTATCTTCAGACGAGGTTTTTTTCAGAATCTGGAAGACTCCACCAGAGAAAGACTTATTTGTAGCTGTTCTGGCCTCATAGTCCTTCCTCAAGTTTCTGCTATTGGTTGTTGTCAGAGAAAGAATCTGTCTGACCTAACACGAGAAATCTTGCCTACCTTGGGTAATTGCATATTTACCTTTTTTTTTTGCTTGACAATTCTGATGAGCGTTTGAGTAAGACAGAGTCTTGATCTTGCCCAGTGCTGTTAAAATAAATAGTAAAGAAAAAGGGAACAGATTAAATTCCAGCATCTTGGCACTGCAACACCCCTACAGCATGATTCTCTGCATTAGGAACACAAATGACACATAAAACTGATCTATGTGTTAAGTTATGCTGAAGTAGGCCTGAACTTTTCCACAGAAGTTACACAGGCTTTCTGATTCTTTGCTATTTATTTAATCAGGAGTGTTCATGTTTCAGATTAAATTCCTTGTTTTTAAACTCCTAAAATTGAAGAACATGTCCTTTAGTAACTCTAGGTAAGTCTGAGATGTAAGTTAGCAAGAGGAGCCTTATGGCTGTATTTTACCAGGCAGTAACAAGCCAGGCATCCTTTCAGATGAGGAATCCAAGGCATCCCTGTGATGGAAACACAAGCTACCTGTGTTTGTTGTGGGCACACTGACAGTGCTGCAGGGAACAAGGGTGTGCAGATCTTCATTTATGTTCCTACATCCTTGGCCAGTATGTAACGGTGTGACACTGGCTGCAGCAATGCTGGGTTAGTGCCTAAGGGAGTGCCAATTCCACTGCAAAAGTCCAGCACACACAGGCAGTTGTGCCATTAACATATGATAATTTGTAATTCCAGAGACTTCTGTGCAATGAACGCTGCATTTGCATGGCTTCCCTATTGACTAGGCACAAAGCTCTGGGCATTAGGGACTGAAGGCCTAACAAATTTGCACCTCTCACAGAAGCCCTGTAATGAACTCCCATATTTTTATAGAACCTTCTTCAGATCTTGAGGAATTTATTGTTTCAAATATTATCTACTAGACCAATATTTTCCTTTGTGACTTTTTAGTTAAAAAATCAGAAATTCTACAAGACAAGTTTGTCCACATGAAGTAACCACTTAAATCTAAACTTGTCAGCCTTTGTTAGCTAAATTCCAAAATTTCTGGATTTTTAACAAAAAGTTAACATTTTTCAAAACAAGCAGAATATATTGTCTGTGATTGCTTTTTTTGTGAGTGAAAGAAAGAAAATTATGAACAGTTATACTATAAACATCTTTAAGTTTTGGAATGTAAACATACAGGAGAAGAAGAGGTTTCAGCTTTTCATTAGCATGAATACTAGAGAGCTAAATAAGAATATCTCTGTGCATCCCACTTGATTTAACCTCCTATTACCTAATTTGATAGCTGAGTATGAAAATTTAAAGCAGATATTTTGCATACCATGTATAAACAGAAGAAGCTCATGTGTCATAGAGAAGTTCTGTGTATCTCTAAGAGAACCAGTCCTGGGGAGAGGTAGGTTGGTGTGAGGCAGACTGGAAAGACCAAAAAAGGAATTGCAAGTGCTGTAAGTAGAGAAACAGTTCGATGGAGTGGTAAAAGGATATATGAGCTGAAGCCTGAACCAAAGGAAAAGGATTTTAAAGCGCTCTTGTGCCCTCAAGATACTTTGTTTAATGAAGAAAGAAGTCCTCTATGAGTGGCAGAAATAATGAATTTTGGTTTTCAGCATCTCTTTCTGTGTGTTTTTTCCCATCTCTAATAAAGGGTAAGGTTATTAGCCGCTCTCAGGGAGAGAGGAGGGAAACATCATACAGTCTATTATATGAATGCCTTCTCATTGGAAAAAAGGGCTGAAGCTATTGTAAAACCCGTGCAAGCAGAGCAGAGTCAAAGCTAAGAACACCCGGGAACCAAACAAAACATCCCAGGTAAAATTATGGCCTGTTGATGAGAGTGGCAAAGATTTTGTTGACTTTACAATGCTGAGCTTTCGTCCCTATTTTTAATTGTCTGCCTGAGGTAAACATCTCCTCTTTTCCATGAGGGTGAGGTATGAAATGTTTAATAGCCTTTTGGTTCTTGATTAGCCAAGATGTCCCAGCTATCTGGGGATGAGTTTAAATAATCTAAAATTAAAAAGTGACCCCAGCTATGAGGCTGGGCAAAGACACTAGCATTATCTCAGGGTAAAATATCAGTAGGCTGCAATGCTGGAGAAGAGGCTTAGCACATCGACTTTTCTGTTAAAAAAAAAAAAAGTACTTCTGATGATGCAGTGATAAAGCTAACATGGTTATGAAGGCAAGTGACTACAGACTTTCCAAGCTTAAGGATTAAGGTTTTAGGTTAAGCAGTCCTTCTGGACAGAAAGGGGGAAGGATTAAAAATCAGAAGGAAGATCAACTGTCTCTGTTCATAATATGGGTGATAGGTAAATTGGAAAAAGCACTGTTAAAACATTTTGCAGTTGGAACATCAGAGTGAATGGACATGCATGGCCACATGACAAAGGGTGAGTCCTCATATGTTAAATCCCAGCTGTGTGATAAGGAGTTTTCACATGACATGGGGCTAATCTGTTTACAGCAGTGATGCAGATGATCTCATGGCTTGTTTGTTTTTGCTTTTGTTTTCTTTTTTTCTTTGGGGTAATAGACTGGCATAATCCATAGATCTGATTCTGCAGAACAAAAATTAAAAATCTCCTTCTGCTTCTCAATCCAACAGGCATATTCAAAGTCCTCTCTGAGCTCTCAGCAAGAAAGGAATGTTCCTTCAGAAGAAAAACTATAGGAAATCTGCCTCATTATATATGCCTCCAAATTTTTCAATGGACAAAAAGTGGACAATGCAACAATCTTTGTGATGTGGGTGATTAGCCATTATTCTTTGTTCTGCTGCAGACGCAAACATAGTGTCCACCTTTTTCTTCTTAAACTTGTTTTGCAGAAACTTGACATTTTTATAGAAATTGATTTTTCTTCCTTTTTTTTCCCCTAGAACTTTAAAAGCACCCAAAGTATTTTTATACTTTACATGCCTTCTTAGTGCACAAAAGATGTTACAGAATTTGTTGGGAAAGAGGATGATGTGAGGAGTCTTTCCTATCATCTCAAATATTTACAGGGCTAGAAAAATCAATATTCATTTGCATAGTGCTATGGAAGGAAAACAGGAGTATTTAAATTTCTGTTATAAGACTCAATGAATAAACTATGATTTTTGGGGAAAAATAGAATGCTACAAAGGCTGAGTTATAATCAGCTCAGCAGAGGTCATAGCAGGTTGATCCAACAGCCATCCTCATTGAGGTCCCAGTTCCACACAGCATTTAAATGCATGCTTAATTTTAATCACATACATAAGTCCTGCATGACCTTAATGTTAAGCACGCGCTTGAGTGCATAGCTGAAGTGTGGATGGAGAAATGGTTTTCTGAGTGCTGGAAGCAAGAAGAAGAAAGAGCTCCTTACTGTAGGTCTCACTCACTGGACTCACTGCAGGATCAAAGGCTACAGTATTAGTTCTGAAGCAAGAAATGTCCACGTAATGCTGTGAAGCAGAGAACGAAGGTAAATAATTTGGACATGAAGGTGTACTGAGAACTGCAAAACATGCCCCACAGACTGACAATACACTTTTCCTCTCTATGGGCTGTATTCATTCTGTGACACTCATTCTGCACGGACCTTTGCAAATGCTTACAGACATTTGCTGATGACTTCAATGGGAAAGCTAATCATGGCTCAAAATTCAACCCATGCTTGACTTTTGCAGAATACATGACTGCACACGTTGCTTATTGATGCAGGGTTGAATTTTACCATCTGCTTCCTTTTCTTCAGACTTTGCTGTCATTCTTTTGATATTAAGTAAGTTTTTCCTTCTGCCACAAGTGAAAAAGCCCACCCTCCCAATTCAGGATAAAAGATGTCAAGAGTTTACTGCTAAGATCCTCAGACTGGGAGATCAGGTTTCTCAATCTTATTCACTTGACAATAAATTACGAGAAATATCTCAATATTTATACTTGAATTTTGGCAGCTCTGCTACTTTAAGCAGTTATGCTCCGGAAGAGAAATGATCACTTCTCCTTATTTACTTGCATCATTCTGACAATTAAGCTGAACTCTGAGCAGACAAGAAAACACGTTAAATGGGGTCCTAACATGAATATTGTATTAACTGGGCTAAATTCCCTTCTGCTTGTATTACTACTGCAACAGTGAGACTTTGAGTTTACTAGTTTAAATAGGAAAACAACTGGATCAAACAGCCCAAAAAATGGAAATGAAATGTAGGAGCACCACCCTAAGAGAAGATGTTGGCTCTTCTAGTGCAGTGTCCAGGCTGGCAACCAGCAGAGTTTTGCCTTTCTGAAATTCACATGTCTCCTGAACAAACAGCTCTGCTGCAACAGCCATGCCGGGGGGTAAAAAAGACCCACCTTTCCTTTCTGGTAAAAGACAGCATGGTAAGGACCACAGTGAACCCCATAAAACTAATTTTCATCTAATGGTGTGTTGAAGGTGAAAGAGGAGCTAACGTGGTTTGCTGTTCACCACCATTTTGCTATGAATCTGGACTGGCAGCACATGGACTTCTTTAGCAATCCTGCTGTTAGGCCTCAGCCAGAAACTGTGTTCATGACTTGAGCAGATGTTTCTGCTTTTAGGAGTCAGTCGTTTCCTCTTTTCCAGAAGCACATGCCAGCACAGTCAATATCTGGAAACCTGCTGCTTCACAGTAGGTCCAGAGTCTAAACTGGTACTTTACTAGAAAATGGTAATAAAGCAGTTCGAATTGCTTTTCATCCTTTGTGCTCTTAATGGCTTTCAGGTTCATATGAGACCAATCAATTAATCCTGCTTCAGACCTAGAGGAATGGGATGTTTCTTAGCCTCTGAACAGGAAAGAAGCCCATAGCAGAGATTACCAATCTACTTATTAAGACTTATGTTAGCAGTCTAGTCTAACAGAGCCTCCAGCTGGGGTTGGGACTACCGATTTGCAATCTTGTATAAGTCTAATGTTCACTAGTCATATGCTAATTAATTGCTAAATCACAAAAGGCAAATCATAATTATTGTTTCAGGTTAGCAATTTTCCCTGACCTGATTGCATGCTTGCTGTTTTGAAGAATTAAGGAATGAGGGTCATTTAGGAACATTTACCCGTGTAACCTATGTCTCTGGTCCTGTTTATTCCTGGTTTTTGGTGATGGAAAGTTCTCTTTGATTTGAACAATTCTTGGACAGATTCTACTACCCTTCATTCTTCTGGGACATCTATGAAGAGATGGGATACTAATAATGAGAGTAAGAGCACATATAGTTGAACTGATTATGGCTCTGGTCCTGAAAAGATTTTCAGTGTACTGAAAATATCACACTGTGGCCAGCTACACTCAGCTAAATTTGTCCAGAACAGGATACATGCTGTGTCCCATTTTAAAGCTTCTTTCTGGAGGCAACCGGGACATTGGTACAGCAATCCCATGCTTTTCCATTATGTCTCCTTATTTAATAGAATCACAGAATGGTTTGGGTTGGAATGCACCTTACAGACCATCTAGTTCCAACCTCTCTGCCATGGGCAGGAACACCCTCCACCAGATCAGGTTGACCAAAGCCCCATCCAGACTAACCTTGAACACTGCCAGGGAGAGGGCAGCCACAGCTTCTCTGGGCACCCTGTGCCAGGGTCTCACCACCCTCACAGTGAAATATATATTCTTCCATATAACTAATCCAAATCTATCCTCTTCTAGTTTAAACCCATTACCCCTTGTCCTATCACTACATGTCCTTGTAACCAGTCCCTATCTTTCCTGTAGGCCTCCTTCAGGTACTGGAAGGCTGTTATAAGGTCTCCCTAGAGCTCTTTCGAGGCTG
>VZTU01030610.1:1714-13923 GCA_013400835.1 Zapornia atra
CTGAAGACTGTTTCAGGGTCACTGTGCTACAGCCCTCATGACACAGCCAAAAGAAAGTCCTGAATAGAGGATGAGAAGTCATCATCATGAGAAAGATGATTACTGATTAGCTTCAGTGTTATTTCAATCAATTCCCAGAAGGAAGTTAGCAATCTGCCCAGCATCCAACAAAAGATTGCTATTAAAGGGCCATTATGATGGGAACACTCAACTCAGAAAGGTTTTGGGTTTTTTTAGTTCTTGATAAATCTGGGTTTTGAGGAGGCGTTTGGGTTGGTTTGCTGGGGGAGGAGATGGGGTGGGATTTTTTTTTTTTTAATCATCTCAAATTCTATTTAAGGACTTCTTGATTATAAGTCTCCTTTACTGAATTTGTGCCTGCAAAGTACCTTTGTTTCATGTACGCTTACTGTGGCCAAGCAGCATGGATTATTTAAAACCTGATACTCAAACCAATTCACTCAGAGGCAGTCCTCCTCCCACATATCAAGTACTTCTAAATTCAAATAATTATAATGAACGTGCTAGTGGTTTCTTTTTAAGCTCAAAAGATAAAAAGAGAGTTTTCTCTATTTTCATAACAACACAAAAGACATTTAAGTGGACCTCCCCAAAACAGTCCAGGTGTTCATCACCATCTAAACACACAAAGAAATAAAACCTTTTTTCACCGTGATTCCAAATGAAATATTGTTTTGGTTTTGTTTTTCTACATGAAAAAAGAGAATTAAAGAAGGATGAACTTACAATCAGATTATTAATGGGGAACATGGGAGAGGAAGCAAATATCCTGCAACACGTCTTCTGTTTAACCTTAAACATAGTATTTAATATTTCAGTCTTGCTTTTATTCCCCCAGAACAGCAAAGAGCTATTACTTTCCTTCCCCAGAGTGTGAGGAAGAGGAACACATTAAGACATCACTACATCAACACACTGAGGCAACTCAGATGTTGTGATAATAAAAGAAATATAAACAACTTACATAATTACAAAGATTTACATGTTCAAAAGGATAAAGAACCCACTGAAAATGCAGATGCCTTCAGCATGTGCGTAGTCTTAGATGTGTTAATCTGTATGGTTTGATATTCAGTTCCCCCTAGTTGTGGCTGGATCAGATTCACACATTTCCAAAGTAAAAAGCTTACCTTTCTAATTATCAGTGTTGCAGGCCTGACCTCATGACTTCTGAATATCTATCACACTGATGATGACTCTAAAATCACTGTTGGTAGTGTAGTTTTCCCAGCCAGAACACAGCAGACTATTTTCAATGGTGTCTAGAGCAACTTCAACAAGGTGCAAGGGCTCTGAGATGTAAAAATAGTGCAAAATATTTTTTCTCCAGTACAAGGAATTCACTCTGACTTGAAAATACAGGAACAAATCATTCTGAGCTATAAAGTGCTCTTTTTCTATTATTTCTCTGTTTCAATTTTGATTGCATTTAGAAAGAAAGAAAAATACATGTTCAAACAAGAACATGCATATGGCATGGGGCAAAAAGAGGTTTAAGGGCAGCTGCAGTATAAACATTGATGTAATACAGAAGAGTAATAATTAAGTTCCATCAGGGATAAATTCCATCATTGAGCCTCAGTGCCCTTGGAAGCTATTGACCAGAGAGGAATATTGTCCTGGGGGTGGTTGCCTGGCTGAAGGCAGGTGCAGGCTCAGCAGAGGCTTGGCCAGCTCTGAGTATGGCCAGAAGTGACATTTCAGTGCTAAGGGAGTTCTACTGGTGGAAAGGTAAGTGTGATGAGATTTTAAGCACACCAGGCAAGAGTCTTGAGGATCTGACTTACAAACTTAAGTGCCCAGAATGGCTGGTAACAGGTGTACCCTTCTGTTTCTGTTCATGTGGTGCACTTTAATTTGCACATTTTAATTGGAGCTTTTTGGGGGAAATCTGGGTACAACTGATACTGCAACCCACTGGCAACAGTGCCATAACTTTATTGATCTATCTCCAACAATCTGTCTCTGTCTTTTTACCTGACATGCAAGTAAAAAAGAAGTATTACTGTCAGACCATAATGAAGTTTGAGCCATTAATATATGCACAGTCTGGTTAAATGCTAAGAATAAAAGCACTAAAAATGCTCCAAAAATTTAGTCTGTATTAAAAATAATTTACTATCAACCTTTTAGTTGATAGTAATAGTCCTCCATATTGTTATGGTGAAAGCATCACTTACCAACCACCTGTAACAGCTAAATGTTAGCTAATGAAAAACGTCTCACTGAGGCTTGCTTGTCATACTCGGGTTTGTGACAAGCCAACATAAAATGCAGATCTGGGATCTCTGGTTGATGAGTGTATGTGAGTGGGTCTGTGGGTAGGGGTGTGTTTGGAAACATTTTCCATTCCATTATTAATGATTAGCCATCAGTAACTGATGCACCATTAGCAAGTCAGCAAATGAGAAGACAAAATCTTTTATTTGTTACTAATTCAGATGGGTTATTCCAGAAGAGGGAAAGGATTTGGGAAGGTATTGAGGGTTA
This sequence comes from Zapornia atra, assembly GCA_013400835.1. Lineage (NCBI taxonomy): Eukaryota > Metazoa > Chordata > Aves > Gruiformes > Rallidae > Zapornia > Zapornia atra. The sequence continues at coordinate 4,226 of VZTU01030610.1, forward strand.
ATTATTAAGAAAAATAAACAAAAAAAAGAATAAAACCACAACTGAATGTGCAGTAGATGAGCATGTTCAAACTGTTTGAACAACACAGAATTTATTTAGGATCTGTCTTTTATGTTCAAATGCAGGATTTATAAAGCACTTATTAATTTATGAAAATTTCTGAAAAATTATGAAGCAGGAAACAATTACAGTGACTTTGGACCAGGCATCTGGATCAAAAAAAATGCCACAGGCAGAGGTGGGGGGGAAGCAAGAGCTGCATCTTCTGTATCTTCTTGTTTCCAGTTACACTGACAATTATATCACTGCAGAATTAAACTGCTCAGAGTCTTCATTATAATTAACACATGGCTCTGGTGTGTCTTGCTTTTAGAGGAGGAACTTTTGTAACAGGGGAGTTTCACTCTTGGGAAAGCGAACTACCACATTTCTGTCTAGAATTAAGTGCAGCATGGCAAACAGAGGAAATAATTCTGCTAGTGCCCCAGAAGATCTCAGGTGTTACCTCTCCTTTGAGAAAGCAGTAGGTCAAATCTTTTGTAAAAGCACTCTGTCATTCATCTGGAGAAGAGTTTTAAAGATCAAGGTCACACTTGTAATCTAGTCCTGGCAGCCTTCCAGTAACCTTTTCTGTCCATCTCCATCCTGAATTACACCACAGCACATTTAGGGGCTCCATCAGAGTTATCAGTAGAACTTTTCAAACATATTCTATTGTCTCACTGTACTTGATGGACAAGGTTCAATCATATATTCTATGGTACTGTGGGAGATGTGATCTCCCCACTGAACAAAGACAATAGAAATAATTGAGATCATAAGGACTCAGATGGCAATTGTAATATGGAATAAAACTTTTCTGTATTTGCAGTTATGCTGAAAAACTAAGTCCTATATGTGAAACATATTCAATAATATTTATTTAACTCTCCATAATGAGAAGAAGTATTTTTAAAAACTCCAACAAATAAAGGATTGTTTCTGTATTTCCTTCTGAGGCAGTTTTCATTATCCAGGCAGGGGATATTAAATCTGAATGAAAATATAAAAGAAAAAGTCACTAACAATAAGTTTCTCCTAAATTCCTACTTGTCTTGCAAAACTTAGTGAAAGAATTGAATGTTACCCCTTGCTAAAGAAGATTCAAGTAATTTATGGAAATAAGTTCTGTTTCATTTATGGCTCAGCATTGATAAATTTTCAGCAAGTTCAACAAGTCAATTCAAAGAGTTGCAAGTGCAGAGATGCCAGATGCTCAGACCAATATTTGGTATCTAATGGAACTTCTTAGGTCACAATTTATACCATACAATTTCAATGTTCAAGGGTTCACTATACAAAATTGATCTTGATGTCTGAAGCAAAAGGTATTGTAGGCAGAAAGATGAAAAAGTGAATGAAATATTTCATGTGAAACATTAGAATGTTCAGTGATTTCCTTTCAGGTGATTTTGTGCTTATTGAACATTTTGCTCCTGAGGGATTTAACACCCTGACTATGTTTGAAACAGGAACAAGAAAGCTGATATTTTAAATTTTGAAATGCTTTTGCTGTTTGTGCTTACCAGGTTTGGTTCATCTGAACTGAGAAACTGGATCATCACCATGAAAAATTACTGTGAGGAAAATTTTAGAATATTAGATCATATCTAGAAACCAATGAGGAATTGTTACTAAGGAAAACACTAAGGAAATACTATTGTGAACAAAGCTTTTTAAAATATCATTGAAGAAACCAGTAGAAACTGTTTGGAACAAATAAATAGTAATTACACATTTTTGGGGGAAACAATGGCCAAAACAAATGTTTGTCTAAATCAGGTCCTGGTACTGGTTAACACTGAAAGCAAAGTAGTAAATGTAGAGAGTGGGCATTATTTCATAGAAACGTAACTGCAAGCAGTAGCACACAGAAGAGAGAAAGATAGGCCATCAGAGGAACAAAATGGCAGACTAAGTAGACAAAGGTGAAAGAAAGCAAAGGATGGGACTTCTCTGGGTTGACATCTGGCAGGAAAGAAGTTTACAATTGTGGGAAAAGTAACTGAATCCCGCTGGTTTATTTCTTCCTTGTTTACAGAAGTTTTCTTTGTATGTTCTTTGAAAATTAATGGAATGAAGTACCAGATATATTCCTGCCACTATCATCCCTTTATTCTCCTGAAATAATCAGTCCACAAGATATGTATTGTTTCTTAGCCATTACAATCAAAAGGTTGATACTAAGCAGATTTCATGTAGACTGTTTATCCATTACAAATGCTTCACGCTCTAGCTTCATGCAGATGACATTTTAAAAAGTGAGTTTTAATTAGAATGTTCTAAATAAAAATATTCTATTATTGAATGCAATCAAGTATTACTATCAATGAATAGCTGTATCAGACAGTTTTCTTCATTTAGCCATTGAAACTTCAGTAATAAAGCCAATTTGCTAACATTACACATCAAGACACCATCCCATTTGACAGAAAGTCAATATATAGATGACCAGATGGCTTTCTTTATCTAACACTTGACAAGTGTATACAGATACTTGCAGTTAAGGAATAACTTATGTGTTCATCAGTGTTTCCCTAGTATTCTTATTGAGAAACCATTATGTCTGTCAATGTTTTCTTCATTGCTGAAAATGGGAACATGAGCATTGAGTTGTCTTCATGAATAAATCAATGACTTTCCCAGTTCCTTTTTGTTTGTCTCTCTACGTAGTAAAAAACATGGTGTAACTAGAAAGTGCCTACTTAGATCTGGATGTAGCATTCCCAGTAATAATAATGCTGAAGAAAACACAGTTTGGCCTATTTCCTGAACTCTTTTCTGAGGCAGTGACTTCATTATTCCAGCCTTCTCATCCATGAGATGTTTATGAGAAATAATGTATACTGTTACTCATTTACAGGGATAAGTCAAGTCATTAAAATATATCCATATTCTTGGTTCACTTTCTGGAAACCAAACTGTGTTTGTATTCCTATGCATACTTTTAGCTTAAGTTCAGTGATGGAGGTCTTTTTTTGGATTTAAGAACATCCACATTGAGGTTTTTGGTTTGATTTGTTGTTTTTTTAAAGGTTCTTTTATTTATATTTGTTCAGATTGGTTCTGAGGATCTGGAGCTTCATAAGCTGTTTTACATGCTCTTCACATGGTATGCAGTTAAATACAAATAACTGGAAATGTCAAATTCTATTCCTTAGTATAATTTGTTTTTCAGCCATTAAACTATTACATTAATCTTACAAGAAAACAAAAGCACATTCCATGTGATTTAAGTGACAAATTGCACAGCTTACATACTGACCATCCGAAGCATATATTTAATGAATAACTTTCAATGCAGTATCTCAGTGAATATTCAGGAATTAAAAATTTATATAGAAAGCAGAATAACTGTGAATAATTCATAAATATAAAACAAGAAAACAGAATAATGAAACAAGAAAGCAGAAAACAAATGTGATTTGTGGTAGTTCAAACAGATCAATCTGATAAATGGAAGAAATTAGAAAGGAAGAATTGGGAACTACCAGAAAGCTGTAACAGGACTCAATATCAACAAGTTGCTTTAATACAACTGTCATCTAGTGAAATTACACAGTGAGTAATGACAGGAGAGGGACAGATGATTTTATAGGGCATTGATACTAAGTTTCCTTTAAGTTAGGAAAAGTCTGGTTTACATAAAAGTAATTTCTGAAGTATCAGTGCTATATTACATATCCAGTTGGTCATGAACACCTAGCTAAAGAACTACTTGCATCCTTAACTAAAGGTATGCTTGCATCCAGTTGTTACCATTCATTCCAAATAATCTTTCATAAAATTAGCTCAGAAGATTCACTGAACTGATATACTGTTATGCCAGGGCAATACTGCTGTGCACTCTACAGATTGTGTGCACTATCCACGATGTTTCCCTCTCAAAGGTAAAATGAAAAATTATGAAACTATCTTACTACACAGAAACAGAAGTGCTAATTCCAACACCTACTATTCTAATAAAATCAAATTTTCTCATTAATATTTAAGTATTCAAAAGCAAATTGCTGCAGCAGATCTGCCTACTACGCATGTATTTCAATGTTAAACTTGAACTTCTTTTATTTAAGAAAGCAGTGTAACAATAATTTTATACTTCAGCTAATTGAGTCCCTGAATCAAATTCGCACTAATTTGTTTCCTCTTTTGCCTATGCAAGGTACCGAGCCTATTCCGAGGCTTCACATTCTTCTTCATTTGCAAAGAACACTTGCCTCCCTCAACATATAAAACACAGCTGTTAATCCTAAATATATCTTGTCAGTGTGAAACCTTGAGTTTTATGTACAGTGCCCTATTAACACATTGTTCAGATGACAGAATTTTTAATCTCTTGGTGGATTTCTCTCTCGTGCTCCTTAGAGGCTTCGTAAATTTTAGGTGATCTCCAGAAACTCTGGAAGATAATATAAAAGTGTGTCTTTTTCAGTATGTTCATCCCAGCCTTGGTTTGGTCTGCATAGTTATTAATTAATGACACATACTTACATTATTTGATGATGGTCTTATTTTGATTGTGACTTTCTTCTCACTCTCACAGTTCCCAGATCCTACATGAACCTAACAGAGGTCTTAAAACAGAGCTGGGGAAAGAAAACCTCAAAGCTCATAGCAAGAGAAAATATTCGTTCCTTCACTCCTGCCCTTCTGCTGCATCCTCCAGGTAGGGGCTCAGAAATGGCCTTCTCGGGATGTCTTTCACCTGTGACTCATATCTGGCTGCCTGTTCAAGTTCAAAATTGAGAAGACCTGCCTTCAGTTTGCGTTCCAGAATTTTTCCAGATGACAAGATAATGATAGATAATGATAACCTGATATTTGGGCTCCCAGATTTGAAAAGAAATGAGTTGAAGATCATCCTAAGGATTCAGACCCATACACGGTGTAAACATAACCACTCTTTACATTTTGTGGATGAAGATCCAAGATCAAGGTTAAAAGTAAATTCACAAGAACTTGATATATTTTCTATATTTCTATATATAAATATAAAATATAAATATAAAATTTATATTTATATATAAAAACTTCATTTTTTTATGTACACAGCAATATAAGTCATTGTATGCGTGAAAAGCTCCATTGATTTTGGGGGGTATTTCTGTCAGTTCAGCTCTAAAGCTCTGTGTGGGCTCCCAAAAACTTTAACAGAAAATCCCTGAATAAAAAAAAATATTTTTACTTTAGCAAACTTCACAGTGGCAGGAATTGGGGCAAGACAGTCTTCTGAGGCTTTCGCTGTGGGGTGCTCTTTGCAATCCCTTGTCTCAGAGTCAACGAAGTGGGTGGTATGCTGTGAAGACCAGCAATGAGTAACATACAATTTGATATGAATTTTAGGTGAAGCCATTTATTGGGTGAAATCACACAGATTCTATACATTTGTTACTGCAAACATGGCAAGCTAAAAAACTGCTAATTGGTTACATACACTGTTTACACCCCACTGATTGGTTAGTGATTATAATGAGTTCTGATAAACATATAGCTAAATATCTTTAGTTTACTTCTGATGCCTAAAAGCATCCGCACACCTGCTGTTTGACCATCTTGTTATGGCTGGTTCTTAACATGTTCCGTTACTCCCAAGTACCTTCCCATAACTGCTTCTTGGGTTAGGGCAGCCTGTATCCCTGTCATCAAGGCCGCTGTGTTCTGAGAATGTGATTATTAGGATCCTCTCAGCATGGGTAACTTTTCCTGTCTCATGGGAACATGAGGATATTGTCAGGGCCTATGGTGAAGAGAGTTAGGCTGCCGGCAGGCCTGCTGTCTTCCCCGACAGTACACAGCCCCAGACCAACTGTCCACTGAATGTGTAAGGAGTCCTCAGAAAAGCAAATTGGTTCTTTTTTAAAGGGAGTGATGTTGGAAGCAGGTTGAATTGAAGGAGAAGCGATTTAGGCATAACTCATCAATTTAAAAAGGAACGGGAAAAATATCCATTTTTGACATCACACTGGCACTTACACAAAAGAAAAGCAACACCTGCAAATCACTGAATAAAACCAGTATTTTTTTGCCAAAGATATTAAACGACTTGAGTAAAGTATATAGACACTTCCCCTGTCCCTCTTTCCAAGTGCTCTACTTTGAAGTTTTAACTTGTAGTTACATTAAGAATAGAACATAGTTACAATCTCCAGTTCAGAGTTGTCAGTAATAATTCCTCAAGCACAGGTTCAAGACTGGAACATTCAGACTCACTGTAAAGTGGTAGGCTGCCAGTTGTGGTGTTAAGTACAGAAGAAGGTAAGACACACACTTTTCCAGTGGGTTTCACAGTGTACTGCCAGTCAAAAAGAAAATAAAAAAAATAATCACAGGACTCAGGAAAACATTCCATACTGAATTGGAGATAGATTATGTATTTCCTCACAGATATTCAGGGTGAGAATTTAAATTCATTCATAGCTTGGCACCACCCACTCTCATTCTTCACTCTAACTTCTCTGTCTTACAGCCTAGTCATATCATACACTGTAAGTTCAGAGGAGTTTCTCTTCCAAAGAGGAAGAGTCTCAGTAAAATACAACCATTTGATTCAGTGTTACGGTTTTCTGTTCCTAACTCACAAGGAATGGCAAATAGATGGGTTGCTGAGTTCAAGAGGCACCCACAGCTTCAGTTCCACTGGCTGCTTCACACATACTGAAAACCAAATGTTAGTGCACCTGTGGAACACCTGCATCAATCTGTTCCTTTCCCTTCCCAACCTGATATGCCCAGCATCTGCTGCACTCTTTCTGCTGCTAGAATATTTTTCCATGATAAAGCATTTCCAAAATAGAAAGTTAAATGTTGCTCTTAGAAGCATCCATACAGTTAATTCTGCCGTTAGCTGAAGGCTTCCCTTGAAGATGCTTCAAGATCCAACAGGTAAGTGAAGAATATAATGTATAATTCAAAGCTAAGGAACAATTAGGCAAAGTGAAGCTACCTATTGTGATAACCTAAAAGTTAAGCCGTTACCATTGATATAAATATCTCGGGATCTTCTAAAACCTCACACTGGGCCTTGGGGTTTTTTGCCTTTTTGGTTTTTTCTTGTCTAACTCTAAGAGGGCAACTCTGCATAGGAAAATGCAGCGGGCATTTCATCTGCAGAGGAAATATGGAACTACAGAAAGAAAATGTGGAACACACATTAAACCAGAATGAAAGAAACATAGTGAAACGCTTTGTCTAATGACTCCTTTCATCCTATTTGTGTTGTCATTCAAGTATTCGCCATGTTTAACATGACTTTTGATGTCAGAAAGACGCAACACCTTTGACAGGTTGGCAAGCCTAGAAGGCACTAATGTCTTAACAGTATAGAGGTTATTTTGTACTTCTGTTTCAGCAACTTCAAACTGTCTTTTCTATCATTAATGATTATGCTATTAAGAGATACTTGAGAAATACTAGAGAACACTTAAGATTTCCATCTAAGAAATCTTTACATAGCTTTACTGAGTGACACTGTCAAATGATAAGAAGTATTAAAAGGTTTCCTTTTGTATGACCTTTTCATATTCACAAACCTCAATTCATTTTTTGTGTAACTCAGGTCAGCTTTAATGCATTCCATAGGACTTGCAGTCTTAAATTATGTCAGTCAGCATACTCTTTCCTGACAGCTCAAGGAATGGTGCTTAGGCACTAACTTCAGTGCAAATAGTATGTATTATTATTTTAATTCTCACCACCGCCGCAGTAAACGGTAATCATCAGGGATGTAGAAAGCATAGAGTAGACCATCTCCGCTTGACCTGTGACATTTTAATACATCAAATGCTTCTCCCAGCACTACTGTGTGCCTTTATGGTTTCACAGGATTGCCTGCATGATTTCACAGGATTGCCTGCATTTTAAGTTAAACTGTTCTGTTTTCAGTCAAAAAAGTTTCAGAATGCAAACACTGTGATGCAAAAGAGAGAGATTGCTCCCGTTTCCAATTTTTGTTGGTTTTGGGTTTTTTTTAAACAAAGTTTCTCTATAATTGACAATCAACCTTCAAAATCCCTCTGGGTTGACATCTTCTGTCCAATGGTGCTGTCTTAAGAGGTAATCACACACAAGAAGAAGGAACAGAGGCAGTATCCTCTCTAGGAGACCTTTTGCTGTATGAGTAATTAAAGCTTCTGATAGTGCACTTATATTAACACTGGTTCAGTGCAATGTATCAGATAGACATCAGGGTGGATATGATCTTTTTCTCTAGTGTTCCACCTGCAGAGCTTGGATATGGTCACTACTTTCTCAGCCGTTCTCTATCTGCATGCTGGAACCAGCAAAGTTGATTAAAGCCTCTACAGAGTTCAAATCTCCAGCAAAATCACTAGGATATGACATGGTTTATTTGAAAAAGTCAACAACCAACCAACTGTGGAGTGACCATTCCATAGCAATCCAACCAAGAGAACACAGTATAGATGTTATCTATATTATTACAAAATATTGCAGTCTGTTAAAGAAATCTGAGGATGTCTTGATATATCATCCATACACTGAGACCAGGCAGCAAAGAAACAAAAAGTAGAGCTAATAAATCACAGTTCCTCCCACATCCTTCTTCTGCCTGCCAGGTTTTACTGTGTTAATCCCACAGTATGTGGACTGATTTTTCAGTTAATCAGTAATTGTGGGAAATAAATAAAACCATGCTAAGGGTCAAGTTGTGTTCAAAATTTTTAACAGGTCAAAACATCAAAAATAGTTTAGGTCAAACCACAAAAACATTTTGTTCTATACACAGCCTGGCTCACATTACTTTTAAGAGAGGCAAAGAACTTTTTTGAACTAAGTCAGTTAGAATTGAAGAACCCCAAATGCTTGAATTAGTAAATGTTATGGGGAAAAAAAAGGAGGGCTTTTTTTTCCTGAAAGAAGCAATTTGAAAAATCTACAGTGAACTTGGGAAGTATTTTCATTCTGAAAAATGTTCAATGGGAAATATTTAATGCAGATTTTCAGTTCTAATAATTTCTACTTTCTAGATCTTTACAGAGAAATCTAGCATTAACGTCCAATTTCATATGTATCTTAAGATGCATGAAAACAGGTGATTGACCTTTCTTACCTGAGAGATTTTTATGTCTTTAAAAACTTGTGTGTCCTATGCCTAGTTGTCTATAAATCTATACTGACACGGTGATACGGGGTAAGGTTTAGGGAGTGAAAACATAAGAACTGCCTAAGAATAAGCATTTTCTGTCATATCTTAGTAACCAGAATTTTAATAACAATTAGATTACTATGGATGGCTGTAAGGCTTTGTGTATGCATAGAACGAAGTATGTCTAGTTCTTATGTCTGTGTGCAGTGTATTACCCCTCAGGAATTTAACACCTGGTTCCCTAACTTGGTCTTGTGGTTCACCAACCCTACCAGAGCTGCACTATGAATGAAGCTGTTGCCAGATATAACAGAATACGTGTGAGAGAAACATGATCTTAGTGCAGAAAATGTTCTAGCATTCACCATTCACAAATATTCAGCATTATTATACACCCAAAAATCCATGAAGTGGGAAAATGACCATGCAGTGAACTCTGACTAGTGTTTATCCAACAGCTGAAGTATTTACAGTATTTTGGTCTTTTTGCCACCCCTGCATTGATTCTCTGTTGTCCAGTAAAGTCTGAGGTCATGCTGAAGCTTTTGTCTGAATG
>VZTU01030616.1:0-13646 GCA_013400835.1 Zapornia atra
CCTGAAGAAGAGAAGGCTGAGGGAAGACTTCATTGCAGTCTATGGCTTCCTGACAAGGGNGCTTCCTGACAAGGGGGAGCAAAGGGTTGGGCGTCGATCTCCTCTCTTTGGTGGCCAGTGATAGAATCCGAGGGAACAGTATGAAGCTGTGACAAGGGAGGGTGAGGTTGGATATTAGGAAGAGGTTCTTTACTGAGAGGGTGGTCGGGCACTGGAACAGGCTCCCCAAGGAAGTGGTTACAGCACTGAGCTTGACCGAGTCCAAGAAGCATCTGGACAATGCGCTCAGTCCCATGCTTTGACTTGTCTGGCCCTGTGAGGAGCCAGGAGCTGGACTCGATGATCCTATGGATCCATTCTAACTCAGGAGATTCTATGATTCTTCTTTTGGAGGCCCCAGAGATGGCCACTGTGCTCCAGGTGGGGTCTCACAAGACTTGAGTAGAGGGGAAGAATCACAGAATCACAGAATATTAGGGGTTGGAAAGGACCTTGAAAGATCTAGTCCAAACCCCCATCCAGATGTTCCTTGACCTGCTGTCCATGTTTCTTTTTGATGCAGCCCAGGATTCAATTGGCTTTCTGTGCTGCAAGCACACACACATTGACAGGTCATATTCAGTTTTTCATCCACCGATATCCCCAAGTTTTTCTTCTCTATTGCCCTGCTCTCAATCCAGTCATGTCCTAGCCTGTACCTGTATTTGGGATTGCCCTTCTCAAGTGCAGGAAAGTGAAATTCATAATGTTTGCATTTTATCATGATAATTCCCATTTAAATTTTTAAATAATTTCATGTTTTCCACATTTAAATATTTGTTTTGTCACAGTAGAAATATTTACTTCTGTATTAAATATTTTACTTCACATATTAAAATAGTTGTTTCAACAGCAAGCTGAAACTATTCTATGATTCTAAAACTCGGTTTGTGGCTTTGATGAAAAATTGTATACAGACCTACATAATAGCATTTACCTTTAGAAAAATCAAAATTTACCTGTCATTTTGGTTTATTCATTCTTCTATGTATTTGTGTTGTCTTGTACTTGCATGCCAGGACGTGGCAAGAGTGCAAATTACGATGCGGAAAAAGAGGAGAAAAATATAATAAGCTCTTTGCTTAGGTCAGTAGCACCATCATGGTGATGTGAAAAGCAAAAATGCTTATCATGATGTTGTCTTTTACAATGTCATGGATACCAAATTCCTTTTCTGAAAATGTTTTTAGTGTTCGTCTTTCTAGTAGCAAAATTACATAAGACCAGGAGGCTAGTACAAATGCAATGAAAATTTTGATAGATTTATAGTGAAATCATGTTAAATAAAAGCATTTTTCCAGAATGCTTTTCAAATTAAAGAAAGCTGGGAACTTTATGTAAGTGTAAAGCATGGTATTAAAAAAAAAAATCCTGAAAAAAAACCCTCAAATCTGCTTTGGGATCACTATTACAGTTGTTCCTATGGTAACTAGTTATTTGTGCTGCATGCATCATCGTATATATTTTAGGAACCAGAGTGAGGGTAAAGGGGATGGAAAAAGCACGTGTTACACTAAATTAATTCCAAAGACAAGCCCGTATTAAAATACTTGACCCTTTGAATAAAAAGCAAAACACGTTTATGTGATTTCAATCGTTTGACACGTGAAGCGTGGTTCTCAGAAAAGAGGCTACAAAAAATAGGCATGTGCTTACTCTGTCAGACCAATGGAGTAAGTTCTGAATCATATCTCCGATTCATTGTTAAATAGCAGTTTCTGCCGTGCCTGAGCTGCACAAGCTAAGCACTGAAGGGAGAAAGCATTCAGTTACTTTCAAGACCACACACCTCTGTGGAACTGCAGGCTGTGGCATATCACTGATAGCCATGTGAAGTACTACTTTATCACAAAAAAGGCAGAGGTATGCCCAGAGAGAAGAGTGAGTCACACTACAGAAAGTAATTTTTGGGAGACAAGATCCACCAATAGTGGAGACAAGATCCACCAATAGTGGAGACGAGATCCACCACTTCAGTAGTGGTCAGTCTTTTGGGCTTGGTAAAATATGTTTCTCACCAAGCTGTCTTTTATTAATGCAGCCCTGCTTTGATGTGTGGTCTCCAAATGCCACATTTCCTAGTAACATGCAGAAAGATTCCCCCACTTCTCTGAGCCAGGATTTAATAAACAAAGCTGGGACCTATTAAAACATCCTTTCCGCTATAGTCTGTAAATATTGGATCCTGTACCAGTGAGGGAATTTAAACTCTAAGCTTTTGAAAGTTCAGTAGTTTATTACACCTTAAAAATTATGCTACAAAGGACAAAAGGACCAAATCCACAAAGACTTTTGAGTACCATACCCTTATTTATATATAACACAATTCCAATTGAAATCAAAGGGAAATCAGACTCCCAAAGAGACATTATAAATAATAATACATAACTTTGCATGTTTGTTTTTACTTATGTAATCCAAGAATTTAAGTAAATTTAGCATACCCAGTTCATAAGTATGCAAAATAAAAATTTTAATTTCTCTTTAATCACAGAATTGTAGGGCTTGGAAGGGACGTCAAGAGATCATCAAGTCCAACCCCCAGTGTCTTCAGTTCTGTGTCTGTGCATAAGCACTGAAAAAGTCAATCTGTATTTCCCATATATGCCTGGTGTGAGTTTGAAAATTTGACATTGTGCTGCTGTGGCATCTTGACGAGCCCAGCCTGGTGAGCTGTGAGACCGTCGAACATAATCTGACCTCCTATAAAGTGCAGCTGTGGTTGTTAATTTTTTCTAAAAGGGTGTCATAGTGCCACTGTCTATCTTTTATGTAATACCTTAGAGAATTTGTCTAGAAGTAGGAGTTCAGTTCAATCAAAAACCTAACAGGGATACAGCCCACGTATCTCTCAAAAGCACCCTATCATCAATATATAGACTGCACTGAAGTTCTCCAAACTATGCTGCTGTGCAAGGACAAATCTGATGTTGCAGAGTACACAGAGGCTGAGGTAAAATGTGACATTTTTGCTGCCTTCTCTGTAAGAAGAGAATTCTGGTCCTTGTTTCTAAAGCTCTATCTATCTATATTTAAATTATGCAGTCTCTGAGTAAAATGCAACCCTGGGAGCAGAAACTACAGTTACAATTGCCCCCTCAGGGCTGAGTGCCTCCAGTGCTGACTAAGAAATCATGCTCTTTTCTGTCTTTGCCTTCTCAATCAATTTTGAATGATTTTTGGCACAATTTTATGGGATCAGATCAACAGGGAACACATGCCCCTCTGCAATCCACCAGGTTAATGTGTAGCTGAAGTTTTTTCAACATTTGGTAAGAAGGAAAGAATGATCTTGAACAAGGAAAGAAAATAGCATCTCACTTCTTGAGGAAGTTGTCTGAAATGTGGGGAATTGAATTCTCTATTACCTACCCTGCCCATGCCTCCCAGCAAAAGCAGTTATGACTGGAGACATGAAACATGAAGCTGAGGAACTGAAGAGAGGACTTGCAGTAAGAAGTGTAGGCTGAGGTGGTGGCACAGTATAAATATGAGGACAGGAAATAGCACAAGCTTAGGATCCTCATTTGGGGGACTGAGATGTGTAGTTTGAAGAAGATAGAAAGATTAGTATCTTTTGTGCCTGCACGTGAGTTAAACCTCCTCGTGCTTTATCAGTTTTCTCATTAATTGCCACTGCTCTTGGACATGTCTATAACTCCTACTACATTGCAGCTGTTACTAGAAGCACATCTGACTGTCCTGAATTTGAAAATCTGTGCCCTTATTGTGCCTGATGGGCAGGAGCACCATCGCTACTGCTCCGCTTGACATAATTTAAAATAAAAGAGCTGTTGAAGAGCTTTTACAAGATCTCTCAGCTTTTTCATTCATGCCCTTCTTTTGTGAAAATTATGACGTCTTCTCTGAACTGGACATGAGTGAATTATCCCAAGACAAACTTCAGACTTATCCAGCTTCTTGCTCTTAGGAAGATAAAGCATGAGAAATATTTTCTCCTACTTTAATTGATCATTTATTGTGTAACTGACTGTTCTGCAAAATTATCTCTAAGTTCCTTGGACTGTAAACTGGATACAAGAACACTATCTTTTCAAATTAATTTGCCTTAATAGTGTTGGAGTACCTCCATCCACATGCTCTGTGCAGACATTTGTACACCAGTGTATAATGGTGTACTTATTCTCCAAAATGACTAAGTTTCTGTTATTCTGTCTAATCTACGCATCTGTATCATCTGTGAAAGAGAAAGAATAATTGATAATAACTAAAAAAAATGTAACATATCTCATGAAGCTAAAATACTCAGGCAATGTGAATAATATTACATTATTATTAAGTTCTATTAAGATTCAGACGAGCTGTGAAATCTTAACTGTGGGCTTTACACTCTTTTGTATATATTTTTTCTCCCATGGATGTTCTAAAATTCTAAATTCCAGTATAATAATATTCAGATGTGGAAATGAGGGGTTTTCTTACATACTATTTTTAGTCTCTTTAGATTTTCTGGGGTTTTATTGTCTCCTTTATGTGATTTTTTTTTATTTAATATTGATATTTATCTAAATACAGTTTAACACCAATATTCAGGCAATAGTTTCTGCTATTCTTATTTCCATTTTTTGGAAGTAGGCACACTCTTCAAGTTCTGCAAAAATAAGTAGAAAATTAAAAAATAGATAACAATTCACAGCTAAATGATTAGAAGAGTTTTCAAAGAGGAATTTGAATATTTTTGCAAATTTACTTCTGATGTTTCTGGAGCTGTGACACATTAGAAAAATTATGTCTCACAACAAACCCGTGCTTAGGCTTTTGTTGGAAAAAGAGAAGTAACATGACTCTGCACACACAGCTGCACAAAAGCCACTTCATTTGAACAAAAATGGCCCATTTTTCATGTTTAAATGAGATTTTCCATTCATCTACGTTTTTGCATATATATGAAACATTTCAAACATTAGAATACCGAATGCTTTGAATGTGTTGAAATACCACTTCATAAAGATGACACTTCCCTATTTTCTGCTCTTTACAGGAATCACAGATACTCCAGCTTTTCCTTTCACTTATACAAATGCATGCTATTGTTCCAGATATTCAAGCTAAACATACAAAGGGACCTAAATCAACTACACTTAAAATGACATCCCTGATCCTGAAGAGTTAATTTGCTCTCCAGTGGGAAAAGAGTTATCATTCTCATGTCAGCATGGGTTAAATCCATAGCTCATTTCAAAACCAACCACCATTAGGTCAAGACTTACCTCACACAAGTTACACATAAGACCAGCCACACAAGTTACACATAAGACTACCTATAAATATAAGCACGTTTGTATGTTGTATATTTTAAATATATATGAAGGTAATAGCATAAAATGACGTCAGCCATTTTTAGTAAAGCAAAAAGGGTGTTAGTTAAAGGGTGGTGCGCTTTTCTAGATTTAGACTTACTTGTAAACAAAAATTTGTAAATCATTGGTAGAAAATGCTTTTCATCTTTAAAAGTACTCACACTTTTCTGTGTTATCTAGCCAAAATGGAATTTTGTTTTCTTTGGCAGTTCTAATGAATAGCACACCTATATATACAAAGGTAAATCGTCTACTTAAGCTATTAACATCAACATTTTACCAAAAAAATAAAAAAGTAGAAGGTACTAAAAGCATATCTGGCAATTTGTTTTCCATCATGTTTTAATACCTCAAAATCTAAATGAAGCCATTTTAAATATATAAGCTCCATTTTGCACCTTTCAAAAAATGAGAACTGCAAAATCTCTGGCATGATACTAGAGTTAACACCAAAGCAGTGTAAGGGCAATGTGAGGAAGAAACTCTACTGTGCTTTAAGGCTGAAGCATTTTTGTTTGTTGTCTTATCTTAAATACTGTTTTAGCTTATTGCTTAAATAAGCTTTAAAAATGCACTGTTGTTTGCTTTGATGCTTAACAGTTTTTAAGTAATTTTTGCAATTTTTTCTTGTTCTCACTACCACGTTGCAATTTACAGTTCACCCTGCAGCTCAAGCTGCTGTTTTGTTTACATCTCATCAAATTTTCTTTAATTCTCTTCATCTCCTTGTCTACTGATAAAGTAATCTATTTTTCCCCACAGACTTGAAAACAACTCAATAGAAAGCAGTACAGCTCTTGCGAAAGTTAATAATGAGAGTGAAATGATTTTGTAGTTTGATGTTTGGCATCATGGCAACTAAAAGGACTTCCAGCAGAGCTCCATCTAACCTTGTTTCCTCTTTAGAAACCGATTTGCCGCAAACACTGATGTTGTTAGAAATCTTGTAATTACTGCTCTCCTAATAGTGAGATGGCAGAGCAGGATTCTCATTATAGCTATTATACAAAAAAATTTCATTTATTTCAGCTCACAGAGAAAAAGCTTAATCACTCAGCAAAATTTGTTAAGCAAAGGTATTATAAATATATCTTTCTGGATAAGCTGGCTTGTGAAAGTCAAAACAGTAGTTCTGTCAGTTGAAAGGCTAACCTAACTCTGCTGTAGGTAATAGAAACAATCCAGATGAGATAAAAGTGAAGTGAATCAGTCTGGGAATATATTTTAAAGTCTGAACAGCGATATTCCAAGCCTTTTTGCAATGCTCAGTAGATTTAACTGTGGTTTGAAGGCATTTCTTCTACTTGTACCGAGAAACCTTATTTATACCCCATTAAATCCCTGGCTCCTTTTAGCTGGAATACCACTAATGTCTGAAGGGGTAGCAATGCAAACCTTGATAGGTGATATATGTTCTCATATTCTCATGGTATGCTCTTTTGAGAGTATGTGGCTGGGCAGTGATGGATGAGGTTGTTGATTGCACTATTCTGACTGCTTCTCTCCACAGGTGGTGGCACTTTCTAGCAGTGTGACCCTTCCCTGAAGCTGAACATATGGTTGACCTGAATGCCTTGAGAAGGCAGAGTTAGAACAGGTAGAGAGAGGAACAGGGTCTGAACATGCAAGCATCTGCTAGTAATGAACCTCAAGCCAAATGAGGAGGGAAGACTTCAGAAAGCAGGGACATCTTCCAACAGCCTTGGCCAGGCCTCTGGGTGACATCTTCCCTCCAAGAACTTAGAACTGACTGTATGGAGTTACATTTCTCTTGTATCTTGTCTACTAATTTGTCTTTTTATCTCTCCTGGTGTTCTTAAAAAAAAAAAATCCTTTAGAAGGCCTCTCTTGTATCTATTCAAATAAAAACATTTTTGAGCTTAAAGCCTTTATGATAGTTTTCCTGTGCTAAGTATAAGAAGTTATCTACTTTAAAGCTCACAGCACCTTCAGGGACCCATTGCACAGTGAATAAAATTAATATAAATGCACTAGAATAAGATGAACTTTTACCAGTGTTGAGCAGACTGTCACACTTTCTGCTACAGATCTGTATTGCTACATTTTCGTTGTCTAAGGTGGGTCTACAACAACTGATGAGCTCAGTCACATGAGTCATCAGCAAAACTCAAGACATTTTGGGTAACAATTGGCTACCTTTAAGAACCTTTATTGGTATTGTGTGCCTCTAACAGTAGGAAGAAACCTACATTAAAAGTGAGTGACTGTAAGATGAGAGCACTAGTTCTGTTTTCTGAAAGAAACTGGAACAAGGTGTACAATAGGTTTTTAACTTACCTGTAAGCCAACCCACAAGTGAAATATGATATGAAACTCCAAGTGTATACAAGGTGGGTGAATCCTAGTATAAAATGCTTAGCAGGTCACTGCAAGCTCAAAAACACAGTTTCAACAGTTCATAGTTGGATCTGTTCCTTAGTCCTAATGGCTTTACCAGAAACAAGAAGATCCAAAGATTAAAAAAAAAAACAAAACATGAAACAGACACGTGGAATAAACAAATAGGTCTAGCAAGATCCAAAATAAGATTAGACAGCTACATGGATATTAAGTCTATCTTTAGTTATATTAGGTAGTATTTAATATTCATAAGACACTTAAAATACCATTCTTTGGGGCACAATCTAGATATTAACTGCCAATGTTTGAAGAAGTTATTTTGCTGTGTGACTTGACGTTCTGGGTGTTGTGCACAAGCGGGGAAAAAAAAATTCTTTGTAGGAGAAGGATTTTTTGTCCTCTCCTGCAGCCGTTGTCCTGACAAACTGCAATCCTGATGCGGTAGATGTAGGTATTTTCAAATGTTTGTATTTGCACCACTGCCTTTTACACTTCAATGTTTCTAAATGTTGTATGTCAGTTGGTTGTATATGAAATATAAAATCATATAGTCAGAGGAGTTTTTTCGCTGTTTGGAAAAGCCACTCTGCCCTTGGTCTTTCTCTGATAGGGCTTACTTGAAAGAAATCTACAGCTTCAGCCCCTCTTCATTTAACCTGAAATACTTCTAATTTGCTAGTGAACAAACTTGCCCCTCATACTTATGCATATAGAAATGCATGCTCACACAGCCTTAAAGAACATTTCTGAAGTCTGTTCAGAAATGAGCACTGAATTTGTCTTATTTCCGATGCACTTCTATAACTTATGTTAGGTGCTTTTTATGTCACTTGCTAGTTTTAAGTCATTTTGCTCCCTACTCTTTCTAATTTTATCGCTATACATTTGTTCTATTCTTTTGCAAAATTATTCTTAGACATGTGCCAGTTTTCAGTACTCCTGCAATACCTTTCTGATAAAGTCTCTCTCTCAGTGTTGCTGCCTTTCTCTGATACCAGCTTAGTTTAGTGTTGTGCTTTGAACAGCCTGGTTTAGATAGTAATTGATATTAATTATACTGAAATATGTTCTTTAGATTACTTTCCATACCTACGTTCCATACCTGAGTTTGCTGAAGTCTGTTTTTTTGAAAGCCCGATTTCCTCACAATGCTTCTCTCACACTTTTCTTAGAAGAGTAGTCTCTGATATTTTGTGATTACTTTCATTCAGACTGCCTTCCACACTAAAGTCTCTGCCAGATCTCTCCTATTAGTCAGATTCAGATGTAAAAACAGCTGCTTCACAGGTTTCCCTTCTCTGAAACAAAGTGCTGGCCCCACATAAATGATAGCAACCCTTTCCGCTGCTCCATTTAGTATTTTAAAAGCATTTGTTACAGTAAAACAGTCAAAACCATTAAACCTATGAAAAGAACATGGCCAGATCTAAATTCAAAAGCTGTTTTTCTGTAAATTAGAAAGAATAACTGTAGCTCCTCTGCTCCCAGATATGACAATCTGCAATATGCATAAATTCAATTTAGAAAAAGTGCATTTAAAAAGTTATCACAGCTAACATTTTTTTTTCTTGTGAAATATACATACCTATTGCATTCGATATTGTTTTAGAAGTGTTAGGTTTGCAAGAACATGTTTAATGTGGCAGTAAATAATCTACAGCATGGTGGTGTGTCTTGGATGGTATCATTTGTCTTTATCTATCACTTAATTTCATACCTCTATGATACATTAAAAGTGCTTGAAAATATCATGTAAGTTTGAGGGAAGGTATTTCCAGTAACCCCCCCAAGTCTTGTTATCAGGATGTGTATCTTCAGTCTCCCAGAATAACCATAATATGGTGAATATTTCTGTGAAGTCAAATAAAGAAATAAAAGTTGTCAGTAATCAGGAGAACAGTGGAGCTGTCTTGCACATTCCTGGTACAGCATAATAGTCAGAGTGAGAAAAGATGATATGTACCTGACATATCACACCTTGAACTAAAAATAATTGTGCTTCTCTGAAAAGTATAATGCATCCTTTATTACTACTGTATTAAATGTCCCGACCTTTTCTTGGGAGTAAAATATTTTTCCTTTTGTTTTATTCCCAAATTTGCTACAGAGCTTGTCTGAACAGCTCATCTAAGTGAGACTGATATTCCCCAAGGACTGCAAATGATGAAAGGATCTTGCCCTTTGCTCTACAGTTATTCCTTCACAGTTATTGAGATACTCATCCTCACTTCTGTGAAAAACAGTTCTATTTTGTTAGATCAAAAACATCCATTTCTCTTATTCAGAACACTGATTTGCCTCAAGCTATGCTGGGGAAAAAATCTGGTTCTTCTACACTAGCATAATTTGGCTTGGAAAGAAAAAAAAAAGCAAAGCATACTGTAAATAAACCATTATTTAGATGTGAAAATTTTCTTAACATTAAATTTTTTGACACCACAAATTAAGCAAGGAAGGTACTAAAACACATTTGAAAATTATTCAGAATACGTAGCAATGATTATGCAGCTTTTCACTAAGAAAGTGAAGATGTTCACTGCAAACTTTTAGAGCGCTTATTTTCTATTTTATTTTTATGGTTCTATTTTCAACAAGTTACATATTACAATAAAAACACCTATTAATGTTCACAGTTCAAGCATATTTTATTTCTTTCTTATTTTGTTTAGTGGAAAGGATGCTACAGAAAACACATATCAGAAACAGTATCTTTTAGTTTTCTGGTAGCTTTCTGATAGATTATCTGATAAAATTATGTTCCTCAAAGAATATTTAAAATTTAGAATATAGCTTCTGCTGACAGGTCATTGCAGAAGAAAAATTTGAGCTTTCTATTATTATGATCCATTTATATGTTGGTTACATAATTGCACATGGCCTTTCAATTAGTGCTTGCATTATTGTCAGGACTCTGAGTGCCATTGCTTGTTTTGAACATCCTAAATTATCTGTGAGAGTAAATTTATAATGATCATTCAGAATTTATTGCAGGCACTCAGACTGTGGGCCAAGTAATTTCTTTCTTTTATATAAAGATGGCTCTTTATAAAGAAATTTTATACTATTTTTTTTAATTTTCATTTATAGGCTTTAAGAGAAAGTAGTATAGAAAAAATCATAGGATTTCTAGTTCTCTCAGTTCTCTCTACAAGATAAAAAAGCAATGTTCTCTACTCCTATCCCATCCAAAATAACTGCCTGTTTAAAACTAGTGCCTGTGCATTATAAGGTACTCAAGTTCTTGATCTTATAGGTAACTGACCCCTTGCAGAAAACCATAAGTATAAGCACAGATGCTGCCATTAACGTCTGTACTCATTAAGTTCAAATTATAGGAATGGGAAACTGGAGAAGAATGAAGCACCTACAAGTGTGAGGCATGTTGCATAATTTTCTCTACTAGGTGCGTAATATATGTAAGAGCTAAAGCAGAATCAGTGGGTAGTGTCCTTATATGAAATACATTGCAAATATTGCAATTTGAGATAACGCCAAACACTAATATTCTACTTGGAAATAATGCCCATAAGGGACCTGTTATATGCATAAATAAAAGTTCTGGGGGTCTTCAATATGAAAGATTTGCCTACTATCAATTACAAACTCTAGTTTGCATTACATGCTGAACTTCTTTTGTTTTTCTGCTGGCAGCCTATTCTATTACATTCAAGACATCTGCCTTGCCCTGAAAAGCTGCTCATGGTCTTGTTAAGGGATTATTACCATGAGGCCACCAAAATGCCATCTAAAGCTATTGACTTTGCCTTTCATTGTATTGCTGGAACAGTAATATTGGAAAAAAGCCAAGACCCTGAAGGTGTCACGGGTAAATGAATGAGTGTGGGGAAAAGAGAGGAAGGGAAAAGAGGCAGAACATAGGAAAAAGGCAGAACATAGGCAAAAAATAATAGGCAAAAGATAGAAAAGATGTCTTATTTAACAAAAGGGTTCCGCTTCTTCCTGCCTTTGTACTTGCATGGGCCCTGGTCAGTGTGAAGAATTTAGTGATCATGAGCTGAGAAAGGCACAAAGAATATTCAGTTCTTACATGTTTATCATAGAACCATAGAATTTTCTGAGCTGGAATGGACCCATGAATATCGAGTCCAGCTCCTGGCTCCTCACAGGGCCAGACAAGTCAGAGCATGGGACTGAGCGCATTGTCCAGACGCTTCTTGGACTCAGTCAAGCTCGGTGCTGTAACCACTTCCCTGGGGAGCCTGTTCCAGTGTCCGACCACCCTCTCAGTAAAGAACCTCTTCCTAATATCCGACCTCACCCTCCCCTGTCACAGCTTCATACTGTTCCCTCGGATTCTATCACTGGCCACCAAAGAGAGGAGATCGACGCCCAACCCTTTGCTCCCCCTTGTCAGGAAGCCATAGACCTCAATGAGGTCTTCCCTTAGTCTCCCCTTGTCCAGGCTGAACAAACCAAGGGACTTCAGCCTCTCCTCATAAGTTTTCCCCTCCAGATCTCTACCATTCCCGTTGCCCTCCTCTGGACACTCTCCAGTTTTTTTGTGTCCTTGAACTGTGGCACCCAAAACTGCACTCAGTACTCGAGGTGAGGCTGCACCAGTGCAGTGTAGAGTGATGCAATCTCCTCCCTGGACCAGCTGGCAATGCTGTGCTTGATGCACCTCAGGATATGGTTGACGTGTATATATATATCTATATATCTATATATACAAACACACACACACATATTAAGAATATTTTCCATTCTGTAGGTTATCAAACACTGGAAAAGGTGTTCATAGACACTAGGAATCTCCACCTTGGATAAATTCAAAACGCAACTGCCCTAAGCACCTTGCTCTAAAGTCCTGCTTTGAACAGAAGGCTGGACCTGGTACACGAATGATTGTACAAGTTTTCTGTTATTAGAAAGAAACATTTCTGGGTAAGGATTCATTTACTGAAACTGGTTTCTATGATTTACTTCATTCAAAAGGATTAAGCAAAACCACGACAGTGGTTTATGGAGTGTTTGTATTTTTCCAAATATAGTCTGAAATAAGGGATGGCTTAGCACAGGTACTTCGCATCCCACTTTAAATGCCTTCACATTATATATTTGTAATTTTGGACCTCTGTGGTTTGCAGGCAGTGAGATGCTGGAAGTCTACTAACAAAATGTGTCCCCACTCAGCTCGTTCAAATACTCATTTCCAATACATTCAGCACTATTATAATTCTAGTGGTCAGGTTTCTGTCTAAAACTGGATTATCCTAATAATTCTCCCTAATGCCCATTTCAAATAAAAAGTCATGTATGCCAGGCAATCCTTGAAAACATTACCTTATGGGTTCACCACTATGGCTTTTTAATGTGATTTACACAACTGTTTCCATTTTTAATTTTGAGCATTTTGAAGTGCTTTGGTATCTCCATTTGATATCCAGGAAGACACATTCCCTTGATTCAATAATAATTTGAAAGTGATGTGTGGGTCTTTTTCTTCCCATCTGTACAGTACATAGACAAGATCAGATTTCCTTCCACCTCCCTTTTTGTACTGATGTCAAGAGTTTTACTTTCTTTTGAGTTAGCAAGCTTTGTTACTTCAGCTTTTCCCTAAAACAAAGTTCAAAGTAGTGACACATGCTAAGGAGACAAGAATGTAGCACTCTGACTTACATGATTTTACAAATTTAGCTAAGCATAAAAAAAGTCTGTATTAATATATTGTATTACCAATAGATGGATTAGTGCCACACCAGACTTTTTTGATTTGGATTGGGTAGAAAACATAAGAATGTTAAAAGACTTTTTTTTCAAGTGTTTTCAAGTTTTGATAGTGTGACTTCCTCACTTTTGTTTATTTCTTTAAGTACTCAACCATTCATACCTGAACAGAAGAGAATGTGATTTAAGTGCCAATTTGGTTGGAAATACAGACTGTCTGTGTCCCGTTCCGGA
>VZTU01030618.1:5384-27791 GCA_013400835.1 Zapornia atra
AGTCAGCCATGCCAAATGATCCAGCGTCTCCAGCTTTCCTACTTTGCAGGCTTACTGCTAAAGCACTTCTTTCTTCTGTACATTTTCTACATTTCATTGCCCATACTGATAGATTATATATATATATATATATATATATTTATTTAGGTTCTAGGTTTTAAAGCCAAATACCTCCAACAGTTTGTAGGTTTCAAGTTTTGGGCCAGAATTCTGGGCCTGGGGCTTATTGTTTCTCAATGCTGCAGTTAGAGTTGAAGAGAAGTTAAGAGAATACTGAAAGGGTCAAAATATAAGAGAAGAGCTGCCCTGGTTGGTTTTGATCTTCACATAATCCCTTATAATCTTATTTGATTGGCCCCTAGGAAACTTACTACAAATACAGAACGCTTATTTGAGTGTGGCATTTCATCCTGCACTCAGAATAAAAAATAAAGAAGCTGTCTCAGGGTGATAGCAGTGAATATACTATTGTGAACCAACAGAAAATTTGGATTAATTGAGATTATAGTCACGACCAAACCAGGTATAGCAGTACCAAGTAGTACTAAGGAATCAGGAATACTACAGTTTCAAGAACTGCAAAAAGAAAGAAATCTATCATAATTCATTGTGTTGACCCCAACACAGTGGGAAACTTAGCAAAGGTGTCATTAATATATGAGATTGAATCATATAGGTAGTTTACTGGTTTTCATGCATATTAAATATTCACATAGTTCTCTTTTCCTAAGACAGGGAGCTGCTGTATTATTTAACCAAGTACTGTATTCAAGGAGTTAGAAGAATAATTTTGATGGTGATTTCTCATGGAGAGCACAGTAGTGGGTAGATTTACAAAAAAGACAGTGACAACTTGCCTGAAAATGGTTTCTTTTTCATAAGAAATAGGTAAGAATATCTCTGCACAGCACAGAAATTTCCTTCACAGTCTGACTTCGGTATTTCTGATCACTGGTAACCTTCTGAAGTACTACTATAGTTTGAAGCCAATAAATAAGTTGGCTGTGCAAACCTGCTAGCACTTAAACACATGTGAAGTTGTCTGTATGTTTTTCTATGATCTTTCCTTTTCCATCCTATCTCCTGGCTTCTGACCCATCTGATTTAGTCACATATCAACATTAAGGATCTGTTATGCCAGCAATGGGCATCTGCTCAGCACTGTGGGTGACCTCTATTGTGCTGTGAGGAGCCCTTGTTTTATCTCAGTGTTCCATTTCTCTGCAAATGAGTTCATGTTCTTGGAAGCTTTTCTCTTTATGACTGACAAGACAGTCTGTTGTAGCAGACCCTTGGTAGCACTAAAGTGGCAGGATTTATCCTACCTCACTTTAACCATCTGAAAACAAAGCACTGAAGCTCAGCTAAGTCATATTTCCTTTATAATACGTGTGGAGAAGAAAGCACCCAAAGTGAGCTCACATGCTTTAGGCTTAAAGTCAGGGGACATGAATCCCAGGCAGAAATTTTGCTTATGAGTCACTTCTAAAACACATTTTGAGTCCATTACCATGCTGAGGAGCGCTCTTAGCAGCTGCCTTCTGCAGCATGCCTGAAAAGCTAGAAGATTTAGGCTGTGCTGAATAGAAGCAGTTGTAGAGGCTAAGAGCCCTTGAAAAAGAACATTCAAGCCTCTCCTCTAACAAAGGAGTTCAGCATGTGTCCTACATGTCCTCACTCCTTTCTTCTTAGGACAGGTGGGCTTGTCCCTGGTTACTATGGGCCTATTTAAAAGATATTATAAAGAAAACATGTTTCTTTCTCTGTCACTGTGTGTGGACAGCCTATACTACACTCAGTCTAATTTTTCCTCTGTTCCTCTAGGAATCATGACTACAAGGGTTTTTAATAGCAGACACCTTCTCCATTGTACCTATCCTTGTATTAAACTAGGTACCTGATTTTTCAGATCTCCTGCTATGAGAATTCACTTCAGACTAGGCTGTGCAATGCAGTGCTGTATATTCAGCCTTTTGGAAGTATTAAGGAACATTAATTTTCTAGGAATTCCTGAAAACATTTGTAACAGACCTGTTAGTTTAAGAATTTGAAGCATTTTGCCAACTTGACAGTATTTGTATTATCAAAGAAACTGCAAACTAGCAGTTTCTAGCAAACTAGAAGTTACTTAGCAGCAAGTAACTGAAAATTGCAGTCTTGGATAATTTTCATGAATTCAAATGTTTATGAAAAGATTTCAGGATTAAATATGATTTAATCTCATTCTGTCAGTAAAAGCATTTGGTGCAGGCAAGACATTTAATTAGTTCTCACTCACCCCACTGTCAGTCTGGAGTCTCTTCATAGACTTCTCTGGATCAGCTCCAGCTTCACACAATACAAACAAGAGGAAAACACAGGCATGGCTCTGAGTAATGGAAAAGGTCAGTTTTGTTACTTACAAGTAGGGCAGGGCTTGAACCAAAAGGCTAAATGCATTCATTAGGGAAAGTGCAGATCTGGACTTAGATGTGAACTGGTGGCATAAGATGAATACTAATTCTTCTATAAATAATTAATATACTTAGCACTTTTCCATTGTGTAGCTTCCCACAGGAACCATCTCTCCAACATATACACATGTACTCTATTTCATTAAGGATTCTCAAATACAGTAATTAGAAAAGTCATCAAATTTGGAACTGAGTGCTGAATGCCACTCCAGCTGTATGTCAGTGTAACTGCAGTGGCCTAGAGCACACTGGTGAACACAGCCCTGAACTCATTTAACTACAACATTGGAAGATGCTGGGTGGGAGAAAATCCCAGAAGCACTGTTTCTGGATATGAAACCCACCAGGAAATAACCTGGTTGGAGACAGAACAGGACACAATTCTTTTTCCTGATTCATATGTTTATCACAATGTCAAAAAACCTTTTCCCATCTAGAAATTCTGTGTTCATTTTTGTCCTGTCATGTCAAGTCAGACTGCAGTACAGATACTGATTGGGTAGACATCAGTGCATCAGCCTGATAAATATGCATATATTCTATTTTGGGACAGAATTTCTATGCTATACTCTGTGGCAGTTGAAAATCCAGATGCAATACTAACTCAGAAAAGAAGTGCTCCTTGGAGGGCTGCTCAGAAAGTAGAGGCTTTAGCCATATACCTCTACCTAAGTGATTTCTCTTAGCTCCCTCTATAGCTAACAGCAAGAGAACTGCTTCTCCAGAAATGGCCAGAATCCAGAGTACCTACACTAACTGGCATGCAGATAGGTACTTTGGGATTCTGGATTTTCTGTGTGGGTGAAGAGCTTCTTGTCCCCTTTAGCTATAGAGGGGGCAATAATTGTAGAGAAAGCCTAGCTGGCTAATGTTCCTTGCCTATGACTGGGAAGTCTGATTACCCATTGCTCATCCCCACACAGTTTCCATACTAATTGCTTTGTTTAATAGTTCCAGTATTTCATTTTTACACTACATGCATGAGAAAATGTGGTAATTCTGTTGTGGAATTTGAAGAGAGCTTTTTTAAAAAATGAAAAAATATTCACTCCTTGCTCATGTCCTGGATTCTTTTCACAAGCCTGCAGTCTATTTTTTCCCCCAAGAGCAAAACTTTCCTTATTGTCATTTTTTTCTCAGCCTCTTAGATTATATGGGTCACAGTTCCTCCTCTTTTCCTACAACCAATAGAAACAGTTAGACATCATAATCTTCCCTCCACACTTTTTCTGTGAAGTTTTCATTCTAGACCATACATATTTCCCTTAGCTGCATCCTGCCCTACTTTGTAAACAGGAAGAACCATAGGTAGGAGACAGCCTGTTAAAGGCAAGTATTTGTTAGAAAATGCTGAGAAATGTTTTCATAAACTATCTGTGCAAGACAACATTTTGATGACTGTTACAGTAATCTGGCACTAGAAATAAATTAGATGCCCCAGTTCTCAACCACGATGGGTTATTTTAAAAAACCCCTGTAATTTATAGCACAACAACTAAATCCATCATATGTAGTTGGGTGCAATTTACACTCTAATGGACTAAAATACAGCCACCCAAATAAAATGCTATATAAATCACATAGAAAACAATTAACCATTTTCCAGGAGGAAAAAAAAAGACATGACAACAAACTAAAAAGGATTTCTTTTTCAGCCTTTCCCTCTTTTAGGGTCTAATCCTGCTCCTGTGAAGTCTACTGCAGAATCTTGAAAACTGATATTGTTAATCAGGGCTGATACCAATGAAAATACAGTAATAATGTGAGGGTGATGCAGTAATCAGTCTAAACCTGCAGGAGATTTGTGTAGCTGGCCAGCTCCTTTAGAAGGCATATTCTGATGGGAAAGAGTTAGCTTTGAGTTTACTCTGCTTTGTACAAGAGCAAATTCTTTCTCTCCCAGTGGAATATGCCATTTATTTCCCTTCTTGACTGCAGAATAATCTAGGATCTGCCTTTTTTGGCCTTTTTTCAGTATGGAAACTGCCACCTACTACAAAGAGGAAGAGTTGCACAGTCAGCTGTGGTGGATCTGTCAAAACATGGAACTCAGTGGCTGGGTCAATAGAGTGAATGCTGCTGTTTCCTTGGCCTTCTGCATAGCAGCAAAAGAGCATCTTCCCATCTTACTGCTGAAAGGGCTCCTGAATGAATAAACTTCCTGCTCCCTCTTACCCTGATGAATGGATAAATACAACTTCAAACATGCCACAGTGACACTGGTATGTTACCCAACAGTCCCAACTTTTGTCTCCCTCTCCAATTTTGTCGTAAACCACAAATATCAAGTAGGCCAAAATGCATCTACATCCCATCTTTGACATTGCCCAATAACAGGTGATTAAGGAGAGTACAAGAAAAAGGGCAATTTCTGGGTGGTTTAGGCCTGTACAGAAAGCCTGCTGCTGCTGTTCAGATCAACGACCTAATGTCCTTGCTACAAGTCCATCACTCATCCTTCTTTGGAAGTTGTTTTTAGGCACATGAGAAGAAATCTCACCAGAAATAGGAAATGAAGGTTGGGGTATTTGAGAGTTCTTCCCAGCTTAATTCCTTCTGTCCTATCTTTTTCCTCTTTGACCACTTTCTTTTGGTGGTTGGTTCAGCTTTCTGGTTACTGGAACACAGATTTTTATTTCACTTTGTGTAGGCTTCCTGCATCATGAAAATATGGCTACTACACTCAGTTAGTGTCTTGGATAAAAAGATTGAGCTGCAGGTTACACTTGTCATAACAACTGATTCTGATTTTACAGCAATCAACACTTTACTGGGTCAGGAAGAACCTTTCCGTTCACCTTAACAGGAGCTGGATCCAAATAACCTGGGATTTGTTAGCCTGAGGGTTTTGCATCTGCAATGCTACAACAGTGATATTTATTAAAACTTAGCAAAAATGCTGTTATAAATGTGTGAGGCCAAATATAGTTGCATCTCTTTAGCACACTGGCATGGTACAATTCATTTACAAGACAGCAGAATAGAGTGGTGATACATAAAGCTGAAATTCCAATTAGAAAGACATACCTTGATTTCTGAATAACCCTACAATGATTATCATAGAATCATAGAATGGCATGGGTTGGAAGGGACCCCAAGGATCATAGAGCTCCAACTCCCCTGCCACAGGCAGGGACACAAACCTCAGGCCTGGAGCTACACAAGGTTGCCCAGGGCCCCATCCAACCTGGCCTTGAACACCCCCAGGGACGGGGCACCCACTACTTCTCTGGGCAGCCTGTTCCAGCCCCTCACCACTCTTCTCTGTAAAAAACTTCCTCCTAACATCTAATCTAAACCTTCCTTCCTTTAGTTTTAATCCATTCCCCCTTGTCCTGCCATTATCTGCCCTTTTAAAAAGTTGAATCCCCTCCTGCTTATAAGATCCCTTCAGGGACTGGCAGGCTGCAATGAGGTCCCCCCACAGCCTTCTCTTCTCCAGGCTGAACCAGCCCAGCTCCCTCAGCCTCTCTTTGTAGGGCAGGTGCTCCAGCCCTCTGATCATCCTCGTGGCTCCTCTGACCCCTCTCCAACAGTTCCACATCTTTCTTGTATTGGGGGCCCCAGCTCTGGACACAGGACTCCAGCTGGGGCCTCAGGAGGGCAGAGCAGAGAGGGACAATCCCCTCCCTGTCCCTGCTGCCACCCCTCTGCTGATGGAGCCCAGGATCCCATTGGCCTTGCGAGCTGCCAGAGCCACTGCTGGCTCATGGGAAGTCTCTCATCCACCACAATCCCCAAGTCCTTCTCAGCAGGGCTGCTCTCCAGGAGCTCTTCTCCCAGTCTGTATCTGTGGCTGGGATTCTTCCAGCCCAAGTGCAACCCCTGACACTTGGCAGTGTTGAACCTCATTAGGTTCCCCCAGGCCCATCTTTCCAGCCTGGCAAGATCCCTCTGGATGGCTCCTTTCCTTCTAGGGTGATAGAAGTCTACCTCTAAGAAAGATGGAGATGTTTATTTTATAAGCCCTATTTATACACGCTGCTTTTTATGCCCAATAAAAAAATTGATATAAAAGGATGGTTGGTCTCTTTTCTGTCATAGTGAAATCTTTCCTATGAAAGGAGGGTAGAGTTGACAATTTCAGAACCATTGTTAAGATGAAATAGGGGTGAATGTTGAAAGACACATTCCTTACTATTTTTGTTGAGGAGTTTTCCTGTAACACTTGTCAGCCTAATGTCCAAGCAACAATGAATAAATGTCTTATGCTACAATAATTTTCCACCATGCTACTAGTGACACCCAGGAAAAATGTTCTTACTTCAGTTTCACAGAGGTATGATTGAGGAGGGTGGGGTCTGGATGACACTGGGAACACATCTGGCAGCAGGAACCAGGTTCAAGATTCTCTGTGAGTTCAGTGTCTGAATCCTCCAAACATGCCACCATTGCACAAAGCAAGTGACCAATCCAAGCTCACTTGTTTGTTTTGGCTACTGGAATTTGTGAATGACTGGCCCACTAGCTGAAATTATAAAGGGCCAGAACAGAATGGGAAGAAGATTGAGTGGACATTGGCACAAGCAGCTCTACTGCACATTCCATTGCCCTTTGGCAAAATGCTTAGACTCTTGGGGCATCCATCTCCAATGTATGACAGGAGTTACTTTGAACCTGCTTTGCAGTGACTTACTGAAGTAGATTGTGAGATTGTTCACAAAAGTATTTTGGACAATTGCAGGAAAACAGCACAAAAGATTAAAAAGCCCAAGTCTTCTTTTATCTGGGAATGTACCTCCAACCTCTTTGTATTGTTTCAGTGCTTTAAATCAGCAAAGGCTTGAGTAGGGTTGAGGATCTTGCCTGAGGAAAGGAAGCAGGAACAGGGAAGTTACTGTTTTGCTTCAGAGGAGCCCCTCTCGACCTCAAAGAAGCAGAAAGTTCCTTGTTAGACTGGTGCTGGAGGAGGAAAGACAGTCCCTTTTCTTTTTAGAGGAGTCCCTTTTGTTATCTAGTGGCAATATAAGAGATAAGAGCCATTGCCAAAATTAAAACATATCTATATATTTCATAATCCCACAAAAACCTTAGAGATTCCTAACATTCACCATTGGTATCCTGCTTTGGGCACTCAAAGAGCTGCTCAGACATTAGATAATTACATCTGGTACAATCATCACAGAATCATACAACATTAGGAGTGAGAAGGGTTCTCCAAAGATCATCTAGTCCAACACAGGAACATGTCCAGGTGGGGTTTTGAATGTCTCCAGAGGAGGAGACTCCACAACTCTCTGGACAGCCTGTTCTAGCACTCACTCACCCTCACAGTGAAAAAGTTTCTCCTTATATTCACATGGAACTTCCAATGCTTCAGCTTGTGCCTGTTATCTGATAGGCAGACACATTCAGTCCTCAGCTGGTACAGCACAGGACTGAATGGCCTGGCAGCATGGCTCACATACTTCAACAGAGAACAAGCCTGTTTCTTTGCTTGCAGTTTATACCCACAGTTCCTTATAGTGAGGAAGGACCAAGATGAAGGTTTTCCTCAGGTAACAACAGTTTAGCCAGGAGCTCCCAAGCTGCTAAATCAAGAGTTTGTTTTGTGTGCCACAGGGTAAACACAACAGCACCGACAGTGAAACTTGACTCAGGATGGTGAAATGATCCCAAAAGAACAGCAGAACTGGGATTTCTCAAAGCCTGTGGGGGGCTGTAAGGAAGTTAAAAGAAATGGAAGAATACAGTGAACAGGAGTTGAGGTCTCATGGGTCAGAATGAGATCTCATCCTGCTCTTCTGATAGAAGCACGGCCACCCATTTCATTGGGCACTAGACAAATCCTATAAAGTTTTGGAGGGAAGTGTGCTAATGGATTTTGAGATCAAGGGAAAGAAAAGCATGGACAGGGGATAATAATAGCTGTACTACCTGTACAAATGCTACTTACCATGGCCACATATAGAAGGAGTAACATGGTCACAGCGCCTCTGGGAATCACATTTAAGAAGTAAAAAAAACACTAACAGCCACTTCTTGCCTCCAGAGAAGGGAGTGAGAAGATGAAACAAGCTGTGCAGACACCAAGGCCAGGGAAGGGGGAGAGGAGGTGCCCCAGGTGCCAGAGGGAGAGAAAGATGCCCCTGCAGCCTGTGGAGAAACCCACGGTGGAGCGGGCATCCCCCCACAGCCCAGGGAAAAGGCCCAGACCCCACCTGCAGCCCGTGGAGAGGCCCCACACTGGAGCAGGGGCAGACAGACAGGAGATGCTGTGACCTGCATTGGAGCAAACCCCTGCCAGCACTTGCAGCCCATAGAGAGAGACAGAGACACAGAGATGTCACTTCTTCACAGTCTTCACTTCAAAGACTCCCCCTTGGGACTCACAGACCCTGGAAGAAAGAAAGAGAGCTTGGGAAAGGAAAAGCTTTCCTTTTTGTTGAGGTGGAGGTGGTCCAGGAGCATCTCAAAGGGATCAATGCACACAAATCCATGGACCCTGATGGGATGCATCCACGTGTGCTGAGAGAGCTGGTGGAGGTGATTGCTGAGCCTCTCTCTATCATCTGCAACAGGTCTTGGTGAACAGGAGAGGTGCCTGAAGACTGGAGGACAGCCAATGTCACTCTGGTCTTCAAAAAAGGCAAGAAGGAGGAGCCAAGTAACTACAGGCCAGTCAGTCTCACCTCTGTTCCTGGAAAGGTGATGGAACAGCTTGTTTTGGATGCCATCTCCAAGCAATTGGAAGAGAAGAAGGTCATGAGGAGTAGTCAGCATGGATTCACCAAGGGGAAATAGTGCTCAACCAATCTTGTAGCTTTCTATGATGTCATCACTGGCTGGGTGGATGGAGGGAGAGCAGTGGGTGTCATCTACCTTGACTTCAGCAAGGCTTTTGATACTGTCTCCCATGACATCCTGATAGCAAAGCTGAGAAAGGACACCTGTTGGAGAAGTTCATGGAGGACTGTGTGCCATGGGTGGGACCCCATGGTGCAGCAGGGGAAGGGGGTGAGGAATGTCATGTGTTGTTGTCATCTGTGTGTGTGTGTCCATCCCCCCCCAGGGCTAAGGAGGAGAACACTAAAACCCCAGGGCTAAGGAGGAACTGACTAAAACCCCCATTCCCTGCCCCTCCTCACACCACAATGGGGTGGGGAGGTGGGGGGTAGGAGGGGAGAAGGGAGCAAAATCATTACTAAAGTGCAGTCTGCTAACAAGGGAGGGGTGGGGGGAAGTGCTTTGAGATCTGGTCATGCTTCTCATCACCCAGCTGGTGTCACTGGGGGTGCAGGGCAGTGTAATGAATTAGAGTTTTCTTCCCTTTATTCTGTATTGAGTCTGTTTTGCCCATGACACTGATTGCAGAATGATCTCTCCCTGTCCTTATCTCAACTCCTGATATCAATTTTCTCCCATGTCCATCTGAAAAGGGGAGTGATAGAATGACCTTGGTGGGCATCTGGCCTCCAGCCAGGGCTAAACCACCACGACCCTAAGATGGCATTGTTTCCCCTTACTGCAGCTCAAGGTTCAACAGCATTTCTCCCCATTGGGTCCTCTGGAAGTTTTGGCAGACAGGTAAGCAACTCATTAAAATCATCAGCTTAGAAAGCCATTGGCTCACTGATTCCATCACCTAGCAATTATGACCCACCATGAAATACATGGTTAAGCACAGACAGGTTCTCAAAGGTCATAGATTTCTCACTGTCTGCAAGTTCAGGGCTGTCACTCTGTCTTACCGAGCCAAGCAATGGCAAACATATGCCATTAATAATTAATCAGGGAAAACATATCTTCAGGTGAAATCCAAGGGATGCTTGGTTTTTCAGTACTGATTTTAATAAAGCAAGTGTTAATTCATAATCACAGAGTAACTACAGAGTAAACTCAATGCACAAATAAAACATACAAGTTACAAGAAAGAATTAGTGCCAAAAAAGAGAGAATTGTTTTAAATCTAACAACTGCCCTGTGTTTAAGATATTTTTTATAGAGGAGAGCTAAAGGGAGGAGCAGAGACTATGCTATTTAGATATGGAAATCAGTATATCCATACTGAGTAGGTATTGTTAGAGGGATGTCTGAAGAAGTAACCTGACCTGTTTGGAAACTCAGCCTTCATCCTACATGGTTAGATGAGATTGAAATTCGATTCTGTGTCCAAGACATCATACAGGAAGGAGCAACAGTATTTACTTTTTATTTACTGTGGGCAATGACAGCTAGCAGAGCACTGTAAAGAGACAAATCTCAGTTGTAGCAAGAGTGGTCAGTGAGACTTCCTGAAGTTAACTCCCCTTCCTTGAAGCAGCTCTGAAAAAGCAGTAGTGTTCAGCTGAAGACTGTTGTAGCTGGAAAACCTTTTCATCTGGCCAGTTGATTAAAAGGTGGAAGACTGTGTACTGAAGGAGGCTACTCTTGTCTGAAACCACTCATTGAAATCCTCTTCTGGCATCTGCACAATATTTTCACGTACAAACTGAAAGAGAAAAAAGTTTCTTTCTTGAACTTTTGATTTATGTGTAAGAAAATACCTGGGAAAAGTTGACCACTGTGAGAAGAGAATAAACACAATGGCTTCTGCAAACACTATAGTGCTTCATAACACCAAAACATTTTTTAATGCAACTTTCAAAACAGCTGGATAGGATCTAAAATTATTAAAAAGAAAACTCTACAATCTTGATTGCAATTTCTATCCTGTATCCTTCCAAGTCAAGTCTTTGTGTTTTAAACTTGCAGCTGTCTTCTACCCAATGTTGCAGTACATACATTAAAGCAGCTTTAAATTAAATAAGAGTTTAATCTGGAATCTCTGTATCAGCCACGTTAGACAGTGATGCTCCTCTTGCTCCTCAAATGCAACAGTTTCATCTATCTATTCCAGGCAGAAGCCCCAAGATCCCCCTTCCTCTCTGGCTATTTTTGATAGACAAATAGATAGGAGATTCAGCTACATTTTTTTCTCTATTACTGTCACACTAATATGAAGGATCAAAATGCAAAGGGAACTGTGTGGAAAGAGCAAAGAAACAGACCTAAACCAAAGAAGCAACAGAGTTATATTGAACATAAAGGCAAGGCTGCCTCTCTGGTTAGTGGCTATGCAAATTAGGGCACAAGAAAAAACAATTACTTTTATAAAACACCAAAAAACACAGGTAGTCTCATCTCTACCTCTGTAGGGCATGGTACCTGCAAGATGCACACAATAACCTGCTGCCTCTCAAGAGACTTCTGCTGGTCTTGTAGATTAGGGAAATAACTGTGATGAGAACAAAAAACACAAGGTGGCATCATTGCCATTTTTTATAGGTGGCTGGCTAGCCTACAGAGCAGAATAGATTCTGAATGTCATCTCTCCACTTTCTTGTGTCCTTCCTCTCCTACCAATTACTTGTAGAACTACAAGACTTGAGCCAAACTTAAGATCTTGATAAGCAAATTTGAAATTTTAAAAAAAATGTTGCTAAAGCAAAATAAAGATACCTGCACAGTTCCTGGATCAGTGATATAATATTGTGGTGGTTTAGCCCTGGCTGGAGGCCAGATGCCCACCAAAACCAGTCTTTTACTCCCCTTTCCAGGTGGACAGGGGAGAAAAGATATATTAAGAGGCTTAGGAGTCAAGATAAGGACAAGGAGAGATCATTTTATCAGCGACGATATGGGCGAAACAGACTCAACACAGTGCAGGAAAGAACTATTCTAATTTATTACACTGCACTAGAAAAGAACAGTGAAGAACCGGAGTCAGGAGTGCAATCAAATCTTAAACAAATGCAACCAGGTCTTAAAAACACGTTCCCCCCACCACTCCCTTCTTAGCAGACTTTAATTAGAATCTTGCTCCCTTCTTCCCCCCCGCTCACAGTACAGGGGGGGCAGGGACTGGGGAACGATGGGGTTCTCAGTAGCACCTTCCCCCCACCCCTCCATTCTAAGCAGAATTCCCTTTAGCCATGATTTTACTCCCTTCTTCCCCCCCTGCTCGCAGTACAGGGGGGGGCAGGGACTAGGAAATAATAATGGGGTTCTCGGTTACTTCATGAGCTGTTTTCCTTTCCCAGATCTTAAAACACCTCTACCTCCCCACCCCGCTCCCTCCTTAGCAGACTTCAATCTAGTCATGATTTCACTCCCTTCCTCCCCCCGATCACAGCACAGGGGGGCAGGGACTGGGAGACGGGGGCTTCGGTCAGTTCCTTGCAAGTTGGTTTCCTTCTCGGCCGGGGGGGGGAAATCCATTCCACACACCCTCCCCCTGCTGCGCCATGAGAGGCCCCGGTACTAGAGACAAGTCCTCCAGGAACTTTCTCCGTGTGTCTCATCAGCTGCTCCGCCTGGATCCCTGCTGTGGCGGGCAGCAATAAATCACAATGTCTCTCAGTCCAAGTCCTCACACGGGGCACACCAGCCTCCCCCAGCAAACCTGTACCAGTGCAATTCTCTCTCTCTCGCTCGCTCATCTCTGTAGGTTCCAAGTGCTGGCAGGGGCTTGCTTCAGCGTAAGGGTCACAGCGTCTTCTCTATGTCTCCACCTGCTCCATCCAGCGTGGAGCCCCTCCACGGGCTGCAGGTGGGGTCTCGGCCTTTACCATGGGGTTTCTCCACAGGCTGCAGGGGCATCTTTCTCTCCGGCACCTGGGGTGCCCACTCCCCCTCCCGGCCTTGGTGTCTGTACAGCTCGTTACATCTTCTCACTCCCTTCTCCGGTGGCAAAATGCAGCTGCTTCCGGGTTGTTTTCTCCTATATGTGATTCTCAGAGGCGCTGTGACTATCTCTTACTGGCTTGGCCCCGGTCAACAATGATTCTGGCCTTGGATTGTTTACATTTTGGAGCTCCAGAGAATTCCTGCAGCTCCTCACAGCAGCCATTTTCTGCACCCCTGTTCTTTTCCAGCACCCAACCTCGCAAAACCACGACAAATATATTGCTTGAATAGCTCATGGGTGTAACTACTGGGAATGACATGCCTTTTCAGGGCACAAGTAGTTAATGTTTCTCTTCAAGTTTCCTAACAATTTATGACAGATACAGATTAAGAATCCAATCCAAAGTGCTGTCATGGCACTTTTCTTCTAAGGAGTTGAAAGTGAAGGTGAAGAGTAGCATCTTTATGTACTGAGTTCCTAAATTATTTCATCTGGTAACTTTCCACTGCAGGAAATTCATCTATAGGTGCCTGCTCTTCCCACCCTCACCACACAGAGAATCAAGAACTGGACTTATCTCACCTCCACAGCTGCCACAATTTCTGGAGAACACAGTTCCCCCACCTGTAGATCATCCAGAGTCTTAAGAAACCTATCTGGATTAATTTTCAGATCAGGAATCTTCCCATATTTTTCCAGTTTCTTTAAGATTTTCTGTATCCATCGGTCACTCTTCACAGACTCTGGGAGTCTGGCAAGTAATACAGGAAACCTTTAGCAGAAAGAACAGCAATTCAGGAGAAGCCATGAGAAAAATGCATATCTGATTAATAACTCTGGGTTTTCCTGGCATTTCTGCCACTTCACCACCTCCATAACTTCCCACATTAAAACCAGCTCTTTGGGGAATGCAATACTCAGTGTCATTCTGAGTAAACAATGTGAAAGCACTTTCCTTTATTGGACTCGTGCACCAACTCCCTTTGCAGGGCATTGAAATAGATTCTTCTTCATCATTCATTTAAATTTGAGATGACAAATCCATGTATGAAAGGAAATAATAAAATCCCAGCAATTGTTTCCATTTTACTACAGGTTTGTCCTCTTCATCTTTGCTCTCTTTATTTTGTTTAGCCTCTACAGGTTTTCCAGTGCAATCAGTGCCTGAGCTGACACACTTTCTGATTCTCTTTATTATCCCTTTTCCCTGTGTGATCATCATTCTCCTCTCTCTACATGCTGACATAAATCTCACTGCTGTAAGTGCACTGTAACACACAGTCTTTAACATTTCACTCTGAATATAGAGATTCAGAAGGAGAATTACACATTACAATAAAAGGAAAACTCTTGTGAAAAGACTTTTTTTTTTTAAATGCTCTGTATAAATTCTGCAGTGCTGCTCTGACAGTCCTGGAGGGCAAGGTTCCAAACCCTTCTAGACTGCACAACTAGGGTGTGCTATGGCTTTCATTGCAAAGGGCTAAGGATTTAGCAATACCTTAACAGGAAGTGCTGCTGCCTCCCTCCAGTTTAGGACACATGTTACTGGGACAGCAGGAGTGTTGTGATGAATTTCCTCCTTAAACCAGTAAGAAAGGGAACACCTCCATTCTTGTCTTTGCTAGGGCCAGTTCTACACTGCCAGCATGGGTACAGCTGTTTAGCCCACTCCTTACCACTGGATAGATTTACCCAGGTTGCCATCATCTTGTCACACACAGGACTTTTATAACCCCCCTGTGCATGAAGATATTTTGTGAAAGGAAGCTATGTTTAGTGCACTCATATTTCATTGCTCATGTTTTATATTATTTTTGGGGGGGGGTGGGGGGTTCTAATTATCTGAGAGAGATAAGACAACTAGACTGAAAATGCATACTAGTTAAGTGTTCCTACTGTGATTCAGCTGTCTTGGCAAGGTAGTGTGTGCAAGAGTATGGGGGAAAAAACAGCCCTAATGTAAATGAAACAAGCGGTATGGTGCAAGGACTTGTGCCACCTCCATGGGGTTGATCAGCCTTGTCAGAGATGTCTCTCCTCATCCCCCTCATGGATAGCATTTTGAAGAACAGGCCTGGCACAGAAAAACCACACTTGTCTAACTGTGCTGGCATAGTCAAAGCAAGACACCTCCCACTGTGGAAGCATGATTTTCCTATGAAGGAACAGCAGATGTGTAGTACTATTCTTGCATGGGGGAAAGTACAAATCCATATTGGTATAGTCTCTGTCATACTCATGAAGCTTTGTCCAAATTAAGGCTTCTTCTAGCAGAACTTTTAAGTATAAAAGCAAAGCTAGATCTACTCCAGTTTCAGGGCTTATTTACATGACAGATCTTAAATATGGGGGACAGCTGGAGCACATGTTTCATAATTAACACCAGAGTTCTGCTAGATAGGGCAAGACTAGGTTCATTTATTGTGTTCCTGATGTGTCCTAGGCCACCTGCATTTCAGACCTTAGAATTTAGAAATGGAATTTTTTGTTACCTCAAATTATGAAGGACACAAGGCTTTTTAGCAAGGAGAGCAAAAGAGAGCAAGTTAAAAAACCCCAAATGAACAACCCCCCTCAGAAAACCCATTCCATGCAGTTTACATACTCTGTAACACCATGTCCAGTGAGTTCTCATGGACAGGACAGCAGAGAAGATACTGTGAGCTTCCTGGGGTATTCTGGCCTGTATCTGCAAGCTGATCACTGCAGACAGCTAATATCCTTTCAAACATAAAACTCTAGTAATCTGTGGATTTGCTGAACTGGGAAGTACTTAGGTGGTGACTCTACTTGCCCTTGTAAGTGTTGCAGGATTACCTGTGTGCAGCTCAAACACTGGCAGGGAAATAGTTTTCTATTGTGGCTGGACAGCTAGAGCCAAAATCTCCTTTGCCATCAGTTTTAGTAGTGAAGATAAGAAGTTCATTCAGTAAGAAGTTGTGAATTTAACGTATATGCATTCATACAGCATCTCTCATCTTTGGGTTACAGTGTGTTTTACATACTTCCTGGCAGAAGAAGTCTCCCATAAAGCTTTACACTAGGGAGGGTGTGTGAACACAAGGACTGATTGCTTTTTGCCCAGTATCACTGAAAAGGAACTCTTCATTATCTGCTTTCTAACTGTTTCCAATTAACCTATTTGTTGAGCAGGCTGAGATCTGCTCCTAAAGATCACATCTGTATTTTTATTGCTGCCAGTTTGAAAAGTCTGCATTTGCAGCTACTGATTCAATGGTTTCTGGTAATACTTTGCTTTAGGGAGAAAAACTGAAAGACAAAGCTTTTTGCACTAACAATATAACTCTGGGTCCCTGACAGTCTTATTTGAACTGCAGGTTCCTGGGCTTCCTTACCAGTTTAGTCCATGTTCATCTTGTTCTCTTGCAGCTCTTGTGGCCAGCTGTCTTACTCTTTGCATGTCTCTTCTGAAAGACTTAAACTGTTCCAAAGCCTGGTATGTTTGAAAACATCGCTCTTCCTGCCTCCTGAAAACCCCCCACAAACCTTAAAAGTTAAGCTGCATTTTAAACAACCACAGTTCTGCATGGTTAACTATGAAGCTATGAAGGAAAGGAGAAAGCAGTGAATGAGAACATGTTGCATGGTCAGTCTGTGGACACTAAGCACAACTTTTGCTTCTGCAGTGTTCTGTATACATTTTTATTTCTACAAATATATTAAAATAGCATTTACATTTTGGATCAACCTCAGAATTAAAACATTTGCATTGAAATTCAACCTCCAGTTTCTATCAGGTATCCACTGCTTAAAAATAAACAGAATACAGTACAGTGATTTAAGGTAAAATATTATTTAAAATATAACAGAAGAGAGGTGGAATAGAGTGATCTGAGCCAAAATTTTGACCCAAAGATCAGGTTCATGTGTGCATTCCTACACTAAGTACTACTGTGTCATAACAACAATAAATATCTGCATTTCTTTCCAATATATTACTTATATCATGCAAAACTGAAGTTTCATCTACAAATGCTGATCAAACCAAATAAGCTTGTGTAGCTGTACAGAAAATGGTAAAATAGCTCCAAGCAGGAAGTTTCCATATGATTTGTCCTTCCATACTACAGGATGCTAGAACCATTAGTTCCCTACACAGTCACAACAGCTGCTGAGGGAAGAAAACAAGGACACAGATCCAGATAAGAAAGGCTCTGGAAACAAAACACCCAAAAACCAAACACACAAACAAATAAGTTTAAGTATGAAATGGAATAGAAGAATGGAAAGGAGGAGGAAGTGAGAGGAGGAAAGAAAGCTGTTCCTCTAACAGCCCTTCTGAACAACAACATGTAGAAGGATCTCAGGTCTGATGTTTACTGAGACAAAAGAATCTACTCAAACTTCACAGGTTAATGTTTCTGAGTGAAAGGAAAAGGATGTCAGGCTTCATCTGGTCAACAAGGTAGAAACAGCCATACAGATTGGATGTGGATGTAGACAGAATTTATTATTCTGTCATTGGGTGAAAAGGACTACAATGTCCAAAGTAAATATATTCAATGTTTTTAGCAAAACTATTTCCAGAAAAGTCCTTCAGAAATATCCCAAAACATGGTTATACTTAACCCATAGTGTATTTCATGTACAGTCATTAAACTTTTTATCACCATCCCTATATTCTTATTTTAATGCCAGTCCACGTAAATACATCTTTAAAAGGCCTGAAGACAAGTTCTAAATCTAATCAGAAGCAAGACACACAGCATTTTAAAGGCATACACAAAACAATCTGTTCCTACCTCTCAAGGCTCACCAGGGTATCATGTAAACTACCAGCTGCTTCTTCATGTACTGCTGTGAACTTCTGCCTTATTTCAGCACGCAAGGTAGATTTGCTTTTAATAAAAGAGCTGATATGGCAGCTGCAATTAAAACACAGAACACTGGAATTAACCTCTTCTCATAACCATTTTGTGGTGATCACCTGTGTTGCATCAGAACACAGAGCAACATAAGCCCACATAAATTTTGAGATCTCCTTAGTCTTAGCAAGAATCAACATTTAATATAACCTTTTAAAATTCAATCTTATTAAATAATTTGATTAAAAGTTAAATTATATTAAATTTACATTTTTATCATCTTTCCAGTCACATCCTTCCAAGAAAGTGCTTTCACATTGCACTGAAATGTACTTCATAGGCTGCAAGGTTTCACTGGCCTGCTCTGGTCTCACGTAATAAAATGCTCTCAGATGTTTGCATGCCAAATGCCTTTCACACACAGAGCTGAGTTTATACAGCATAGAATGTTTCAGAAACAGACTTGCACCCTTACCCCTGCCTTCTGGGTCTCTGTTTCCTTGGTATTATACTCTCTTGGTCCTTAATGAATGGCATGTTTAGTCTGGAGTTCTTCTGAGCCACTGGCAAACTGCAAGACATGACAAGGTTTAAAACAGCATACAGTATGGCTTCTCCAGAACAGGAAAAATTTACAGGTAGTGATAAAATGTTCTTAATATTATAAACTTGCTGGAGTTATCTATGTACAAAATTTATTTGTCTTGATCCTAACTCAAGGAGAAGAAAACACCTCACCAAAGTCTAATTGTAAGAATGGTTTGTCATGTTGATTTTATAGCTGTGGAAGCTTCCACAGAACTAAGCTTAGCTGGAAATGTTGAGATTACTGAAAAATGCCATGGTAGAAACAGAAAAAAAATCTACAGGAAACAATAGAACATTGTTTTTTCTACAAAGCTTCAATAGCATAAGATCTCTTCTGTTTACAAAGGATAGATTCATGGGTATTTTCCAGAAAATACATACTGCTTGCTTGTGCAGCAGCAAAATAGGCTATCACCACCCATGGCAAAAAGTGGAAGACAACTAAATTAATTGAATGCTGAATTCAGTTGTTTGGGGGGAAGAGAAAAAGAGAAAAGCATAAGCTCTGTCCTGAAGAGCTGCTTCTCTTAGTCATTCAGAAACCCATCAGGTAACATACCACTGCTGCCCAATCTTCTTAACTGGATCTTCTTGTTTAGGGACATCTTTTGACACCTCCTCGTCTATCCTCTGGATGGCCTTCTGTAGGGCTGATAAAGAA
Source organism: Zapornia atra (assembly GCA_013400835.1). Classification (NCBI taxonomy): domain Eukaryota; kingdom Metazoa; phylum Chordata; class Aves; order Gruiformes; family Rallidae; genus Zapornia; species Zapornia atra. The sequence goes on from VZTU01030618.1 coordinate 24,525, forward strand.
ACCTCACTAAAACTATGTCAACTCAATAGTGCATTCCTCTCTTCCTTGCAGAGAGGTTGTCATCTATGCTGTCTTGGATGAGACATCCTAAAGAAGCCTCCTTTTTAGTATTTCTGAAAATTAAAGTTTCTTCCAAAACCAGCTTTTGGACAAGGTTTCATGATAGGTACCCAAATATGAACACATCCAATTCATTAATCATTTTTGAAAACACAAGCTTGGTTCTTTTAACTGTAGAAAACCCCCAAATCATCAAGAAAGAGATAGTAAATATTAGATGCTTATAAAAATAATGTATTAAAAAAACAGGTAGATTTGAGCAAACTATGCAGAAAGTCTATTTTCAGTTCCTGTACTGTGCTGTTAGCTTTCTACTGGCATGAATGTCAAGTCTTCTGACTTTAAAAAGTCTCCTGTAGCACTCTGACATTATTCTTTTAAACATCATATGGAATTTAATACATTTAACATCAACTGGTATCTAATTCTCTTTCTGTGTCTCTTTACCCACTAAAACTTCAGACATGTCCTCAAGTAGCCCTTCCTTGGCTATAGCTTCCAGACTACCCATCTTTGAGCAGATCTCTCATTAGTAACACTCTACTCTTTCTGCCTTCCACTGTAATGAAATGTTTAGATTCTCCCTCCCTTGAATACCTGGAAAGCCAATCTAATTCACTGTTTTCCTTCAAACTGATGTCTTTGTTTTCCTTCCCACTGCTGCTTCAATCCTCTCCGGGGGTTTAGAATCAAAGCAGACAGCAAGACTGCCATCTTCTCTGCATTATTCCCTCCAATCACTCATGCACTAAAACAACTGTCACACTTGTTACTAAAAATCACAGTCTTTCCTGTCAAATTCCAAGTCATTCTCTCTGGCACTCAATATGTCCTACATGGTAATAAGTGACATTTTACTGAGCACACATCTTGAAGTTGCAATCCCCAAATACAAATGGTCCTTTGGGACAGGGTTCATTGTTTTCATAGCTGCTAGTATAGTGCTGTGGTTTGGAATTAGTCTGAAAATCTGGAGAACACATTGATGTTTAGCTTTTGTTACATGGTGTTTACAAAGAAGTCAAAGACTTTTCAGCATCCCAGGTCCTGCCAGCAAGGAGGCGTGAGTCTTCAGGCTGGAAAGATGGGCCTGGGGGAACCTAATGAGGTTCAACACTGCCAAGGGTCAGGGGCTGCACTTGGGCTGGAAGAATCCCAGACACAGATACAGACTGGGAGAAGAGCTCCTGGAGAGCAGCCCTGCTGAGAAGGACCTGGGGATTGTGGTGGATGAGAAACTGAACATGAGCCAGCAGTGGCTCTGGCAGCTCACAAGGCCAATGGGATCCTGGGCTCCATCAGCAGAGGGGTGGCAGCAGGGACAGAGAGGGGATTGTCCCTCTCTGCTCTGCCCTCGTGAGGCCCCATCTGGAGTCCTGTGTCCAGAGCTGGGGCCCCCAATACTAGAAAGATGTGGAACTGTTGGAGAGGGGTCAGAGGAGCCACGAAGATGATCAGAGGGCTGGAGCACCTGCCCTACAAAGAGAGGCTGAGGGAGCTGGGCTGGTTCAGCCTGGAGAAGAGAAGGCTGTGGGGGGACCTCATTGCAGCCTGCCAGTCCCTGAAGGGAGCTTATAAGCAGGAGGGGATTCAACTTTTTAAAAGGGCAGATAATGGCAGGACAAGGGGGATGGATTAAAACTAAAGGAAGGAAGGGTTAGATTAGATATTAGGGGGAAGTTTTTTACAGAGAGAGTGGTGAGGGGCTGGAACAGGCTGCCCAGAGAAGTAGTGGATGCCCCGTCCCTGGAAGTGTTCAAGGCCAGGTTGGATGGGGCCCTGGGCAACCTTGTGTAGCTCCAGGCCTGGAGGTTGGTGGCCCTGCCTGTGGCAGGGGGGTTGGAGCTCTGTGATCCTTGGGGTCCCTTCCAACCCAGACCAGTCTGTGATTCTATGATTCCACAGCAGGTAAGCGGGAAGCTTGGAGGGAGCACAATCAGGACAGCTGACCCAAACTGACCAGAGAGATTTTCCATACCATATGATGTGATGCTCAGTACATAAGCTGTGGAAGGCCATGGCTTGGGAACTAACAGCATTGGTCAGCAGCTGGTGAGCAGCTGTACATCACTTATATATTTTTTATCATTGCTATTGTTATTTGTTATTATTCTCTTCCTTTTCTGTCCTATTATACTGGTTTTATCTCAATCTACAAGGTTGGTTGGTGGGGTTTTTTGCCTTTCATCCCACTTTGGCAGGGGGGATGACATAAGCCTGCAAGATGCTGGCTGTGCCACTGGACGTTTTAGAGCTTTAGAGATGAGAAGCCGTTTGAATACAAAGGCTGACCTCCCCCAGGGTCTGGAATCCAACATCAGTATGGGCAGGGAGCCTCTGCTCAGGCTGAGCTAACACTGCATACAAATCTCATCTGCTCTTGGCATGCAGTATCAGAACCCTTCTCAGAAGAACCCAGCCCTTTCCATGTATGGGTACCATTTGGGCAGATTGAGTAGCTGGCTATGTGAAACTCACATAGTTTGCAGGTAACAGTGCTTTGTAAGAAGAAGGCTCTACTAAGTAGCAGCTGCATTTGATGTTTTTGCTCAAGATCAGCTGAGTTGCCAGCAGTCCTGCTGGCAGAGTTTGGAGGGAGATGACAGGAAGCAAACCAGGGCTAATACCACAAAGATATAACTCCTCTTTCTGTCTGATCAATAGAAAGAGAGTGCACAATGACTCTCTGCTCTCCATTTTGTTCACATTAGAACCTGTTCCAACTCTCAATCTGGAGAAACTAGGAAACAAATACACAATCTTGTGCATTTTCATTATAATTTTAGAATACTAACCTCCATAGTGGTGAGCTTGTCAGACATTAGTTGGAAAAGAGATAAACCACAAAGAATGGTATTATATGGTATTAGCGGATCAGCTAAGTATCAGCTCTCTATCTATATATATATTGGCTTCCCAAAATATCAGCCCACTTCCTGGCAAGTCTGAACATACAGGCCTGAGCCAGAGAACATGTCCCTTCCTTTACATTTAAGAGCAATTAATTGGGTTTTTTTCTTCTATTAATTTAAATTGCTTTTGGACTTGAATAATTCCAGCAATATATTGTGGCAATGAATTGTAAGTTTAATTATGTATTGCATGAAAACACTTCCCATTGCTTCAAATTTTCTGGCAGATAATTTAATTTTGTGTGCCATAAATCTGGTGCCAAGGGAAGTTGTGAATAACCACTCCAATCACTTC
>VZTU01030618.1:27823-51179 GCA_013400835.1 Zapornia atra
CCCCCCCCCGCCCATGCATTTCATGATGTTGCAGGGCTCAGTCATAACCTTGTATTCAACCATTTCTGTTCTGCATTGCAGAGCCCAAGCCTGGCTAATTGGTTCTCATCAGGAAGCCATTCTGTAGCTCTAACATACTCACCACTTCCCCCCATCAAACTTTACTACTACTGATATCAGCCTGTCTGAATTGGAAAGCCCAGAACTCAAGAAGCTCATGTATAATATTTTGATTTTTGCATAATATATTTTCTGCTTTGTATTCCACTTCATTCTTAGGGTTGTTACTGCCTTTTTGATAGCTACTGAACATCCATAGAACTATCCCAAATAACTCCAAGGGCTCTTTCCTGAGTGGCAATTTAGAGCCTAGCAGATCATGTCAGCCTAATAATGATAACATAATATCAATTAAAAGGTAATTAGCAGTCCTAAATGCTAATGTGCTTTTCTGGTCCAGCTTTACTTCAAAAAGAGGGAAAGGGCTTTCTAAGAAAATGCATTGTGGAGCTAGCAAACTATTCTGTCAGGTCTATCAAGTGCAGGTAACCACTGATGGACGAGTAGGAGAACTACAGAGTAAGAAACCCCCAAGTTAAACAGAACTCCCCAAGTTAGAGAGATACATGGTCAGTGGATCAGTTGATTATGACAGAGAAGAGTTTCACTGCTTATACCACCTGGACCCTATAGATGTGGACACAGTCTGATTACACAACCACTGTAACAATAATAATTAGAACTCTTGCTTAATATCCATATTGTCTTTAACCAATTTGCTAGCAGGAAGGGACCAGAGAAACTTCCACAAAGTTCCATATGCCCAAAGGGAAATGCAGTAGTACATCTAGCAGTATTTGATGTAGGTTCTCCCTAGCAACACTGAAAGCAAACCCAATTGATATTATCAGTCAAAAAAAGTAACTTACAAGGGGAGCTTGTAAATGAGTTGGCTTGTGCTGGCTCACTCGTAACATCAGGTGATGCTACACTGATCTTGACCTCGTCTTCAATGGAAATTGCACTGCCACAAGGAGTTGGACCACGGGGAGATGACCGATTGCTGAGCTGAGAGGAACTTGGAGCAGGTATCTTGATTAACTTCCTCCAAAGTGGACTGCAGTGTACTTTCTGGCTATATTTCTGCACAGCAAAAAAAAAGGTGGTGTTTTCTATAGTGATTTCACAACAAAGAATCATATTTGTGTAACCAGTTCCAACAGTAGATCCTTATGGTTCTCCTGTGATCTCAGATTTTTCTCCCTGACTTAAAACAAGCCAGCAATTTATTGGGTAGAACTTAATTTGGATTTCTTTGCTACTTTTCTGCTATAACATTAATGCTAACAGATTCAGCTAATTTGTAAGTGAGTAACACTGCAGCTGCAGAGAGGGTTGGTAATAGAGCAACCTTGTCATGTACAGGTAAAAGTGGTTTGATGAGTGTTCAGGTCTCCTCCCAACACTCAATAACCTGGCCAATGTATTTCTTTTGTTAGGAATGTAAAACTGAAGTCTAAACCAGACTGATTTCTGCAGTCTTGATAATCAAAGCAATATGTATTATCAAGCCAGTGACCCTGAAGGAATCCAGTGTTTCCACTACAAGTTTCATATCAAATATGAAAAGCAGTCTTCAAGTAATATTAGCATAAATAAGAAAGGAATGGACACTAATTTGGGGGGCAAAGTCTCAGCAATGTCACACATCAAGACTCACATACACTTTGGTTTTTTTCTGCTTGTGCTATTTGGACCTGAACTGAGAGAACTGGGACCTGAACTGAGACTACAGGGAAAAATAAAAGTCAGAAAGCTTCCTTAGAAACAATTCTGTGCATAAAACCACAATCTTTGTCTTAAGTTTCACAACTTTGGGTGCTCATTTGCACGTTCAGAAATCATAATCTTCTGTTGAATCACTTTATTATGTCATGAGGATACAAGCTGCAGGTGTTGACAAACAAGAGCAAATAGCCTGCATGTAACAACAGCATATATTTCTAGGAGTGCCTCACCTGGGGTTCTAAAAGCACTTCACAAAACTTGTTTAATTTAGCCTTACAGAGGGGCAAAGCAAAGAACTAAAAACTTAAGCAAACATCTGTAGATCAAAACACAAGATATACTAAGAGTGAGAAACCCACTGGTTTTCTACTGAGTTCTCTTACTTCTTCTTAACATCACTCATTCCTCCTTCATTTTCCTCCAGTCACTTCAGCAGCTTCAAAAAGAAGTCTTTCTTTGGTTTCAGAAAGAGGGTAAAGCAGTTACCAAGCATGACAGATTATTAATGTTTAATATCCTATTGGGAATTAACTATTAAAAGAAAAATAAAGGCTTTAATCAGAATTGCTTGCTTTCTCCTTGGCTTTGCTTTGGATGTGGAAGCGAATCCTGCTTTCTTTAAAGGCTTCAACATTTGGAATTCATTTCTGAACTCTGCTTTAAATTCAGTGTAAAGAGCAAATCATGACTAGAATACTGCCTCCAGGATTCCAGTCTAAAATACATATTTGATTGAAGGTGGCCTATTTGTGTGAACAAGGACTGTCATCTGATTCTGGGTCATAAAAAGGGGGCAAATGCAATCCAGAGGCTAGTTAGGTTTTAGTGAGTATCAAATTCTTTCCCCTATCAGTACTTAGCACCTAGACCAAGCCACAGTTTCAATCAGTTACATACTGCTCTTCTTATTACCCAGTATCAAATTATTATTATTCAAAATCTAGAGACAAGTACTCTGCAGTCCCAAGATCCAGAGCATAAAAATTGAAGTCCCTGATATCACATAAGCAATAGAACAAATGACTGAAAGTTGGACTGGGTCCCAAGGAAGAAACCAACAAGGAAGTTACCTTTTTCTTTGCAATAACCATCCTCCATGCATATGTTGCTAACTTCTCCTCTTCAATTTCTTTTACTGTTTTTTTACAGCCACCAGGGTCCCTAGGTGAAAACAGTTCCATTAATTTTCCATTTTGAGTGTCTTGCTTTTATTGTAAGTTCTTTTACAAAATGCAGTAAGTGGAGAATAAGTGGTGGCTGCCCACTACTAGGATATATAACTTTGTTTATAGAAATGGAAGGACAATGCAAGTATCATAAGCCACGAGCACATTATAGTCACAAGAGAACAATCACCTAAAAACAGTACAGTCGTTCTACAGGCTATGACACATGTACTGGGCTGTGGCGCCCAGCAGAGAGCAACACCCAATTCAATGTGAATTTGAGGTGAAGCCATTTTATTGGGTGCAATCCCACAGATTCTAGACCTTTATTACTGCAAACGTGGCAAGCTAAACAACTGCTCATTGGGTACACACACTGTTCACACCACACTGATTGGTTAGTAATTATAATGAGTTCTGATAAACCTATCTTACAGCTAAATATCCTTAGTTTACCTTTAATGCCTAAAAGCATCCACACACCTGCTGGTTTGCCCCTCTTGTTATGGTTGGTCCCTAACATGTTCCGTTACTCCCAAATCCCTTCCCATAACTGCTTCTTGGTTTAGGGCAGCCTGTACCCCTATCAACAAGGCCTCTGTGATTTGAGAATGTGATTATTAGGATCCTCTCAGCATGAGTAACTTCTCCTGTCTCATGGGAACAGAAGAATATTGTCAGGGCCTAAATCTTGGGAGAAGAGAGCTAGGCTTCCTGCAGGCCTGCTGTCTTCCCCAACACTGGGCCAGATCACACTCTGGACTTCCTCTGTGCAAGTACTGAGTTTCATCCAGTGTAACAAGACTTCATGGATACAAATGGCAGCAGGTTCATACAAGTTCGATTTTTTCAGTGCTGAGTAAGGACCAAAAGTTAAAATGTTACATCCTGTTGACAAAGGCAAATGTGGAAGCTGCAGTCCTTGCAGCTGTGGCATTACCTCAGTAGTGACCTGTTGTCTTATTTATCATACAGTCCCTACCTAACCAGTCAAAGGTTTTACACAGCAGATTAGTGCTCTAAACTTGCTCTTTTCACCACATTTGGGAAAAATAGCTATTGTTTTTTCAGAGACTATATGATCTAAATTAATGCCCAATTTGTCATGGTTACTGTGTAACAAAGAACAAGTGCATGCAGATCAGTTCAAATGACAGAGGGAGAGGAGTGGTGGTTAGACAGCAACAGAGAGCAGAAGTATGCAACAAGAGACTGTGCTACTTCAGAACCTGAAAATTAATCCAGAACCACATGCATTTATACTCTGCAGTCAGCCTGTATTCATGAGACTTGCAGACAAACTTTCTCTTATCCCAGTCTATTGGCTGGTGCTCACACAAAGGGGTGAAAATACCATCCGCAATACAGAGTGGACTGATTCTTCTCTCCAATTTATCAGACTGATTCTATATACTGTTACTCTGCAACATCCATTATACACAGACAGTTTGTCTTGACTGCCAATATACATAGAGAACAGCTTTAAATAGCTCTGCCCTGCAAATCAGAGCATAAACTGTTCACTGTTTACCAAACACTCATGAATAATTTAAATACAATTTATGTCAACATGTTTATACTGACTAAAAACATTGGGAACTTAATATTTACTTTTAACAGTATAAAAGTTCAGAAGCAATGCATCTTTTACAAGTACTCAGAGTCATACATAATTGATAGAATAAAACCAGCTATTAAATATGACTTAATAGCTGCCTTTGTTCTGTAATTCTAATGTATATGGAATTTCTGTTGAGTTCACTGGGATAACCCTCTGAAGGAAGGCTATAGGAATATACATACATATATTACTACATGTATGTAATCTGCATAATTATTAACCAAAAGAGAGAGGAAAGAACACAACTAAATTTTGCTGGAACAGCTCAATATTTTCTCCTTCTGTAGCTCACAATAACAGAGGACCATGCTGTGCTACTGATTTGACTGCCTGCATGCAGTCAGCAGGGAGTTGTATAAAGTCGATGCAAAAATTGTTTATGTTGCATGTTAGAGAATTAACATTTCACTGAAACAGTTATTACTTGAAAGAAGAGAAACAACAACATATAAAGGACAAAAGATCCTCAACTCCTCACCCCATCTCCTACCGCGCGCTGTGCACGTACTTTGGATTCCAACACGTTAATATGGAACGCATCGACCTGCTGGATTCAAGAGTCAGAGCTTCCAAAAGCCAGTGTATGGCACACAGCTGTTGGAAGAGATATTCACTGCAAAGAAGAGAAACAAAACATGTTACACTCCCCAGTCCCTGAAACTGGCATCATATTGGCTGAACTAGATACAGCTAAGCATTGCCATAGCCGACCTGTTTGGTCATTGTCTTGGGGAATTCCACATGCCTCTCCAGGTTTTTGTAATGTTAATACATAACTCTGAATCCCTAAAGCATATTTTTGGATGTGAAATTTTAAATGGATTTTCTCTTGGTGATGTGCTCGGTGCTTTCATACCCATGAATGTTCCAGCATTTCTTCCTTTCTGGTATGGGTTCTCATGGCTTTGGGATTCTACCTTCTAAGTTTTGCATTTAAGAAAAAACAATGTGAGTTTAAAATGTTGGGCCCATCTTTTCCTAAAATAAGATTATCTTTGGCATTTTATTAGTGGCATTAGCTTATTCTGCATGGGGTCCTGGGTAACCTTGTGTAGATCCAGGCCTGGAGGTTGGTGGCCCTGCCTGTGGCAGGGAGGTTGGAGCTCTATGATCCTTGGGGTCCCTTCCAACCCATGCCATTCTATGATTCAAACATAACCATATCAACACACATTTGGTGATCGATTGGGTTAATGAACTTTGAACAGGAACTGTGTATTAGTGAGTAAAACAAAATATATAGAAGTATACACATACTGTCTTTTCTCTTTTGTAGCCCTATTTTTTTAACTAGGCAGATTAAATTTTGATAGCCTTTTCTTAAAGTGAGCATAATCTTGAAAGTTATACCACATAAGCAAATTTTATGCAGCTTAGAATTTGCTGAATGAAGATCAGCAAAACAAATGATGTGTTGCACAAACATGCATACAAAGTTTTCTGTAACTCATTAGGATTCAATCACTTTGAAGTTTCACTTAAAGAGTTTACATTAGTAAAGCCAGACTATTTCACTAGAAAATCCTGAAATTCTCAGGATGTGTTTTTATCATTTGAACAACAGCTCTAGGTATGAGTGCCATGGATCTCTGTTGCTGTGAGTTTCCCTTCTATCCTAGCAAGGGCAGCAGGACAGAAGGCAAACATACCATTTTGCTCCAGGGGGGTTTGGAATCAAGACACTGGTAGAGACAGGAGCGAAAGAACGTAAGAGCATCTTTTTTTTCTTCTTCTTCCCTGAATTCTGCAGGTGGTTACCTTCTGTTAGGGACCAACTGTGGACAAGGACAAAAACTGAAGTTTAAAAGTAAGAATGTGAAACAAGGACATTGCCAATAAAACCGTTTGTTGTGTTCACATCTCTTCCCCTCCTTACATTAAAAAAACCTTAAGTGTATCTCCGAATTGTCAGTTACTGCAGTTATGATTTTTTGTGGTGGTTTAGGCCTGGCTGGAGGCCAGACACCCACCAAAGTCAGTCTATCACTCCCTGTTACACCAGGCATTAAAGATGCAGAGAGAAGATCAGCAGGAGCCACGGGATTGAAGGCTAATAATCAAATGGAGAGAAAACCTGAAGGCAGCAGTAAGGAATAGGTCTGAACTAGTGGAGAAACCCACTCTACAAGCTAAGTCACTTATTCTGTTGAATGCAATCTTTTTATTTTTAAAACTCTGGTCCCATTGTAGGAACAAGAGCATGGTACAAACTCACCAGGTCTTCTCCATTTCTCCTCAGACAGTTGGTTCCAAGTTAGCTATGAAACCTCTCCTGAGTTCAATAACCTTCTGCCTTCTGAACCTTTTCCCTTTAAGCAGTACCTCAAGCATTCTTTTTCCATGCTTGCTAAGTTTTCAGCTGCTCACATGGATTTTAAGAGCTTTCTCTCCCATTCACACTAGCAATATTCTGCCTCAATCCCAAGTAGTGACAGAAACTGGAAACTGGTGCTTTTTGAAAACCACTGCTCTCAGACCACCAAAGGCCCTCAAGAGGTCACTTACTTGTTTATGTCTTCCTCTAACTCCTCCACATCAGAGGGGCATTTGGGTAGCTGGAACTTGGTTCTCCATCTCATGCTCTGAGCCTGCTGGGCTCCTTTCACCACGTTCTTCCTCTCTGGTGATTCTTGGAGAAGTATGTGAAAGTATTCTCCACCTTGCTTCACATAATTCAGGTGACGCCTGTCAAAAGTCACCACAAGTTGGTCAGTGTTGGACATCTTGAGCTCAGCATCACTTTATCCACCACTTGATTTAAAAACTTCCTGCCTAATTGTAATTTATAGCAGCCAATTGACCACTAGGCCCCTCACTGTCTTGGGTCAGTTGTCACAGCCTGACAGGCACTGCCCTGAAGCTACCTGTTAGCTGCTAAATTCTACTTGCTGTCAGAAAGCTGCATTGTTAAGACACAGAGAAGGTGCCAGTGAAGCCTGTGAGTGAACTGAAGGCAACAGGCAGGGTATTACTGCAAGAGAAGAAAATAAAGAAACCATAATGCACTCCCTGTGGGATGACAACAGAGGTTAAGAAAGAAAAAAGGCACACAATTACTCTACAGCCTTTGATTAAAATGTTGGCAAGAGTGTAGCAGTTTATCCCAGTCAGACAAACATACTATCCAGGCAGAGGACACATCCCTTTAACTTAAGGTATCGCTGACTTTTGAATCAAGTGTCATCAGTCTGTATTGATTCTTTCAAACACAATCTAGGCTTGAAAGCTGGGCTTCATTTGTTTTACTGACAAGTAAAAACTCCCTTTTCCCACTAGACATGTATTAAAGCACCTGAAGGTCACATAGGGTGCAAATTTCAGGCACTGAATTCACTAGTTTATTCCCTCCTCACTCCTCTTGATGGATAAGAACTTGCACAGTATAATGGTTTTAGGAGTGGGGTTTTGGTTTTGTTGACGTTAGTTTTTAAGTCCAGCAATTACACATACAAGACTGAAAACAGTTCCAGCTCAGGTAGATAGCCTAGAAATACCTGTCAGTCAGGTTAAATTTGGAAAAAGAAAGAAAAAAATAGATTTCCCCAATAAAAGATGCTACATGCTTTACAACAACATAAGGATTTCAGTCACATCAGACTGACTTAATGTTTTTCCTAAGAACCTACTATTATGCTTTTGTAATACTAGAGAACATTTGATGGCCTTGAATTCTTGCTTTTAGATCCTTCTCCAGTAGCTTTCTTGCTCCTTTCTGTAAGCTAGAGAGATACTGTAAAGATATTTTTCCCCTTCATAGTGCTTTTTCTGCATGGACTAAGTATTCCTTCTTAAAGATCAACCCCCTTGCTGTAGCTGTGTATTATAATGCTACAGAGTGAACAATGAGCTTACTGCATGAAACAAAGACAAGTGGCAGAGAATCATAGAATCATAGAATGGTCTGGGTTGGAAGAGACCCCAAGGATCATAGAGCTCCAACCCCCCTGCCACAGGCAGGGACACCAACCTCCAGGTTTGGATCTACACAAGGTTGCCCAGGGCCCCATCCAACCTGGCCTTGAACACTTCCAGGGACGGGGCATCCACTACTTCTCTGGGCAGCCTGTTCCAGCCCCTCACCACTCTTTCTGTAAAAAACTTCCCCCTAATATCTAATCTAACCCTTCCTTCCTTTAGCTTTAGTCCATTCCCCCTTGTCCTGCCATTATCTACCCTTTTAAAAAGTTGAATCCCCTCCTGCTTATAAGCTCCCTTCAGGGACTGGCAGGCTGCAATGAGGTCCCCCCGCAGCCTTCTCTTCTCCAGGCTGAACCAGCCCAGCTCCCTCAGCCTCTCTTTGTAGGGCAGCTGCTCCAGCCCTCTGATCATCCTTGTGGCTCCTCTGAACCCTCTCCCACAGTTCCACATCTTTCTTGTATTGGGGGCCCCAGCTCTGGACACAGGACTCCAGCTGGGGCCTCAGGAGGGCAGAGCAGAGAGGGACAATCCCCTCCCTGTCCCTGCTGCCACCCCTCTGCTGATGGAGCCCAGGATCCCATTGGCCTTGCGAGCTGCCAGAGCCACTGCTGCCTCATGGGAAGTTTCTCATCTACCACAATCCCCAAGTCCTTCTCAGCAGGGCTACTCTCAAAAAGAAAGTTAGAGAAAGTTAATTAGAAACTAGAACAGCCATAACCAGTATTATTAGAGAAAGGTGTATTAGTGGCAAGCACAGTCAGTACCTTCCTAAAGTTTTTATCTAATATAGAAGGCTTTAACACATGTATAACCAAAATCAAGGATTGCTGTCATATACCTGTAGGAATAGGCAGTGTTATACACACTTGTGAATGAGCATTGTTAGTCTAGGACTTCCTTCAAGTCCCAGGTATTACAAAAAGTAGCTCCACAATCTCCAGCACAAGATAAAATTAACAGAAATGCATCTGCAACAACTACCCAATTGAAACAAACAAAAAAATCAGGCATGACTCCACAGAATTATTTCTGGGATATTAATGAATGACACTAAAGCTTTATGGATGATTGCCAAGAAAACAGTAAAATAAATCCAAAATTAAAATACAAAAGGTGACCAATGTACTGTTCTACACTGTAGATTTACAGTATATTGCTGGAATAGTACATCAAATATTTCTCCATTTGAATTCTGGCTTCACAAACCCCTGTTTGTACAATAACTTAATAAATTTAGCTGGGCTGTCTATTTGACAAGTAGGTGAGAATCATTTATTAAAATGGAACTGTAATAGAGATGAAATTTGGAATACATTTGTTAAACTAATTGAGCTTCAGTCTACTGTAGTCACAACAGAGACTTACAACTGCTATTCAGACAAAAGGATTTGTCTTGTTTTTCTGAGTTAATATCTTTATCAGCATGAAAATGAAAAAGAGAGTTTCCTGAGCAGTAATAACATACCTTAGAATATTTCAAGTTTTCTCTACAGAGATATATTATTACAGAAAAGGGTCAATGATCTTGCCAGGCTGGAAAGATGGGCCCGGGGGAACCTAATGGGGTTCAACACTGCCAAGTGTCAGGGGCTGCACTTGGGCCAAAAGAATCCCAGACACAGATACAGACAGGGAGAAGAGCTCCTGGAGAGCAGCCCTGCTGAGAAGGACTTGGGGATTCTGGTGGATGAGAAACTGAACATGAGCCAGCAGTGGCTCTTGCAGCTCGCAAGGCCAATGGGATCCTGGGCTCCATCAGCAGAGGGGTGGCAGCAGGGACAGGGAGGGGATTGTCCCTCTCTGCTCTGCCCTCCTGAGGCCCCAGCTGGAGTCCTGTGTCCAGAGCTGGGGTCCCCAGTACACGAAAGATGTGGAACTGTTGGAGAGGGTTCAGAGGAGCCACAAGGATGCTCAGAGGGCTGGAGCATCTGCCCTACAAAGAGAGGCTGAGGGAGCTGGGCTGGGTCAGCCTGGAGAAGAGAGGGCTGTGGGGGGACCTCATTGCAGCCTGCCAGTCCCTGAAGGGAGCTTATAAGCAGGAGGGGATTCAACTTTTTAAAAGGGCAGATAATGGCAGGACAAGGGGGATGGATTAAAACTAAAGGAAGGAAGGGTTAGATTAGATCTTAGGGGGAAGTTTTTTACAGAAAGAGTGGTGAGGGGCTGGAACAAGCTGCCCAGAGAAGTAGTGGATGCCCCGTCCCTGGGGGTGTTCAAGGCCAGGTTGGATGGGGCCCTGGGCAACCTTGTGTAGCTCCAGGCCTGGAGGTTGGTGGCCCTGCCTGTGGCAGGGGGCTTGGAGCTCTATGATCCCTGGGGTCCCTTCTAACCCACGCCTTCTATGATTCTATGAATGATGTGTGCAAAAGAATGACCCAGTAGTGTACTCCACTGAGAAGCCAGCATATCTTTAGTGCTTGCTGTAACTACTTATTACTTGAAATCTTTAGGGACTCAAGGTTATCAGTTGATTGTAATACAAGGCCATTAATGTACTGGGGAATAGAATTTTTACTGCCAAGTTTTGAGATTCTTGGTGCCTGCCTTTGAGTAAGAAATGACTCACAAACCTAAAAGGAAATCATAAATTTATCTGAGTTAAAATATAGGTGCCAGAAAAACAATAAGAAGCTATAATAGTAATGCCAGAAACCTTTGCATCAGGTTACAGACAAGCTGGATTTTTTTTTTAACCTTCTTTTTAAACATGCCTTATTTAAGCACATTGGGTTATCCCAGTGACAAGCACTCCTGAACATATGATGCCAAATCCTTGCTCAGGTAAGATGGTGTAACTCCACCTTGAACAATATTCCTAGAAAGATGAGCAGAAGGCTGTGGCTGTCCCTCTACTAGGCAACTGCATTCAACTTCTCACCAGGGTCCTTCAGTCTCATTAACTCCTCCTGCTAATCTCCCTCTGTCCCATTCCTTGAGGTACAAAGAGGCTGCAGCCTATTGATATTGGCTTGATTCTCTCTAAGGCAGAACATATTATGATCACGGTGAAGATAAGCTGTAACTACAATAGCCACATCAGTATCTATAAAAATTGAGCTACATACATATCTCTCTGATCATGGAAGTGTTAGCCACTGATTCATAAAACAGCTTATTCAATTTTCTTACCTTAATGAATACATTAAATATTCTAAATATAAATGAAACCAATGTGGCATTGCCCTGAAAGCTTCTGAGAGCACAGGCTAAATGCCATTTCCAGTATTTTCATGAAAGCTTTTTAACCTGGACCTGTAAGAACTCCCTACTAGACCAGTAAAAGCTCTAATTTGGGCACAAAACCAGACTCTACTGAGAGCTGCAAAATGGCATCAGCTGGGCACAGCCTAACTTGTTGAAGTAGTGCCAAACTGAATGAGCTAAGGCTTCGCAGGTGAAAATCAAATGAAATTTTATGCACACTGACAAAGAGTATTCTGAGTAAATATTTTCTATGGCAGTAATACAAGCAACAAACAAAGCACAGCAGGCACTAACTTTGAAGCTACAGTAGATACAGCTAAACTGTATTCTGAATATTACAGATTTAAATCTGGGATTAAAACCCAACGTAATTCTTCTAAGTGAACACCTGGCATTATTTGCAGCCATGCCATCATAAGCTGTGACACTATCCCAGATCTCAAGTGAGGCTGAGAAGTATTTGGAACATGAAAAATTAAAAGAAAACCCACTGAAGAAAGTGATGAGAACAGCAAGCTTGCTTCACTTGGATTAAACTTGCAAGCTAGGCCCTTACCTGGTTTTAGGGAGCATTGTGGAGGGTCTGACTTTTTGAACATAGTAGTGTTCTGACAATCTGAAGTTATCAAGGCAATCTCTACATCAATCTCTGCCTGGCCACAAGAGTTAGCATCTACATTCTCATCAAGTTTCAACTGATTCAATGTTACTGTCCTCACTGCTGCTTCAGTCAGAACAGGACACTAACAGTACAGTCCCTGAAAATACCATGGTGTGTGTATCTGCATTAACACACATCACACCACTTGAGCTGTTGCTGCATTCTAGTAGCTGCAGTAATTCTTCTGTGTCCTTGAACTTTCTGGCATAGTGCTCTAACACCTAAATAGCTATTAAAGGTAAACCAGCAGGAAATGCCAAGATAAAATAAAATCCATATGCACATGGTGCTTTTCTTATTTACAAAACAAATACAAAGCTGGGAGGAGTGGCTGACACGCAGGACACTGCGCTGCCATCCAGCAAGACCTGGACAGGCTGGAGAGCTGGGCAGTTAGAAACCGGTTGAAGTTCAACAAAAGCAAGTGTAAAGTCTTGCACCTGGGAAGGAACAACCATTTGTATCAGTACAGGCTGGGGGATGACCTCCTGGAGAAGAGCTCAGTGGAGAAGGACCTGGGTGTCCTGGTAGATGACAGGCTGGCCATGAGCCAGCAGTGTGCCATGGTGGCTAGGAGAGCCAATGGGATCCTGGGGTGCATCCGGAGGAGTGTAGCCAGCAGGTCACAGGAGGTGATCCTCCCCCTCTACTCTGCCCTGGTCAGGCCCCACCTGGAGTATTGTGTCCAGTTCTGGGCTCTTTGGTTTAAAAAGGACAGGGATCTCCTGGAGAGAGTCCAGAGAAGGGCTATGGAGATGATTAGGGGCCTGGAGCATCTCCCCTATGAGGATAGGCTGAGTAAGTTGGGACTCTTCAGCCTTGAGAAGACTAAGGGGGGACCTAATTAAAGTCTACAATTATCTTAAGCAGGGGGAATCAGCCAGCCCCTTTTCAGTGTCTGTGGGGACAGGACAAGGGGCAATGGCTGCAAGTTGGAGCACAGGAAGTTCCACACCAACATGGGGAAGAACTTTTCCCCAGTGAGGGTGAGGGAGCCCTGGGACAGGCTGCCCAGGGAGGTGGTGGAGTCTCCTTCTCTGGAGAGATTCAAGACCCGTCTGGACACCTATCTGAGTGATATGTCCTGGGGAGCTGCTTTGGCAGGGGGGTTGGACCCGATGATCCCTTGAAGTCCCTTCCAACCCCTACGATTCTGTGATTCTATGATTCTGTGATTCTATGAAAACACAGGCCAATAGGAATGGGAACTCCACATTTCTTGTAAATTGTCAATGCTGATACTTATTTATACCACTGGAATCTGTTCTGTTCTCTTATCAGTGAATACTGGAGCTGCTGACTGTCTCAGTTCTTTAGTGCCTTACATTCAGCATTGTAATCTATGCCAGCAGAGCCCAAATTTAGTTACATGAAGACTGCTGCACACTTTTCCTGAGTGATGTAATGCAGTCTCATTGTAAGTGACAATTAGTGCATTCTTCACCAAAAATATACTCATGTGGTTATTCCAGGGTGCATATAATGCCAACCTTCTGACATTTACATGGTGGTGAGCCTGAGCTAGCAAGTCCTGCTGTTGAGCTCCACATACTAAAAGTTTATGTGGATAAGAAAAAGCTTACAACTATTCACAATTAATTACATAGATACTAGTGTAACTTACTAATGTAACTGTTTTGGTAGTGTTTACAGCAAAGTTAGAGATGCAAATGTATGCACATGAGGCAATGGAGAATCAGGAAAAATCTTGTTATTAGTCCTATTTAACGGATGAGTAATGACAGATTAAGAACAAAATGGGTAAATATTCATGCATCTAGTCTTAAATTCAGTGAAGACCACATGATAATGACATTAGAATCTATTAAATGTAGTTACTAACCCATAGAAACTCAGACATATGTGATAATTTAACATACCGAACCATTAACCATTCTGGCAAGGAACTAAAATAGTTCCATATCAACATCTGTCTTCAATAGCTAAAGACATAGAAACAATCTGGAATAGCCACATTATTTCAGATGTAGATTCCCATTTTATTCTCCCACAAATGAGTACAATATTCTGTATTGAAATGTCTCTTATTTAAAGAGCAAAACCAGGAAACACATAATGGGAAAGATGCACATTATGATATGAAAACCTGACCATGAAGTCAGTCAATCAAGAAACAAGTTCAAATAAGAATCATAGAATGGCATGGGTTGGAAGGGCCCCCAAGGATCATAGAGCTCCAACCCCCCTGCCACAGGCAGGGACACCAACCTCAGGCCTGGAGCTACACAAGGTTGCCCAGGGCCCCATCCAACCTGGCCTTGAACACCCCCAGGGACGGGGCATCCACTACTTCTCTGGGCAGCCTGTTCCAGCACCTCACCACTCTTCTCTGTAAAAAACTTCCCCCTAATACCTAATCTAACCCTTCCCTCCTTTAGCTTTAATCTATCCCCCTTGTCCTGCCATTATCTGCCCTATTAAAAAGTTGAATCCCCTCCTGCTTATAAGCTCCCTTCAGGGACTGGCAGGCTGCAATGAGGTCCCCCCGCAGCCTTCTCTTCTCCAGGCTGAACCAGCCCAGCTCCCTCAGCCTCTCTTTGTAGGGCAGCTGCTCCAGCCCTCTAATCATCCTCGTGGCTCCTCTGAACCCTCTCCAACAGTTCCACATCTTTCTTGTATTGGGGGCCCCAGCTCTGGACACAGGACTCCAACCGGGGCCTCCCGAGGGCAGAGCAGAGAGGGACAATCCCCTCCCTGTCCCTGCTGCCACCCCTCTGCTGATGGAGCCCAGGGTCCCATTGGCCTTGCGAGCTGCCAGAGCCACTGCTGGCTCATGGGAAGTTTCTCATCCACCACAATCCCCAAGTCCTTCTCACAGGGCTGCTCTCCAGGAGCTCTTCTCCCAGTCTGTATCTATGGCTGGGATTCTTCCAGCCCAAGTGCAGCCCCTGACCCTTGGCAGTGTTGAACCTCATGGGTACATTTTTAGTAAGTTCACAGAAGTCTGTGCAACAGAAAAGAAGGACCTTCAATAGTCAAAACACCCCACACTGTTATACAAGACGTCACCAGGTGGATGTATTGCTGCATATTTAAAGATGTCAGAGGGGTTTTCACAGTTAATTATAAAGACATGAGAATATGGAAAATGCTGCTTCCACTGTGAAGTGGGGAGTGGTTCTCTAACATTGAGAAGCACATACTTGGCTACCTGGAGGCACAAAAAATACATCAGGAAATAAAAAAAGGCCTTTCTTTAATTGGGAAGTGCTCTTCAGAAGCTAGAAAGAATGGAGGGCAGCATTTTCTCTTTCAGAAAGTCCCAGAACACAAAAACATGCACACCAACCCACCCCTCCACTTGTGCCATGCTGTAACTCCCATTCTTCCTGATCTTAATATAAAGGTTCTTTTTGGGGGTAGACACATTTAGGTTTCCAGCTCTTGCATCTCTGGTGAAGTATGTAAACAGAGGTGAGTGAGGGAAGGACTCCCAGAGCAGCACAGAGAAGACTGCTTTTTGCTGATGAAGGGCAGAATAAATCTCTGGTATTTCAAGGCTTTACTTTAAATTCTTCTCCAAAAAAAGCCATGGGGAAACTATTACTAAAACCTCAAATGAGAAAGTTTACTGGAGCCTTCTGGGCTTTCAATTTTCTTGCTGTAAGAATATACAATAACAACTTAATGTTTGTATTACCAATAAAAACTCACTCCTTGTTAAGTGGAACTTCACTGAGGTCCCTGATCTTCTGCCAGGAAGTGCTGCTGGTTTGAGATTTCATGTGAAAATAGAAACTACTCCTCACAATCTAGTATCTTGCCCTGCCACAAGAAGGTATTTACAGAGCAATGATATTTTACTACTAAATAATGGAAAACCTATTTCAAGTATTAGCTTTGTTCAAACATTCAGTGACAATGTGTCATTTTGTATAATAATATGTGGGATTAGACTGTTGAGAGTAGGTAGCTAGTAAAAGCTAATAAGCAATGAACTACTTCCACTTAGGAAATTTCAAACCCAAACAAACATTTTTGTACAAAGGAAAGGAGATCAAGACTCAAAACAACAGCCAGGGAAGGCAGAAATGTTGATGGGAATAGCAGTCTTTCCAGTGATTGATGATAGAGATAATGATTCATACATCCATACACTTAAATGGTTGTCTTTGCCCATGACTGCTGTCTAATTAATGTGAGCCATCATTCATGTAAAAGAACATTTTTGCTGCTGGAAAAAATAAATGCTGCAAACTGCCAGCAGTGACAGTGCTAGAAACATGCCAATTAGAGTGGTTTCTGCCAAGCAGCAAAAGGGCACAAAACACTGGTTTCCAAGCAACTGACATCATGAAGTATTAAATACTTTGGAAATTAATATTGGCAGATAAACATTTCACCTTCAGTGTGGCCTCTCTCCCCTCTTTGCTTCTTAACTCTACGTTGCCTCTCCTCCTTGCTTTTACAGTCTCCACTGTATCTCCCAGTAAGCCATACACATCAAGGAATGCCAACTGAACACTAACATCTTTCATCTGCCTCTATCAGAATAGGATTGGTATGGATTCACAGGTAAGGACAGACAAGATCATAACCAAAGGAAAAAATATATATATTTCTTGTTATTTAAAGTCTTCTAGTTGTAGCTGCCATTTCAATCAAAATTTAAATGGTTTTGTATTAAGTCAGCTACATAGCCACCAGCAGGAAAAGAAGTAGGAGAAAATGCTCTTCAGGTAACAGTCAAACTGTTGTTGCAGGCATAAAGAATGCATTAGTTGAGGCTGAGATTTCTGCATTCAGAGGGACTTTTTCCTCTGCCTTCAGGAAACGTGAAGCATTTTATAAAGCCATCCAGCTTCTAATTTAAAACATAAAAAGCAGCCAGCTGAATACTGTTAAACTGCCAGCAGCCTGACATTTAGTTTTATTTAACTAGCACAGCTATCCAGGTGCACAAGAGCAGTTTTCTTCAAGCTTCAGAAAGTGAAGTGCAGAGGTATGTCATGCCCTTTTCACAAGAAAGGGCTTGACACTCACAGTGCAGACACTTCCCCTCTGAGCTTGCAGCTCAAAGCTATGGATTCCTGGACATCATCAGCTGAGGATGACCACAGCTCGTCTTTTTACATGGGTGCCTGTACTTAGATGATCATCACTGCAGAGCTTCCAGTTTATATCACCTTTCCTACCTCCTTTTCACAAAAAAAGTATTTTCAGCTACTCTTCAATTAAAGCAATATGGTTATTTTTAAGCACTTTTTTGGTGGTGATGTTTCCTAAGAAGAGTATTTCCAGTATACTTGCATGGTCTTGGTGGGCTGGGTTAGTTTTAGAAGTGATTTATGGCAACCTGCTTTTTGTATGGATTAACAGATAGAAGCTTCCAATGCTTTGGCAATCTCTTTTGTTATGTAACTACATCTTTCTACAGTTTATTTGTTATAAAGACTTCTACTTTCCTGGTTTTCATACAATATATCCTCATGCAAGTGTGAATTACTTAATATTATTTCTGCATCCCATTTACAGATATCATTGGAACCAAGCAGTAAGAGAGGAACTCTGCCAGAGCCAAATGTCATTTCAAAGGGGCCATGCTTCTTGAGTTTGCTTAGTTTTAGTAAGAATAGCAATAGAAATTAAAACAAAATTCTAAGCTCAAAGATTGAGCTATTTGAATGGTCAAGGACAAAGTAGTCTTCTGCCATTCTGTATTGCACCCACTGGATCTGACATTGGGAAGTACTTAGTCAAGTCAGGCTACTTTGTGTCTACATAGGCAATCTCCACTGGAAGCAATGTATTGACAAAGGAAGAGGAATAAACACAATCTCCAAGTTTCCAAAGTAGTTTTTCATTCTATGCTGCACAAGAATAAACAAATTCCTTCACACATTTTAACACTGTATTGAGGTAAAATGGTATCTGAGAGCTGACAGGTGTCTCCCTAGGGTGACTGGGTACAACTCATCAGGAGGGAAGAGCTGGTCTGATTTTATACTTGGGACTAGTGACTGATAGTTTTGAAAGATGAGTAGTTTGAGCAACCTCCAGGTTCTTTCATCATCCTCTTTTACATCATCATAAGGACTCAAAGTATAAGGAAATATTATTGAGAGGAGGTATGAGGTCATAATTAGAAGGTTTATCTTCAGTTTAATTATGGTTTTTAATGTGCAAGGTGGAATATTAAAGCTTTATGAATGCAGCTCAGTCTGTTTCAGTAATGACTCGCCAAACATTTTTGAGATAATTTAAAAACTCATACTGCTGTGCTATGTCACTGTGAGCATTAAAAACTTCCTCACACTTTGTTCCATTATAATCTTTCATACAAACAAGCTACAAGATCACAGACAGTACTTCCTGTGAATATATCAATTAATGTTCAATTAAGACAACTGCTGGGTGTTCCTTTTCAATCAGGAGGAGGGAAAGCAGCAAAACCCAAATCCACAAATGCCATTTGTATTCACTGGCTCCCTGTATGCAGCTTTGCCAGCCTGACTGCTTTAAGTTGAAAGTTGCTGCCCTGCAGAAAAAAATTCTAGTTTTCTTCTTTCTTGCATTTTCCACTCTTTTCTATAATAGCTCCTTTCCTAGGGTCTAAAACTGTTATTAAGAACTATTGCTGACATGTATTTTGGTCCAAAACATTCTCACTTGAAATTACCTTCTCCTGCAAATTCATATCTCAGTATTTGGTTTAAAAGTCTGTGAGTTTGCTGTTTTGCTGTTCTTACTGTCTTTTTCCTACATGCAGACTTAGTCAAAGGAACCTTGTGCAAACACTCAAGATAAGGCCTAGCACATTTTCTTAGTTAAAAAAAATAATCATACAATGATGCTCAAAGAATTTCCAAGCTTACACAACATAAACACCAAAAACCCAAACACCTTCTAATTCTAATTCCAGATATTAAGTCTATTGGATAACTTTCTGCATACTGTCTCATTTGGGTACTGAACATTTCAGAAAGCATTACAGAAAGTGAGTTCATATTTTAAAAATTGATTTTTCTAACTTCTCAAGCATACTTCTCCATAGTCATTATAGCTCTCTGGGTCTGGTGCAGGTATAGCAATTCTATTGATAATGCACATAAAGGAATATAATCTTGTTTGTCCCTTTAGCTGTATTGGCTTCTGGAGGCAAGAAGGGATGGAAAACTAAGATCTGAGGTTTTGAAACACTCAGAAGATTCGATATCTAAACACATTAGGATCAAATCTATTCATATCATTAAAAATCTGCATTTAATAGAAGTTTGCAGATTGCATTGCCATTAAAAATTCAGTGGAAGGCAAATCTGCATTTATCAATGTGGTGCAGGAAACAAATGTCTTCAGTTAAAAGTAGGCTAGACTAAACATTTCCACTGTTAGAGGAAACACCTGCACCCTGAGAGCACCTACTCACCCAGAGTAAGGGGCTGGATCTCTACAGAAGTCTTTCCCTGGAGCTTCTAATTTAGTAAGCCAATTTTGAAAATAACAATCAGAGGCATCACCAAGTCTAGAATAACAACTAAGGTATTTGACTTACCTGAGACACCCGAGTTCTAATTGTAGCTGTTCAACTGATAACTAATCTTACATCCCCAATTTGACTCCAATTTACCTATGAGAGTAATAATACTCATCCACCCAATACTTAGCAGAGCTGCAGAGATGAATAAGACAATGCTTCCATGCACTTGAGTTCTAGCCATTGTAAGATCTATCAAACTTGTATCCCTAAAAGCATAAGATAGTGGTAATAAGAGGAATTCTTTTGGAAAGTTTAAATTTAAAATGGTAAGATAAAACAGGCTTTTATATATAAAGAGTTTCCTTTCAGTAACAAAAGCAATATTCATTCACACTCTGCCATCCATACCAATTTAAAAGCTATGTATTTACACAGTGAGTTTAGTTCAGATACACTGCCTAGTTTCCAACCCTAGACTGTGCTGCAGAGGTGTGAACTGAATTGCATGAAGGTACATAAAAAGTTGCTCCACCAAGAGTTAGGATTAATACCTTGACTCCCCCCCAACACAATTATGTAATACTAGAAACAAGTAGCAGAAGAAACAGGCTATGTAAATAGGCAATCTACTTCCCCCACTGCTCCCACCCCTTCTTCTGGCATGAATAAACCTTGTCCAACTTCAGTTTGTACCATTGTTATCCTACATGGAGCTTCCCTAGCCCATGCAAAAGCTAACTGGAGTTCCTAATGGCACTTTGAAAGTACATTTCCCTCATATGAACCTACTAACAGAAGGACACTTTGTTTTTTCAAACTGTAAATTGTAATTAAAGAGGTGGTCCGGCCTGCTTCATCCAAATGCCTACAAACCAATTTGCTAACAACTTAAAAATCGAGCTCTTTACTACCAATGGGGATGGTAAGATCCTAAAGAACATTTGCAAGTATATTCTGAAATGGAGTTGGACAAAAAAAGGAATGTAAAGCAACCAAAAGCAAGTCTCATGCACCTGGTGATCTGCATCAGGAAGTAAACTGATTGTTGGCAGGTTATCATCAAAAGAACTTTAACTTGACCTCAAGGAGACAATCCTGTTGAAATTTAGCAATGGACAACGAGAGCAGGCAAACATAACTAACAGTGCATTTATGGCAAAAACAAAGTTATGCTTTACTAAAAAGGCTTATCCAACCTTAGAAGTACAGAGCTGTTATTGATGGTATTTTCACCCAAGTTTATCATGTGAAAGTTCCCTAAAAGTGAATTAAAAATCAATAATAAAAATAAGAGACAGAGTAAGAATGTGAGAGTTAACGTTATCACAAGTAACAAGTTTAATAATTAGCAAATGATCCAATGTAAGTATTTTGGAATATTTAAAAACACTCTATTGTTTTGAAATGCAAAGTTCTAATTCCTTTACAGAGCTACACACAAAGAGGCTACTTTTTTCTGACTTCATTGAGTTTTATGCAGTTATAATCTCAGACAATCCAACAGCCTAATTTGTGTTAGCATAATATATTGAAGACAGTATCGTGTGGTGTTCTCTAGACAATCATATGCAGTAGATTTAACCTAATTATTAAGTTTTTTATAAAGATGTCTTGCTGCTCTCTTTAATTCAACTATTTTTAATCAAATGAACACTCTTCAAAGATGTAAAGTCTAGGAACCTTGTAAACACTTGTGTAATCTGTACCCTGCTGGGGCTAGCAGTAGTAATTTGTCAGTTTTATTTGCAGTAGGCTGTAAATAAATCTTGCCAGATGTAAATCATCTTTTTGTACTACTGCTTGCTGTTTCAATTGCAAATGAATCTCATTTCTTAGCTTAACACTTACATCAAGAAAGCTAGAATGTTCCAGGAAGATTTGGAAAACCCTGGAGTCACCTACCACAAGGCTTATGTAGTTTAGCAACTGTTTAAGCTAATACTGAATGGTCTCTGTAGGCAAGTTTGGAGTGCAATCAGAACGTGATTGCAACAGAAAAGCATATTGAAAGTCCAGTCTTCTCAATTTACACACTTCCTGCACTGACAATGGTGAAACACAGGTGACAACACAACCTAAGTACATTTAAGAGTAAGTATGCCTAAATACACTTTGCTAAAGCCTATCCTAAATAGACCTCCCTGGTTCATTTAAAGAAAAGATATGCCCTGCTGAGACAGAAGTTTATTGTGTCTAGTGGCAACAGAATAAGCTCTCTAGGAAAAGCGTGCACACCCAGCTGCTTTTTATGGTCAGTCCCATAAAGCAATGGTTGCTGTCCAAACTTGGCTGGCTTTAAAGGTATTGTCCTGGATCTGGCCAGGATAGAGTTAACTTCCCCAAGCAGCCAGCACAGGGGAGCCAAGTCCGCCCAGCTATTTCACACCACAGAACATCATGCCCCAATAAAGTAACAGGGGGTGATTGGGGAGGGGTGGTTCAACACAGTTCCAGGGGTAGTCTGAGTGCAGTTCTGCATTGGTTCAGTCCTAGCACTGTGCAGTGCTCTGTGTTACCCCCTTGTCAGGTCAGTAAAGCACTCAGTGTTACCACTCTGTGTGTGTGACTTCCAGCTCTGTTATTGTTCCCCTTTTGTGGTGCTTGTCAGTAAACTGTCCTTATCCCAACCCATGGGGGCTTTGCCTGTTTTTCCTCTGATGGAGGGGTGAGCAAGCAGCCTGTGGTGCTCAGCTGCTGCCTGGGGCTGAACCACAACTGGTATATAGGATCTGAAATCCATGTCCTATGCTAGCTCACTACCCATCAGACAAGGGGCACAAAAAAATCTATTGCTTCCATGTTACCATCTTCCTGAGACTCAAGCTAGCATATTCCAAGGGAGTCCATGCAGGTATTTCTATAACAGTACTAGATATTTTCATAATGATTTGCCATCATGAGGCATTGTGGTGGTTTAACCCTGGCTGGAGGCCAGATGGCCACCAAAGTCATTCTATCACTCCACTTTTCAGTTGGACAGAGGAGAAAGTGTACATTGAGAGGCTTAGGAGTTGAGATAAGGACAGGAAGAGATTGCTCTGCAATTAGTGTCATGGGCAAAACAGACTCAATAAAGAATAAAGGAAAAAACCTCTCTTATTCATTAGAGTACACTACACGCCCAGTGAAACCATCCTCTGATAATTGGAAGTGTGACCAGATCTCAAAACACCTCTCCTCCACCCCTTCCTTCCCAGCAGACTCCACTTCAGTCAGGATTTCGCTCCCTTCTCCTGGACATTGTGGCACAGGGAGGGGCAGGGACTGAGGGAATGGGGGTTTCAGTGAGTTCCTCATGAGTTGTTTCCCTTCTTAGCCAGGGGGAGCATTCCTCGCTCTTCCCCTGCTGCACTGTGAGGTCCCACCCATGGGAGACAGTCCTTCATGAACTTCTCCAATGTGAGTCCTTTCCCATGGGGTCCTCACCAGCTGCCCCAGCGTGGGTCACTGCTATGGGTGCAGTCAGAAATCACAGAATGTCTCTCTATCCCTCAGGCGCAGACTGCTCCAGCCTGGTCTCCCCAGTGGAGTCACAATCCCCCCCTCAGCAAACCTGCTCC
>VZTU01030629.1:10959-34782 GCA_013400835.1 Zapornia atra
CAGAGCCACTGCTGGCTCATGGGAAGCTTCTCACCCCCCATGACCCCCAGGTCCTTCTCAGCCGGGCTGCTCCCCAGGAGCTCTTCTCCCAGGCTGTATCTATGGCTGGGATTCTTCCAGCCCTGGTGCCACACCTGACACTTGGCAGTGTTGAACCTCATTAGGTTCCCCCAGGCCCACCTTTCCAGCCTGTCCAGATCCCTCTGGATGGCTCCTTTCCTTCTAGGGTGTTGACCACACCACTCAGCTTGGTGTGGCTTGGTGCCATCCACAAACTTGCTGAGGGTGCACTCAGTTCCATTCCTGACTTGATATAGCTGTTCTGGGACATCAAATGGGACATCACCTCTGGAACGAGGACACAGTGGCAGTTTCTTCCTGCCATCTCACCCTTAAGCAACTTCTGAAAGCATTCCCAATGACTCAGTCCCTTCCCTGCTCCTGCATCTTCTGTCTCCTGAGGAAGTGTGGGAGTAGGCACCACCTGATGGCAGATGCAGAAAGAGGAGAGTTCACCTGGTGACCTTTATTGTCTCTGGGTTTTAATAGAACATAAATAAAAGCAATGCCTGGGACTGTTGAGGGGGAAGGCCAGCAGCCAAGAGCTCCAGGTTGTGCAGTGGTGCATGTGTCTGACTTGGCTGGACTCCACCAGGATTGTTCCTGGTGCAGTGGGGATGGTGTTCCCATTCCCCCTCCATCTGGGTTGTGCAGGTGATGTCATGTACCACCTCTGAGGGTATTGACATCACATGGCTTGCAGATAATTCTACAGGGGGTAGAAATAGTCTCTTCCTTTTAGTTTTATTATAGTGGAGAACACATATGGAGGCCAGGCCATCTCCAGGGATGTCAGAGCATGGACAGTGTCACTTGAAGGTGTGCTTTCATCAGGAGACAGCACACTTCAACCCCATGAAGAAAAGCAGTGTCTGTAACACATCCCTCTAAACTATGCTGATGAGGAGTTTTCATGCCAGCTTCTTACACAGTTGAAGAATACCTCTGCCTGGTTGGAAACAGGTTTGATGTTTTACTGTGACAGTATGAAGTCTCTGAGCTATTGGCTCTTGTGCTCTGGAAACGTGGTGATGAATGGGCCCAGGCTGTAGAGTTGCCTTTCTTTGGCCTGTTATGTGTGTGTTTGTTCTTTCTGTGGGTAGAAAAAGCATTTATAAGGCTGTCATCAGTGTAGCTTATCACGGTGCCTTGAGCTCAGGCCTTTACAAGGTCATTTTGTTGCCAGAAGCTGGCAGCAGGTGGCTGTGAAGATGGGGCTGACCTTGTCAAACTGCCTGGTGTTAGCCTGGGCACGCTGACCCTCTTTAAAGCTCCTTGTCCATCTTGGCTGTAGGAGGTAACCAATGCTTTGATTTGAATGCAATCTCAGATTGGAATATTGGCTGTGCAGATCTTCTCAATGTTCTGGTATCTTCAAGATATCTTCCAGAGCTGGAGCCCCAACACAAGAGAGATGGGGAACTGTTGGAGAGGGGTCAGAGGAGCCATGGAGATGCTCAGAGGGCTGGAGCAGCTCCCCTATGGAGAGAGGCTGAGGGAGCTGGGCTGGGTCAGCCTGGAGAAGAGAAGGCTGTGGGGGGACCTCACTGCAGCCTGCCAGTCCCTGAAGGGAGCAGAGACACAGGAGGGGAATCAGCTTGTTAAAGGGCAGAGACTGGCAGGACAAGGGGGATGGAGTGAAGCTGGAGGAGGGAAGGGTGAGATTAGATATTAGGGGGGAGTTCTCTCCAGAGAGAGTGGTGAGGGGCTGGAAGGGGCTGCCCAGAGAGGGGGTGGGTGCCCCATCCCTGGGGGTGTTCAAGGCCAGGTTGGCTGGGGGCCTGGGCAACCTTGTGTAGCTCCAGGCCTGCAGGTTGGTGGCCCTGCCTGTGGCAGGGGGTTAGAGCTCTGTGACCCTTGGGGTCCCTTCCAACCCATGCCATTCTATGATCTTCCCTTCCAGAGGAGGTGGTTCAGCACACTTAGGTTGATGTTTTAAAGCTCCATTGATTCTCAGATGGTATTTGCATGATCCAGTTTGCTGCTCATTCCTATCAGGAGAACAGCTATAGGTACAATGATAGCACAAAGCTTGAGGCATTACCAGCTCATCACATCTGTGCTTATGATCAGCTCCTTCCTGTTTTAACACGTATGGCTTGGAGAGTCATTTCTATAGTGCATTGGGGAACTCCTTGGCTTTACCCCATAAAACCTGAGCACTGTGGGGAAGGAGGGATTCTGGAGACCTTACAAATGTGGCCATGATGTGTGTCTCGGTGGTGGTGTCTTGGCTGGAACTTGAATCACAGCTGAGTGGATGATGGGCAGAAATGGGTGGAAATCCCATGAATGGATAAATTGAACTGAATTTTCAGCAAGAGTTAAGGTTTTGGGGGTGGCCAGCAGGGACAGGGGGGTGATTGTCCCTTTGTACTCTGCCCTCATGAGGCCCCAGCTGGAGTCCTGTGTCCAGAGCTGGGGCCCCCAATACAAGAGAGATGTGGGGCTGTGGGAGAGGGTTCAGAGGAGCCACGGAGATGCTCAGAGGGCTGGAGCAGCTCCCCTATGGAGAGAGGCTGGGGGAGCTGGGCGGGGTCAGCCTGGAGAAGAGAAGAACATAGAGTTTGGTAATATTTTTAAGATGCACAGTTGGATGAGAACCTGTGTGTGGAGTCACTGTTGTCAGCTTATTGTGAAATCCAAGGAGTTTTTAAGCTCTTGGTCACTGGGCAGTGTGTGCCCCTCTGGATTGGGGTGATGGCCCTGCAGTCTGCTTGGGGAGCAGAGTTAAAAGGTGTTGGAAAATTGGAGAGACAGCCTGAAATCACTAAAATGAAATCTTGGGATCAAGTGCAGAGCAGAGTACCACATGTAAAGGGGAAAACCAGTCTGCCTGTACCCAAATAGATTTAAAGATTGTAAAATAGAGTCACAGTGAGTTACAACTCCCTGAAGCCATCACGTTTCTCCTGGCCTCACAGTTCCCTCACACCCTTTAAGAAGGGGCTGGAGTGTGATGCTGTACTCAAGTCTGGAATATTGTGGACTGCTAGAATAATTACTGCTCTGGTTAAGAGGAGTATTATGTTAAGTACATCTTAGAGTGAGGCTCCCTGCTTTTGCAGCTAGGATAAGAGGGGGTTTTTCTCTTTTTAAGGGTATGATCTATGAAGAAAGGTTGAAGGAACTAAGCACATTCAGCATAAGCATGGGAAAGTGAGAAGCAATTATCTTCCAACCCAGAAAAGCCTCTTACAAGTGAGGAGGATATTAAGAGAAACTCAGATAACCACATTTGTGAAGTGCTGGAATAACACTGCTCAGGGAAGTGGCAGAACTCCTCCTGGGAAGAATTCTCAGTACATTTTTGTAAGGGTGTTTATCCTGTCAGTGGGAGTCAAGTGTGCTAACAGGACCTCAGGGCATACCTTCTGCTCCATGGTTTCTAGAGCTAAAACCTCAGAAATGTGTTTCTTAAGCAGCCTGGCAGCATTAGGTGAAGTATTTTGTACAGAGATCAGCTACCCAGAACTGAAAGTTGCAATTTTAAGCAAATTTATCAAGGCAGATGGATTTACTCTACCAGAAGAGCTGCTCTTCCTAGGTTTTATTTCCTGTGCTCATCAGCAGAATTGGTACAAGAGTTTTCATTTTGCCTTTGTTAGAGAGCTTGTTTGGTGACTAAAAGAACCTCTTGTTTTTTTTCTGGACAGATTTTTTTACTGGACAAGATCCCACAGCCTGAATGATTGTCCAAGCAGTTTCTGATGTCAGTGTGCTCAGGAGTCTGGGTTTGCTCAGGAGTCTGTTTTGGGAGAGCTAAAGTCCTGTTTCCAAATCTCTCTCCAGTAGAACCCAAGTTGTCTGAAAAGGGGGCTGCTGGTTTGGCAGTCCTTCTGTCTTACCCCTTCATAGAATCCCAGACTGGTCTGGGTTGGAAGGGACCCCAAGGAGCACAGAGCTCCACCCCCCTGCCACAGGCAGGGCCACCAACCTCCAGGCCTGGAGCTACACAAGGCTGCCCAGGGCCCCATCCAACCTGGCCTTGGACACCCCCAGGGATGGGGCACCCACCCCCTCTCTGGGCAGCCTGTTCCAGCCCCTCACCACTCTCTCTGCAAAGAACTTCCCCCTAAGATCTCCTCTAACCCTTCCTTCCTTTAGTTTTAATCTTTTAATTCCTGGATCTTATCCCTGCATCCCTCATGTATGGACTTGATTAACAATGTTTCTTTGTAGATGAGATTCTTCTTCTTTTTTTTGAAGTTATAAATCATTTGCTTGTTATTAACCTGCATTGCAAAAGCTTTTGCCCACAAGGGAAAGAAAGAAGATGCTGAGAAAATAAACTTAAGTTTGTTCAGAGAGCACAAGGGAGAATTAGGGCTCATGATTCACTTGAGTAGCTACACTTTGGAATTGTCTTCTTCCCACATATGAGTCATTCAGTTGGTATGATGTCTTTCTCCAAAAATCTCCATGACTTTTACTGTGTGGGAATAACAGCTATGATACCAGTATTTTTGAATTCTTTTGGTTTTTTCTTTTCTTTTCTTGCAGAATTTGGGGTTCATTTAGCAGAACTGACTGTAGATCCCCAGGGAGCTCTGGCCATCCGTCAGGTGAGTTTACCTGGAATTGTAGAAAGAATTTTGATAGGAGTTTTCCTTGATTTTTTAAAATATTCTCTCAGGTTTCCAGGTGAAAAAATTGGAGGGAGCTTGCAATTCCTACTTCTCCAATTTTTTTTTAAGGTTTTTCCCAAGTCATTGCTTTCTCTGCCAACATTCCTCAGGGGTTTAAAGCTTACCTCTTCTAAACTACTGCTTTTTGGACTGGAGCCTGGTGCTGAGACAGTCCTGTGCTGGGAATCACACAACCTGCTAGGTGGATGGTAGGTATCAACAAGCAGAAGTGGGGCTTAACTCTGCAGCAGTTTTTTTTCTGTAGGTGTTTTCCTCCCCAAAAAGGAAGTTTACGTTCTGTATTTCTTTTAGCTTCTGAGTGGCCCATTTCTTGTGCCTTTTATAGGTGTGGAAATAAAGCTTCTGCCATGTGTCAGTGCTGTACAGGCCGTCAGTGCTGTACAGGCCATCAGTGCTGTACAGGCCATCAGTGCTCACTGATTGACCTTCAGCTCATCTTCTTACAGTGGTAGCTGGGGTTTTTTTTTAGTTTGCAAAGATTTTGCAGTTTTGGCAAGCCCTGTTGCCCCTCTAAAAGCAGCATGATGGGATGGGAGACTGAGCAGATGGGGCAAGGGTGATGTGGTTGCAAGTTTTGTTCCTGATTCTTGGTGTTTCTTTTAATACAGCTAGCCTCTGTCATTTTGAAACAGTATGTGGAAACTCACTGGTGTTCACAGTCAGAAAAGTTCAGACCACCAGAGACCACAGAAAGGGTAAGGTTTGATTACATGTTGTGTACTTACACACTTTATCCATCATTATTAATGTAGGTGGTTTCAAAAGTGTGGGTGCCCTTGTGTATAATGAGGATTCATGGCTTCAGTTCAGGTTCTCTGATGTTTTCCACTTTGAAAATCAGTTTTGTTTAAAGCAGCGTTAGACTTGAGAAGCTTGAGGGCCAGTTTCTGTAGGAAAGGTTTAACCCTGATGTTTCTGCTGCCCTAAGAGCAGGGTTAGAAGCAAGCTGGGCTGTAAGATTTAGAAGTACTAATTCTGCCAGTCCTTTTTCAGAGATTTGCTAAATCTTGTGTTTTTTCAGCTTGAGACTTAAGGACTATTTTCCCAACAGGAAATTTCAGTTTAAAGGTTTGTTGGGTTCCATAAAACATCTGTTTGGTAAGAATATCTTAACAGCTAAAATGTCCAGAGATTCCAGCCCTTTGCCACTTTGACTGTTGAATGGACCATCTTTCTCATCAGGGTCACTGAAAATAAGCTGGGCTGGTTCAGCCTGTAGAAGAGAAGGCTGTGGGGGGACCTCATTGCAGCCTGCCAGTCCCTGAAGGGAGCAGAGACACAGGAGGGGAATCAGCTTGTTAAAGGGCAGAGACTGGCAGGACAAGGGGGATGGAGTGAAGCTGGAGGAAGGAAGGGTGAGAGGAGATATTAGGGGGAAGTTCTCTCCAGAGTGGTGAGGGGCTGTGGAACGGGCTGCCCAGAGAGGGGCTGGGTGCCCCATCCCTGGGGGTGTCCAAGGCCAGGTTGGATGGGGCCCTGGGCAACCTTGTGTAGCTCCAGGCCTGGAGGTTGGTGGCCCTGCCTGTGGCAGGGGGTTGGAGCTTTATGACCCTTGGGGTCCCTTCCAGCCCAGCCCAGTCTGGGATTCTATCATTCTGTGATCTAGGGTAGGATTCCTCCTATCCAGACACAGTTGCTTGAAATAGATCTTGTGAATTACACTCCAAAGCGCTGCCTCTTCTTTGTTGTTGTTTTCCCTGTCCGTTCCCAGCCCCCATCCAGGGGCTGGATAACTTGTTCGTATTTGCTCAGAATCTTCTGAAGTGAGCAAACATAGTCCCTGATGCTGGAGCTGGGATTTCTCTCAGCTAACTCTGGATATCTTCCACATAGATACCTGCAGTCTGTCTAATGCCAGCTGTGAGCCCTTTCTTGCACGCTTGGCTGAACGCTCTGTGTTAGAAGTGCTACATTAAAACACCCCATGCAGTTTCCCATAGAATTATGGGCTGTAGTATGCAAGGGGTTTTGTCATCTCATGAGAGTTTATTTCATACACCCAGTGTTCAATCAATATCAGAATCTGTGTCCAGTTCTGGGCTCCTCACCATCAGAAGGACATGGAGGTCCTGGAGCGAGTCCAGAGAAGAGCAGCCAGGCTGGGGAAGGGGCTGGAGGGCAAATCCTCTGAGGAGCAGCTGAGGGAGCTGGGGGTGTTCAGCCTGGAGAAGAGGAGGCTGAGGGGAGACCTTCTCAGCCCTCCCCTGCCCTGCCAGGAGGGTGCAGAGAGGTGGGTGAGGGTCTCTTCAGCCAGGGGCCAGGAGATGGGACAAGGGGCACTGGGCTCAAGCTGCCCCAGGGCAGGGTCAGAGCAGATGGGAGGGAAAAGTTCTTCCCTGCAAGAGTTGTCAGGGCCTGGCCCAGGCTGCCCAGGGAGGGGCTGAGTCCCCACCCCTGGGGGTGTTTAACAGAGGGGAGATGAGGTGCTCAGGGATCTGGTTTAGCTTAGGATGGGAACGGTCGGACTTGATGATCTTCAAGGGCTTTTCCAGCTGTATGATTCTGTGAGAATGCAGTCATAGGTATAAAAATGTCTTTCAATTAAATTGCTTTATGACTGGGGATCTGTTTTGCTAAATAATGTTTTTCTCCCCAGGCCAAAGTTGCCATCAGGGAGCTGCTCCCCAACGGGCTGAGAGAATCCATCAGCAAAGTGCGCTCGAGCGTCGCGTACGCGGTGTCAGCAATAGCCCACTGGGACTGGCCTGAAGCCTGGCCTGAGCTCTTCAGTCTCTTGATGGAAATGCTGGTTAGTGGGGATGTGAACGCAGTGCATGGAGCCATGAGGGTGCTTACAGGTACGTGTGTGTGTGTGTGTCTGTGAGAGCTTCAGCAGGGCCCATGCAGGAAGCAGTTCAGGCTTTTCCATATGCTAATAGTCTGTCATCCATCACTGCAAATTGAAGACATTGGAATTTGCTGCTTCTGCTGGGCATGATGCCTGTTGGTCAGTGTTCAGTTGGATGCTCTGTAGATTCCATGAAAGCTGAGGAAGAAGTTTCAGCTCTACAGGTTATAGCTCAGAAGGAATTTAGATTCTAACTCCCTGTTTCCCAGATACACACAGTTTTTACTGTGATACTTTTCTTCAAGGATTGTGATACCTTCAAGGATTGCTGTGGGTAGGCGAGGTGACACTCATCTAGTCAAGTATGAATCAACATGTTTCCAGCACTCGTAGTGTTCCCAAAGATTCTCTTCTTGTTGCCTCCACATGTGGAGTGCCTGACACGCAGGACACAGCGCTGCCATCCAGCGAGACCTGGCCAGGCTGGAGAGCTGGGCAGGGAGACACCAGATGGGGTTCAACAAGAGCAAGTGGAGAGTCTGGCACCTGGGGAGGAATAACTGCTGGAATCAGGACAGGCTGGGGGGGACCTACTGGAGAAGAGCTCTGTGGAGAAGGACCTGGGGGTGCTGGTGGGTGACAGGGTGGCCATGAGCCAGCAGTGTGCCCTGGGGGCTGAGAGAGACAATGGGATCCTGGGGGGCATCAGGAGGAGTGTGGGCAGCAGGTCACAGGAGGGGATCCTCCCCCTCTGCTGTGCCCTGGTCAGGCCCCACCTGGAGTGTTGTGTCCAGTGCTGGGCTCCCTGGGATCAAAGGGACAGGGATCTCCTGGAGAGAGGCCAGAGGAGGCTGAGGAGATGCTGAAGGGCCTGGAGCATCTCCCCTGTGAGGAAAGGCTGGGTGAACTGGGGCTGTTCAGCCTGGAGAGAAGAAGACTCAGGGGGGACCTTATTAATGTCTATCAATATCTGAAGGATGGGATGCAGGGGGAATGGCCAGCCCCTTCTCAGTGTCTGTGGGGACAGGACAAGGGGCAATGGCTGCAAGTCAGAGCAGAGGAAGTTCCACAGCAACCTGGGGCAGAACTTTTCCCCAGTGAGGGTGAGGGAGCCCTGGGCCAGGCTGCCCAGGGGGTGTGGAGTCTCCATCTCTGGAGAGATTCCAGCCCCGTCTGGACGCCGCCCTGTGCAATATGAGCTGGGGAGCTGCTTTGGCACGGGTTGGACCCCAGGAGCTCTGGGGGTCCCTTCCCACCCCTGGGATTCTGTGATTCTATGTGTTTTCTTAGAACTTCTCTTCTTCCAATTACTAGAGTTCACACGAGAAGTGACAGACACACAGATGCCACTTGTTGCTCCTGTTATTCTTCCAGAAATGTACAAAATCTTCACAATGGCAGAGGTATGATCCTTACTATTAAGCTGGTGCTGAATGGCATTAGTGGGAAATGCTTCTTGGAGCAGAGGAATGCCAGATTTAATGGTTAAACTGTACTGTGGATTGGGTTAAAACTGTTGTTGATATGATAGTTCAAGGCAGTAAAATGTTGATGTCAATGATAAAACCAAAGGGGATCAAGTTAAAGTGAAAAATAAATACAATTAAAAGAAAATGAAAGTATCTTGTTCCTGATCTGTTGTTTAAACTTCCCTCTAGGTGTATGGGATTCGCACGAGGTCACGTGCAGTGGAGATATTTACCACCTGTGCCCATATGATTTGTAACATGGAGGAATTGGAAAAGGCAAGAGTTTAACTTCCTGTGCAACATACACTGAATTCAAACTGTGTGAGGTGCTAAGGAATTGTTAGTATGAAAATGAAAGGCTGGGGAGTTAATGTACTGTGTCAGCTGTAACCCTGGGGAAGAGCTGTCATTAAGACATGTAAAGTGGCTAACTCCCTCCTTGACATGCACACCTTGGTACTGGGGCTTTATTTCCATAATTAAGTTTAACTTGTGACATGTCACCAGCTGTGCTTGTAACAGCTCAGAGAAAGGGGAGTCAGTGTGGGAGGAGACAGTGTATCATCCCTTTGCTTGGAAATCCTTGTCTAGAGCTTCCAGTCTCCAGGTGAACCAGGTGTCCTGATAAACTGCCAGGTCTTGGCCATCTGGGTGACCTTGAGGAGTTTTTCTGGCCCTTGGGCTTGGTTACAAGGTCTGGAACGTCTTCAGCAGTGTCTGTAATGTGCATGTTCCTCAGGTAGGGTTGGAAACCAAACAAAATTTTAGAAGAATATTTCAACCACTGTGTGGTTAAGCAGCTTTATAGCAGAGTCTCCTGTCTGGCTGTGAGCATGTCTGTGTTTCATATGGCCTTCCAAAAGTGGGTCCCCAGCACAGATAAATTGTTCTTTTTAACCTTTTGGAGGGTGAGGGTGGGAAAAGGTGACTGTCAGTCTAGTGCCTGGTTGTTGCTGAGCTGCTCTATCTGCTGTTTCCTCTCTGTTTGCACAGGGAGCCATTCAGTGCAGGCTTTTGGGAAGTTCTGATAATTGTGTGGTATCTGTACTGCCCTGACAAGGTTACTCAGGCAATAACATTGTGCAGCTGGTACCAGTATCCAAAAGATAGGAGTGGCTTCCCCCTGTCTTATGCTGGAGTCAGACTGAAAGTGTCCTTTGCATGATGTACAAAACTTCTTCATGAAATCCCCAGGCTGGAAAAGCCCTTCAAGATCATGGAGTCCAACTGTCCCTGTCCTGTGCTGACCCAGATCCCTCAGTACCTCATCTCCCCTCTGTTAAACACCCCCAGGGGTGGGGACTCAGCCCCTCCCTGGGCAGCCTGGGCCAGGCCCTGACAACTCTTGCAGGGAAGAACTTTGCCCTCCCATCTGCTCTGACCCTGCCCTGGGGCAGCTTGAGCCCATTGCCCCTTGTCCCATCTCCTGTCCCCTGGCTGAAGAGACCCTCGCCCACCTCTCTGCACCCTCCTGGCAGGGCAGGGGAGGGCTGAGAAGGTCTCCCCTCAGCCTCCTCTTCTCCAGGCTGAACACCCCCAGCTCCCTCAGCTGCTCCTCAGAGGATTTGCCCTCCAGCCCCTTCCCCAGCCTGGTTGCCCTTCTCTGGACTGGCTCCCGGACCTCCATGTCCTTCTGATGGGGAGGAGCCCAGAACTGGACCCAGCACTCGAGGTGCAGCCTCCCCAGTGCCAATTTTCCATTGACATTTGCTTTGGGGACAAAAAACCAAAAGTAAAAAAGAGGCAGTCTCTTTAGAAGTTGCTATGGTGGCATTTCACAGTGGATGTGACCATACAGCTTGGCTGTCTTAGCTATGGAGTTATGAGGAATAATGTTCTCAGTGAAAATATTTTTGTCCAATATTACTTGCTCTGCCAAGCACTGCTGATGGAGTGCTTCCACATCTGGAAAAATACTTGCTGTATTTTCCTAGGAAGAATCATCCTGGTGATCTTCAGGCCAGCTGTTGAGACTCAGCTCACAAAGAGCTTGTTTGGTTTGGGGGAGGGTGGCTCAGGAGGGAGATAAATGCTGTCTGCAGGGTTCTGTGTAAGTGCTGCTGTGTGACAGTGT
The DNA here is from genome assembly GCA_013400835.1 of Zapornia atra. Taxonomy (NCBI): domain Eukaryota; kingdom Metazoa; phylum Chordata; class Aves; order Gruiformes; family Rallidae; genus Zapornia; species Zapornia atra. The sequence goes on from VZTU01030629.1 coordinate 22,000, forward strand.
CACCCCAGGTTGTTTTTATAGCCTGGAGGGGGTCTGGGTGGTTGGGAGCAGGGCATGATTCATCTAGTCAAATGAAAGTGCTGCTTTAGGAGGATATGCACTGCTCCTGAGGCGCTACAAACTGGATTGTCTGGATCTCTGTTTAGGGATTAGCTTAGATGTAGGTGTGTGTTTTGTAACAGATTGTGCTCTGTGGTTTTGAAGGGTGGGATTCAGCTGAGCTGAGTTCCCAGCAGGAGGAGAGAGCTGTGGTGATGTCTCAAAGAGTTACTTCCTGTGACATTCTGCAGTTGCCATGAGTCCTGCTTCAGTTTTGTAGCAGAAAAATGCAATTTGTGTTGCTTCTAATGCTTTACTTGTCACACTTGAGGATTCTCTATGTACTACTCACCTGTGCTTGCATTTATAACCAGGGTGCAGCCAAAGTCCTCATCTTTCCTGTGGTGCAGCAGTTCACAGAGGCCTTTGTTCAGGCCCTGCAAATGCCTGATGGACCTACATCAGACAGTGGGTTTAAAATGGAAGTCTTAAAGGTAAGTCACTTAAGGCCAATTAGATAAACAAGAACTGAATGCAAATACACTGTCAGATGTGCTGGAAAACAGTGGCACTACAGTGCATGTCACCTCTCCCACTGCTGCTCGTGTTGTGAACAGTGAAGCTTTTTGGCTCCCAGTGCCACACAAGATTGAAATGAATTGTTCTGCCTGTACTGAATATATCTGTGATGAGTTCCATAGGGATCTGCACATAGAATCCCAGCCTGGTCTGGGTTGGAAGGGACGCCAAGGGTCACAGAGCTCCAACCCCCTGCCACAGGCAGGGGCACCAACCTCCAGGCCTGGAGCTACACCAGGTTGCCCAGGGCCCCATCCAACCTGGCCTTGAACATCCCCAGGGATGGGGCACCCACCCCCTCTCTGGGCAGCCTGTTCCAGCCCCTCACCACTCTCTCTGGAGAGAACTTCCCCCTAATCTTTCCTCTCCCCCTTCCCTCCTCCAGCTTCACACCATCCCCTTGTCCTGCCAGTCTCTGCCCTTTAACAAGCTGATTCCCCTCCTGTGTCTCTGCTCCCTTCAGGGACTGGCAGGCTGCAGTGAGGTCTCCCCACAGCCTTCTCTGCTCCAGGCTGAAGAAGAGCTAAGGGAGAGCTATTGAAAACAAGCATCAAAAGTTTTTCATAATGACCAGCTTTGTGCTGGAGCTATGAAAACAAACACAGGGAGGATGATGTCATATTCTGCAAACTAGCAACTACCTACTTCTGTAATGTGGAACTTGTTTTCTTTGCCCTGTTAAAGGCAGCAGCACCCCAATTGTGGCATCCCATTGTTTCCCAGTAAGGAGTTGCATCAGTGGTACAAAAGCAGGAGCTTCTTTCTTGCTGTGAAGCACCAAATGGGAGGAGTTTGGGGTTGGATATTGGTAGATTTTGTTGAGTTTGGGGTTGGATGTTACAGAATCACAAGGTTGGAAAAGACCTTTAAGATCATGGAGTCCAACCATTCCCATCCTAAGCTAAACCAGATCCCTCAGTACCTCATCTCCCCTCTGTTAAACACCCCCAGGGGTGGGGACTCAGCCCCTCCCTGGGCAGCCTGGGCCAGGCCCTGACAACTCTGCCAGGGAAGAACTTGTCCCTCCCATCTGCTCTGACCCTGCCCTGGGGCAGCTTGAGCCCATTGCCCCTTGTCCCATCTCCTGGCCCCTGGCTGAAGAGACCCTCGCCCACCTCTCTGCACCCTCCTGGCAGGGCAGGGGAGGGCTGAGAAGGTCTCCCCTCAGCCTCCTCTTCTCCAGGCTGAACACCCCCAGCTCCCTCAGCTGCTCCTCAGAGGATTTGCCCTCCAGCCCCTTCCCCAGCCTGGTTGCCCTTCTCTGGACTCACTCCAGGACCTCATTGTTAGCAGGTTTTGTTGAGTTTGGGGTTGGATGTTGGCAGGTTTTGTTGAGGTTTTGTCTCTTGCTGTATTTTTTCCTTTCCATTGGCTGTGCACTGGGATTCCTGGGATGGTAATAAAGAGAAAAGCCAACATGAAGGGGTTACTCTTCAGGGTGTAATCTTTATTTTGGGGCTACAGCTCAAAAATGTCTGAATCTCTGATTCCAGGTGCACGCATTCAGATGTTTAATGAGTGGAAGTAGTCTTCAGCCTACACAGAAAGCAGTTGCCATTGATAGTTTCACTAGAACCACAGTCCAGTTCTTCTGTAATTCTTCCATTCATAAATTCTGCAGCTCTAATAACTTCTTTTTAGTTATTTATGGAACAGTGCTTTCTGGAATTGGAACTATTTGTACTTTGATGTCAGCACTGCTGTGCAGCAGTAGACTCTTGAAAGATGTGACAGGCTGGGAAAGTATTTGAGGAAAGGTCATTGTATTCTTGCTCTGTTCCTTAATTGTGTTTGGGTATCTGATTTTGGGCTCTGCTAGGAAGGTACAATACAGGAGAGGATTCACCAAGGGGAGATCTTGCTCAACCAATCCCCTAGCCTTCTATAATCTCATCACTGGCTGGGTTGGAGGGAGAGCAGTGGGTGTCATCTACCTTCATGTCAGCAGGGCTTTCGACACTGTCTCCCATGACATCCTGATAGCAAAGCTGAGAGAGCATGGGATAGAGGAGAGGACAGTGAGGTGGGTTGAGAACTGGCTGTGGGACCGGGCTCAGAGGGTGGTGATCAGTGGAGCAGAGTCTGACTGGAGGCCTGTGACTAGCGGTGTCCCCAGGGCTGGTGTTGGGTCCAGTCCTGTTCAATATCTTCATTGACCTTGATGAGGGAACAGCACCCACCCTCAGCAAGTGGTGATGGTACAAAGCTGGGAGGGGTGGCTGACAGGCAGGACACTGCGCTGCCATCCAGAGAGACCTGGCCAGGCTGGAGAGCTGGGCAGGGAGAGACCAGATGGGGTTCAACAAGAGCAAGTGGAGAGTCTGGCACCTGGGGAGGAATAACTGCTGGAATCAGGACAGGCTGGGGGGAACCTGCTGGAGAGGAGCTCTGTGGAGAAGGACCTGGGGGTCTTGGTGGGTGACAGGGTGGCCATGAGCCAGCAGTGTGCCCTGGGGACAAGGGGATCCTGGGGGGCATCAGGAGGAGTGTGGGCAGCAGGTCACAGGAGGGGATCCTCCCCCTCTGCTCTGCCCTGGTCAGGCCCCACCTGGAGTGTTGTGTCCAGTGCTGGGCTCCCTGGGATCAAACAGACAGGGATCTCCTGGAGAGAGTCCAGAGGAGGCTGAGGAGATGCTGAAGGGCCTGGAGCATCTCCCCTGTGAGGAAAGGCTGGGTGAGCTGGGGCTGTTCAGCCTGGAGAGAAGAAGACTCAGGGGGGACCTTATGAATGTCTATCAATATCTGAAGGATGGGATGCAGGGGAATGGCCAGCCCCTTCTCAGTGTCTGTGGGGACAGGACAAGGGGCAATGGCTGCAAGTCAGAGCAGAGAAAGTTCCACAGCAACCTGGGGCAGAACTTTTCCCCAGTGAGGGAGCCCTGGGCCAGGCTGCCCAGGGGGTGTGGAGTCTCCATCTCTGGAGAGATTCCAGCCCCGTCTGGACGCCGCCCTGTGCAATATGAGCTGGGGAGCTGCTTTGGCAGGGGGTTGGACCCCAGGAGCTCTGGGGGTCCCTTCCCACCCCTGGGATTCTGGGATTTGTGTCTGGAGACCATATTGTCTGTTGGGTGACATTAATGGCAGCCCTAAGATGAACATGAATTTAAACAGTGAATTTGGGAGATCTGCTGGCATTGCTTTGGAACAGACTTTTTGTGAAGGGATGAGTATTCTGCCTGCTGGCTTAAGGCAGCTCATGATTTTGTCACTTAGGGTTTCTAAGCTGATGATAAGGGAAAAGGGATTCAGGTGAAAGACCCATGAATTGCCTTCCCTTCCAGAAAAGTGGATTTTATAGTCATTGTAATGCAGAAGTAAGAGACTTCAAGGGATTAGTTAAGCTGGCTCTACAGATGAGATCATTACAGGAACCCCTTGAAATGCTGATGCAATGGAGGAGGGAATTTACAGTGGAGTCTTTTTAATAGTACGTTTTCAACCAGTTGCAAACTCATTCCTGTCTGTTGTTCCTTAATGAAGTGCTATGCAGCAAATAACAGGGAGTTTGGGGTTTTTTCCTTCCCTGTCCCTTGAGAGCTTTGTACTCCAAGCTTCATGGAGTTCTCTGAAAATTAGAGGCAGCCCTGACCTAAAATGTCTTGCTCTCCATCTAAGAACATTGTGCAGGACAGTGTCAAAAGCTGTAAGAAGCAATCCTGCAGTGTCCCCATCTGCCTGATCTGCTAGGACAGCTATCCTCCTCAAGAGAGTTAAGTAGGTTGGATCACGTCATGATGAACCACTGGTTGTTAATTGGTCCCCAGCCTTTCCAAGTGAAGTGATGAGTTTAGAAGCAGTTACCAGAAGGGAAGTTGGTGCCTTTAACCCTTGGAGAAGATATGGGAGGTTTGGCCACAAGGACAATGCTTTCAACCCTGAGGACTGGAGCAAAATACAAGTGGTGTCATTTATTTGGTTGGTTGATTGTTCAGCATGAATAAAATTGATCTCTCTGAGGATGAATAAGCTGCCACTAAATGATCTCAAGTCCCAACTCCAATGTTGTTGTTGTTGAACGTTGTTTTGAGAGAAACAGGGTGATTAAACATGACAGGTGCCAAAGTTAAGATAGATTTCTTAGCAAGGGAATACAGACATGATATACATAGTATGCAGTAATTACAGCAAGACCAGCAATTAACCAAAGGTCTGAAGTGCCTTACAACCTTGCTTTAGTACTTATAGTACTATCATAAAATGATCTGGGTTGGAAAGACCCCCAAGGATCACAGAGCTCCACCCCCCTGCCACAGGCAGGGCCACCAACCTCCAGGCCTGGAGCTACACAAGGTTGCCCAGGACCCCATCCAACCTGGCCTTGAACACCCCCAGGGATGGGGCACCCGCCCCCTCTCTGGGCAGCCCCGTCCCCCCCTCACCACTCTCTCTGCAAAGAACTTCCCCCCAATCTCTCCTCTCCCCCTCCCCTCCTCCAGCTTCACTCCATCCCCCTTGTCCTGCCAGTCTCTGCCCTTTAACAAGCCCATTCCCCTCCTGTGTCTCTGCTCCCTTCAGGGACTGGCAGGCTGCAGTGAGGTCCCCCCACAGCCTTCTCTTCTCCAGGCTGACCCAGCCCAGCTCCCTCAGCCTCTCTCCATAGGGCAGCTGCTCCAGCCCTCTGAGCATCTCCGCGGCTCCTCTGACCCCTCTCCAACAGCCCCACATCTCTCTTGTCCTGGGCCCCAGCTCTGGACACAGGACTCCAGCTGGGGCCTCCCCAGGGCACAGCAGAGAAGGACCATCCCCTCCCTGTCCCTGCTGGCCAAATGAACCAGCAGCTGTGATTTGAGTGTTTACTGATGGTTTTCCCCATCTGATTGATACCCTTCTTTGTTCCAGGCTGTGACAGCACTTGTGAAGAACTACCCAAAGCACATGGTTTCCTCAATGCAGCAGATCCTGCCCATCGTCTGGAACACCCTTACAGAAAGTGCTGCCTTATATCCTTTGTGGTTTGATCTAGAATAGACCAGAACAGGTTGTCTCATACATGGTACATGGAGTAGTCTGCTGTGACAGACAGATCATGGGTATGGTGCAGATGTGCCACCACGTGTTCCTGTTAATTCACTATGCTCTGATAGCTTTCTTTTAGCTTAAAAGTTGTGTATGAGGAATGATGTGAGTGCCTGTGTTGTATTGGCTGCAGAACTCTGTGGCCCATCTCATTGTTTCTGCATTGTCATCTTAAAGAGATGTCCCAGTGTGAGGGCTTGAGGTAGAGGAGAATCTTGCTACAGCAGGACTGACAGCTGGTCACACTGGCTGCTCAATTAATTTGTCTCTTGAATTTTATAATGGTTGTTAACTTCACTGCACAGCTGCCTGTGCTAGAGGGGTTCTCTTGGTGGTTTTTGTAGCACTGGCAAACCCACAAGTCATAGAATGATAGAATCCCAGACTGGTCTGGGTTGGAAGGGACCCCAAGGATCACAGAGCTCCAACCCCCTGCCACAGGCAGGGCCACCAACCTCCAGGCCTGGAGCTACACAAGGTTGCCCAGGGCCCCAGCCAACCTGGCCTTGAACACCCCCAGGGATGGGGCACCCAGCCCCTCTCTGGGCAGCCTGTTCCAGCCCCTCACCACTCTCTCTGCACAGAACTTCCCCCCAGTCTCTCCTCTCACCTTTCCCTCCTCCAGCTTCACTCCATCCCCCTTGTCCTGCCAGTCTCTGCCGTTTAACAAGCTGATTCCCCTCCTGTGTCTCTGCTCCCTTCAGGGACTGGCAGGCTGCAATGAGGTCCCCCCACAGCCTTCTCTCCTCCACGTTGACCCAGCCCAGCTCCCTCAGCCTCTCTTTGTAGAGGAGGTCAAATCTTTCCATATTGATAATCCAAAATTGGCTTCTTAAAGCTTTAGTAATGATCCAGGGATTGTAGAATCCTGAGCTGCCTTGTAGCTTTTCCTCAATTTTTCTCATAAACACCAAAACTGGACATGGTGTTGCAATTAGACCAATAACAGCATAAAGGTTGACTGAGCTTTTTTCCTCTCTAATTTACTGAGTGTTCTCCTGGAGATTGTTGATCCAGACATTTTTGTATCAAAGCTGCCTGCACAGTCTTGTGGTTCAGATCCTGCTGTGTGTTGGGTGAGTGGATTGGAGAGAGCAACACCATAAAACTAGTCTTAGTTCTGGGGCAAGTGGAGGCTGTCTGAGTTCCAGGTTAGCTGGTTTTTGGGAGGACTGGAGTTTTTCTAGAGGGCTCTTAAAATACAAGGAGCTGCTTGCTAAATTTTTGATGGTGGGTTTCTCCTTCCTGCCCTGGCTCCCACTGTAGTCCTGCTGACAGAAGCCTTGTCTTTCCTTCCCTTGTGCTTGCTCTGGCATTTGTTGGACCTTCAGTTCACTATCCCCAAAGAAACCTCCTTCATCTCCACCCACACATTAATCTTTTGCCCCTTCCCAGGCTTGGAGGCTCCTGGAGAGGCCTAATAAGGAGCAGAGCCAACACGTGGTAGCATGTGGGATCAGGGGGTGGCTCCTCACTCTTTGTCAGCAGGGAAGTGTTGAAATGGATCATTGTTCCCCAGAAAGAATTGAGTCTTGAGTGGTTCTGTTCTTGCAGAGGTTTAACATGAATGAAGTTTGGGTTTATGTGAAGGATGCATGACTGGTGTGGAAGTGAACTTTGAAGTTGGGCAATGCACAAAGCCAGGACCTTCTGGGGCTTGTCTTCTCTCTGAAACATACAGGACTGTGTGTGCAAAGGCAAAGGGGTGTTTTTAAGAAAGAAAACTCCCCCAATTACCAGGAATTTTAAGGTAGAACAGGTTAATTCCTAAATAGATGGAGCTCTTTAGAAACATGTGTATTTACTTAACTCTGTCCACTTATGTGAGAACAGAAGTGAATTACACAGAGGAGGTGGAGGACCCTGTGGATTCTGATGGTAAGAACTTGTTAAACTGCACTGCTGCCTTCTCTTCTGACTCGTAGAATCCCAGACTGGGCTGGGTTGGGAGGGACCCCAAAGATCACAGAGCTCCAACCCCCTGCCACAGGCAGGGCCACCAGCCTCCAGGCCTGGATCTTCTCTTCTGAAGAATGGACTTTCCTGGTATTATTGCTGTCAGAAGAGTGACTGAAACACTGTAGGAGATGGTGCTTAATGTATGGCTACAGTGTTACAAGAGTCCCCATCACTTCTTTGCAAGTTCCATGTGACTGGGATCAACAGAGCTGCATCATTTCAGTTCCCTTAAGACTCAAGGAATGAGCGCTGTGATCATTTAGAGGTAAAAGAATTCGGGGACAAAAGGAAAACCAAACAGGTTTTAGGTTGAGCTTGATCAGTTTTCATGAGGGGTGTGCCATGAGGTGGGAAGAGAGGAGGAACTGATGGGGTCAGACATCCTCCTGGGGTGCTGCTGCCCCCCCCTTGCTAGCTCAGGAGTAAGAAGAAACATTGTCTTGTCAGACAAGCCAACCCTTCCTAATTCTATCTGACACTCTTTAGACTTCTCTAGATGTTAGCATATTCAGTCATGGGGTTTGTCTTCTGCCTTTCTGTATGTTGGCATATTCCATCATGTCCTTTTGTTATCTTACTCCTTTGTTCAGGTGAAGTATTGGGCTTTGAAAATCTGGTGTTCAGCATATTTGAATTTGTTCATGCCTTGCTGGAAAACAACAAGTTTAAGAGCACAGTGAAGAAGGCTTTGCCAGAGCTGATCTATTACATCCTCCTTTACATGCAGATCACAGAGGAGCAGGTGAGCACATTGGTCTTGTGTAGGAAGCAAATGAAATGAGAGATTTACAATGTCTTAGGGAGAGTTTCAGCATGTGGAAGCTGCTGGAATCTTACAGGCTGGTCTGTCACTTTGCTGTGCCAGGAGTTAGACAGGAGCACACGAATCTTCTTAAATGGTGTAACATGGACAGCAAATCACAGAAACATAGAACTTTTGGGTTGGAAGGGACCTTAAAGATCCCCAAGTCCCACACCCCTGCCAGGGGCAGGGACACCCTCCACTAGCTCAGGGTGCACAAAGCTCCATCCCACCTGGCCTTGAACCCTGCCAGGGATCCAGGGGCAGCTGCAGCTTCTCAAGGGCTCCCCACCCTTGAAATACATAATGATTTTGATTTAGCTGATCTAAATCTACCCTTTTTCAGTTTAAAACCATTTCACCTTGTCTTGTCACAACAGAACCTGGTAAAAAGTCTCCTCTCTTTCCTATAAACCCCCTTTATAGATACAAAAGCTGAGATAACATCTCCCTGGAGCCTCAACCTCAGCTCTCAGATTTTCTCTCTTCATTCCTTAGTGAAGTAGTATGCTGTGAAAGTGAGGGTTATCTTGCTAAAAGGGCTAACCAGTTTCTGTGATAGTGGAAAAAAACCCTGTTCTAGTGTTGTGAAATAATTTGTACTGAACTTCTGCCTGGCTCCTGGCCTCCCAAGCCTGACAGCTCTTGTCTTTTAGGTTAGGTGGCCATGCATAAAAATGGGCCATCAGTTAAAGATTGGTTCCATGACACTCCTGAGTTCTGTCAGATTGTGATCAAAATGAGCTCAGAACACAGAGGGTGTAATCTTTTCAAAGGTTTCTTCAATAGAACATGAGAGATACCACTGCAGGTTGTGATTTCTTATGGCAGAGAGAAATTCTGGAAGCAGTTTTGCAAAACTGAGATGACTTGGAACAGAGAAGCTCCTTTTTCCACTTGGTGTTCTGAATTTCTCTCCCACCCTGTCCTCCTTGTCTCCTTCCTGTTTCAGATCAAAGTTTGGACTGCAAACCCCCAGCAGTTTGTGGAGGATGAAGATGATGATACTTTCTCCTATACAGTGAGGATTGCTGCCCAGGATCTCTTGCTGGTAGGAAATGTGTTCAACATTTAGATGCACTCAAAAGAATAACAACAAATAAAAGGAGCTTCATTCCCTCTCTGCTCTGCCCTGTGAGGCCCCAGCTGGAGTCCTGTGTCCAGAGCTGGGGCCCAGGACAAGAGAGATGTGGGGCTGTTGGAGAGGGGTCAGAGGAGCCGCGGAGATGCTCAGAGGGCTGGAGCAGCTCCCCTATGGAGAGAGGCTGAGGGAGCTGGGCTGGGTCAGCCTGGAGAAGAGAAGGCTGTGGGGGGACCTCACTGCAGCCTGCCAGTCCCTGAAGGGAGCAGAGACACAGGAGGGGAATGGGCTTGTTAAAGGGCAGAGACTGGCAGGACAAGGGGGATGGAGTGAAGCTGGAGGANCCTTGTGTAGCTCCAGGCCTGGAGGTTGGTGGCCCTGCCTGTGGCAGGGGGTTGGAGCTCTGTGACCCTTGGGGTCCCTTCCAACCCAGACCAGGCTGGGATTCTATGAAGGGCATGTGAAGAAAGGGCCAACTTTAAGTCTGTACAAACAAGTCTTGTCATTTCCCTCTGCACAGGCTGTGGCTGCCGATTTCCAGAATGAGAGTGCAACTGCTTTGGCTGCAGCAGCTACAAGACACTTACAAGAGGCTGAGCAGGCTAAAAACAGCGGGGCTGAGCACTGGTGAGGAGAAGGGGCAGCAGGGAACGACCCCCGTACGAATGGCAATCTCTGAGGCAGCACTGGGGACAGCACAAATTAAATGCTTTGTCGTTTGATGGCACTGGTACTTATGGACAAGGGATGGAATTTGAGTCCTCTGAGTAGAAGAGAAGTACAGCAGTTCATGAGCCAGATGATAGAATCTCTATGTTGAATATTTCAGCCATTCCTAGCACAAGTTAGCTGTGTCCAGACTTCTTCCCTTCCTTCCAAACATCATTGGAAATGATAATTAGTTATACTCAATCTGAGGAGAAATTGGCAATACTCATCAGTTAGTGGAGCTCAACATTGAGGCCCCAGCTGGAGTCCTGTGTCCAGAGCTGGGGCCCAGCACAAGAGAGATGTGGGGCTGTTGGAGAGGGGTCAGAGGAGCCACAGAGATGCTCAGAGGGCTGGAGCAGCTCCCCTATGGAGAGAGGCTGAGGGAGCTGGGCTGGGTCAGCCTGGAGAAGAGAAGGCTGTGGGGGGACCTCATTGCAGCCTGCCAGTCCCTGAAGGGAGCTTATAAGCAGGAGGGGATTCAACTTTTTAAAAGGGCAGATAATGGCAGGACAAGGGGGATGGATTAAAACTAAAGGAAGGAAGGGTTAGATTAGATATTAGGGGGAAGTGTTTTACAGAGAGAGTGGTGAGGGGCTGGAAGGGGCTGCCCAGAGAGGGGGTGGGTGCCCCATCCCTGGGGGTGTTCAGGGCCAGGTTGGCTGGGGCCCTGGGCAACCTTGTGTAGCTCCAGGCCTGGAGGTTGGTGTCCCTGCCTGTGGCAGGGGGTTGGAGCTCTGTGACCCTTGGGGTCCCTTCCAACCCAGACCAGTCTATGATTTCAAGTGTAACTTCTTGTGCTTCATGTCAGAAGAGGTAAAGGTGCCATATGTAGATGTGCATGTTCAGTTTTTGAACTTGAAAATTGCAATTGGTACTGTGACTTGAGGACAGGAGGAGAACGCTCAACTCTGAGACCACCTGGTTGCTGTGCTGTGATTATTCTCTCTTGGGTTTACAGTGAATTAGTTCAGTGTTAGTGCTTATCTTGAATATTAGTGTCAGAGTTGTCACTGTAGAGTTGCTCTGGCACCTGACTGACAGAGCAACTGGACATTGAGTCCCTGACTGCCTTAATTGTGATAAGATTTAAAGTATGTGGGTTGCTTCACAAATGAAAGCAAAGAGAAGTGGTATTAGCCCTTAACCCTGTTTCATGATAATTAACAACACCTAATGTAAAAAATAGGCATTTTTAAACCTTTACTGTACCAGGTATTGCAGTGCTTCTGCCACAGAATCACCAAGTACAGCCCAGCTGGAAATGGAAGCCTTCACAGAGAAGTCTTGTTTCTTTTATTTATTATGGGAACAAAATTGGTACCCAGTTATCCAATTAGTATTTTAGGAAGTGATTAAGAATGCTGCCTGTCCTGGGTGAGTTTCCAAGTGCCCAACTTGGTGAATTTTGTAGATGTTCATTTCTTTCAGGACCTTTTTCAATTCTCAGCTTTGGGAACAAGAAAACAGTTGTGGTAGCTTAAATAAAACCAATGTCATGGTTTCACCTCAGACCTTTTATTTATTGAGATGATCCTGGGGGGGAATAACCTAACTCTCAATTCTTTTGCAGGTGGAAAATACATGAAGCTTGTATGTTGGCCCTGGGCTCTGTGAAGTCTATGATTACAGACTGTGTGAAGAATGGTAGAATACACTTTGATATGCATGGCTTCCTGACAAATGTTGTTCTTGCAGACCTCAACCTTTCAGGTACAGTGGCTCTTGCTGAGTGCCAGACCTTGGAAATCTCTGATAGACAGAAGTGTCTGCTGAGTCAGGCTGCTGTTTGGGTGATTCAGACCATACTCCTAGCTGAAGCAGGATCTCTGCAGGCTGCTTCTTTCTATGTTATCTTAGAGCAGTGGGCAACAAAGTCAAAGGACTTGTTGAAAATCCCTATGACAGTCCTTGCAAATAATGAAAATTGAAGTTTAAGCCATTCTGAGGATTATTGGTGAGTCCCTGGTAAGTTGGGGCAGTGCAGAGAAACAAATTGCTGGATGCTTTCATCAGAAAACCCATTTCCTCAGTCTGTTACCAAGAGAGGTTGTGTCTTTTTTTGAGTTAATTTTGAATGAAGAAATACTATGCAAAGTGTGCAGTAGTGTGCAACACATGGAAAGAAAAAAATAGGCTATTGACATGTATTTACACACATCTGTATGTGTGGTATTGGGTTGGCAGTGAGGGATTGTGGTCAATGGGTCTGTGTCCAGGTGGAGGCTGGTGACAAGGGGTGTCCCCAGGGGTCTGGCTTGGGCCTGGTGCTCTTTAACATCGTTATCAATGCCATTGATGATGGAATTGAGTGCACCCTCAGCAAGTTTGTGAGTGGCACCAAGCTGAGTGGTGTGGTCGACACCCTAGACACAAGGAAGATGTGGGGCTGTTGGAGAGGGGTCAGAGGAGCCACAGAGATGCTCAGAGGGCTGGAGCAGCTCCCCTACGGAGAGAGGCTGAGGGAGCTGGGCTGGGTCAGCCTGGAGAAGAGAAGGCTGTGGGGGGACCTCACTGTAGCCTGCCAGTCCCTGAAGGGAGCAGAGACACAGGAGGGGAATCAGCTTGTTAAAGGGCAGAGACTGGCAGGACAAGGGGG
>VZTU01030635.1:0-12138 GCA_013400835.1 Zapornia atra
AACCTATAACTTTTCCTTTGCATTTGCTGCAGCTTGTATCCACCCTTTTCCAACCCAGATGAGAAGGGTATTTGCTGGTGTTCATTACTTTGTAGCTCACCTGGAAATAACTTTCTCCCACCATTTTAATTGATTAGTTTCAAGCTTCCTCCTTGTTTTGGTCTCTAAACACATATTCTGTTAAATTTTTTTCTTCTCCAAACTCCAGACTCATTCAGCACTTGCTGTAATGCATCACGCTCCTCCCTCTCCTTCCCCATAGCATTCCCTCATAATTAAATTTTAGCAATGCATCTTTTTTTTATTCCCCAAAATAAGAACAGTACTAAACAAGGCAAGTTTTAAAATCCATTCCAAGGTAATTCTGCTATTAACCTCTCTTCAGCCCAAACACTTCATTCTGCAGAGAAGCACTGCTGCTTCTTAATCATTTTATTCAGTTAGTATTTTCTCTGCTAATCCCTTCTAGACTTCCTATTAGCACTTCATCAGACTCTCTACCATCAGACACCAGGACTTCATAATGAAGGAAAAACAGATTTTCTTATAGCAAAAACTGCTTGAGCACATTCTTTTTAGTAAGACAGGAAATTATATTGCCTTGTATCTTGCTTGCTACTGGTACCACCTTCAGTTCAATGTCTTTTCCTTAGAAATAGCTGCCTTCAGAACCTGGGACTTCGCAAACCCACAAATCCACTGTGCCCGAACTCAGCTCACAGATGATCTGATAACCATGATTTGACTGCATTTAAATTCTGAGATTTTGTACAAATTTCTGATTCCATGCTCTGTTTCCCAGTACACAGCTTGCTTTCACCCTACCAGTGTGCAGCTTTTTCCTTAGTAATTTAGTTTGGAGATCATGCCTAACCTACTCTTAATCTATATTACAGCTGCGTGACAAATCCACTTTTTTGCTAATTCCTCTTTTATTTACATAGCTAAAGAATATTTTACCTCTGGGAGTTTTAATACCATTAGTTAACTCATCAATTTTGCCAAACTTGACTTTATAAAGTCACCCCTTCTCCAACAGTTTTCCTGTCTAGTCAGTCAGTCTCTTACACTCCCCTCTCCACCCACCCCCCAAGCTTTTTATTGCCTCTGGGCTAAATTCTTGTATCTTCTCCAATCAGTCTTGCAAATAGAACTAGAACAACTTTAAATCCCACTTGCGTTTCAGCATATCCATTTTTTCCACTCCATTTACCCATCCATCATAACTGCAAACTCCTATTTGCCTGCTTTCAAAACAATTATACCATCAGTAGACACAGCCTTCAAGAGGACAGACGAAAGCAATTCAAAGATGAAGCACAAACACATCCAAGTATTGGTCTCCTGTCATGGATTGCATTCTCTGCCTCTGGAAATTAGCTTTCTTCATCTCTGACCAGAGAAATCAGTCTCCCCTTCAACCCTAAAATAATGAAATTATTTCCTTTTTTTCCTGAAGGGGCAGGAGGGCTTAGAGAAATGCTTTTCATAGTCTAGCACTCCTGCACTGCATTAAGACTAAACTTACCTTACAGGGAAGGACGCTACTGAATTTCGAGATTCAACTGACATTTTTATGAGAATCATGGGGGAAAAGTAAATTTCCTCCCAATATTGCCAACATCAGTTACACTGCTATATTAACAGCATGTTTGTGAGCTTCCATTCACTAACAATACAGAGGGTTATGTTCTTTCTGACAACAAAACCCCAAGCTCTCCCTCTTCTCTCTCCACTCCCACTGGCACTCCACTGAGGGTGTCCTGGGGGGTTACTAAAGCTCAAGATTGAATATAAAGAATTGGTTTTTTCATTTCAGTTCCAAACACCTGTATCAGCGTGAGGCAGAGCAGAAGCTGGATAGTATCAGTACAGCACTTCCTAAACGATTCATCTGCCATTAAAAGGAAGATTCTGGTTATTCTGCCATTCTGGTTAGAACTTTAGAAACTTCACAACAACTCCTAAGCTCAGGTACCAAAGCTGGAGGCACCAGATGTTATTTAAAAACTCCAGAGTGTAGTTCTGATCATGAAAAAACAATTGTCTATGGTGAAGCAGCAGCAGTTATCCACTGGGTGGCAATAAAAGCGTCAGCATCACACAAGCAAAAAACACTATAAATTCACAGCAAAGCCTGCAACGTAACTTTAAGTTCCTTCAGGTTCCAGTTTACACTTTTGGAAGTTTATCTTCATTGTAAACTACCTCTTTAACAGACATATCTGTGTTTTGGTGCCACTGTAGTTTTTCTTTTTTTTAAAAAAAAAGCTCTTATTAAAACATAAAAGCAAATATTGCATAGTATGCAGGTCCAGCACAAAAGGAAGCTGTGAATGGCTGCCATCTGCTACCACAGGTGGCATGCACAGCTCTATTGATACTCGGAGCCTTCACTAGAAGTGGTACTTGTTTTTCTATTTAGAAAATTTTCTTCAGATTTTAGAGCAGGCTATATTTTCAAATAAGAGAAAGAGGAAAGCGTTCCCTCTGAAGCAGCATCTTCAAAAGATGCATACACGTTAGAACAAAGACGCTGACTCTGCTTCCTTCAGTATCTTAGCAATACATACAACATTTCTTCCCACTCCCCACAAAGAATTGATCACTCATGAAACAGTAGGTTCCAATTTGCATACGTTTAACCCACTGCAAGGAGCAGCAGCATTGTTTACGATTAAAATGATTGGAGTAGGTTCCCGTGACATATTGTAGGGAGAATTCGACAGCGCTGAATAGTCATTTTCATCGAACAAACCGCATCTTATCGAGCTCACTCTTCCGTCAGAACAATAAGCAACTCCTTACTGCCACATAAAACTGACTGTTACACTTTGCACTGCCACTCTGAATTTTTAAAACATGTTTTGCTAAAGGAAACTTTAAAAACACTTAAACCCCCCAAAATAATGGGAAGGATCTTGCGCAAGTCCTGAGACACTGCATTTACTGTTGATTCAGCAGCACTGACAATCACTGCTGATGGAAGGGGCTTGTTACCATTGAAAAAAAAAAAAGTTTTATATTTCATTTTTTAATCTATCCAAAAAGCCTCACTTTCAAATGTCTTTCCTAAAATAGACTGCCCCTACAGAGTCAGGAAAAGGTGACTGCATTCTACAATCCGCTCTGCAAAGAGCAGAAAATTGATCATTTTTATAACGTTAATATCTAGGCATCATGTTTTCAATTCTAAACATGCAGTCAACATAAACATATACCCACAACCTTTAAGAATTAAAAATTTCAATTTCAGTATTAATTAAGAATTTCAGTAAGACAGTAGGTGATGTACAGGGACTGCATGCTTCCAACAAAAAAAAGTACAGTCTCAGTACTAGGAGATACAACAATTGGTGTTAAAACATATACTTGTTTTTTATACAAAAAAAAAATGTTTCCAATGTTTAAACCATATTAAAAGAGAAGAATTTTTTTGTGGCTACTACATGTAGCAATTCTTTTCAGAAATTGGGAATAAAACCCAAGAAGAACAGATACTATCAACAGAAACCCAATTTATATTAAATAAATTCTAAAATAAAGAGCTTGAGCTCTGCTACAGTTGGGAAAGACTAGTTAGAAAAATTCTGATGCAGAAATGACTCCTATGGAGCAGTCTTCCACTAAAAACAGCCTTTGATAAGAATTGTCAACTTTTCAAAACAGAACACGTGAAATGCCGGGTCCCACACTGCTTCCTTCTAGAGGATGCTTTAAGCACTGTCAGCCCACTGAAATCACATGGCCTCCTGCAGGATGCTGCCTAAGGACAGACAAGATTTTGAGTTTAAAATCCTACCACGTGAATTTTACATTTCAGAAACTGGAGCTTTCAAAAGACAAAATTATGTAATTCCCTGATAGAAAGATCAACCCAATTAAATCAAACCAAAGAGTAAATTCAAACTCCAGTTCTGAATTTCATAGGGGGTGAAAGCTGTTCTTTAAGGGGGTTTGGATGGTGACTTCCCAGTAGGCCATGAGGTGGTGCTGTCCTACCAGAATTCATTGCAGAGGAGCACAGGCTGCCTCCAAACGCCAGCTACTCTTCAGCTGATTTGCCTCTGGAGGGGATCCATTTGGTTTAGGTTTCCCCAGCAAACGTGGAAGTTTCTAAATCAGGTCATGCAGATCAATTGCTCTCGTAATCCGAAACCCAAAAGAGCAAATAATATCCAAACTATGGTGTGGGGGTGGCCCAAGGCTGGAAGCGGGTGGCAAGGAGACAGCCAGCCTGGCTACCTCTAATCTCAGGAAAATTGTGACTTTGTTCAGTTTCTGCTTTACATCAGCATATATGGGTACAGCAGCAGCAATGGGCAGGCAACATTTTAATTGCATTTTATTAGCAGCCCTGTATTCAGGGCAAAGGAATTAACCAAGAACGGGGATGTGTTGTATTTCCAAAATGCATGGTACGTGGCATAAGAACATTCAAAATTGAATTAGCAGAATTAAAAGCCGTGCAAACAAAGACTGAGGCATTTTGACTCTTCAAGGCAAAACACAGTACAAAACTTTAAAAATATTTCAAAAATAAAACGTGGTATTATCAGCATTTCTCTATTTTAAAATAACAACAAAATTCTAAGGTAACACTGCAAAAATTGAATTAGCCATTGTGCTATATAGGAGGGCAAAACCTCTTTGCAGAATACCAGAGGCAGTGTTAGGTGATCATTACCAAACTGATTAAGAAACCTCTAAACTGCAGTGAGAGGCAAAGCCCATTACCTAGCACCTGGTCTGGAGCAGAAAAGACTTCTTTCTGCTAAATAGCAAACTGGGAAAAAAGAAAAAGCAAAAAAAGCACTGTCTTGCACTGTTTAAAAAAGCTGCTTTTAAAGGAAGCCTTTTTTAAAAAATTCTAGCTTTAACTAATATATATTTGTAAATACTGCTTATGGTTCAAATATTGCCTCTCATTGAATTTTGCTCCTGTCAGTTCACATTTGAAATACCTGGCCTCTGACATGCACTTCAGATCTGCACTTGGTTAATTTGATATTGATTCACCATTTATTATACAAAGTGGAAAATTTGGTAGCAAGTAACTATCAGCCTAACAGCCTCACATTTCATTTTACCATGCCTTCCTTCAAAATAATCCAGAGTTGGTGTAAGGTTTGGTCAAGTCAGTGATGTACAGATTATTTTTTTTAATTTTGTGACATACTTGCAAACCATTTCTTGTTAAGGACTCTTTTAATGAAAGTAAAGCAAAATTAAGACCTAAGATCTTTAAAGTGTCAGTTCCCCAGTGACCACAGTAAAGACTGCGAGTACCCAGTATTTTATCACTGGATGAAGGTTCTACTGGGGTGTTATTTGGGGGTGGGGTTGCTGTATGCTTTAAAAATGGGTATGGTACCTACAGCAAACTCCAACTGTATAGAAAAACTATTTTGAAGCCATTGAAATTTTTAAGATTGAAATTATCCTAAAATATACTGTATATTCTCAAAACCATTTTAATACATTGCATTTCAGGCATTTATAAATGGGGAGGGGGGTGGGGAGACAAACAAGCACCACCTCAATTTACAGGATAATTACTAACAAACACTGAATTTCAATTCTGAACCAGAAAACTGCAATAAACACAGAATGTAACATAAAGAAAGAGGTCTGTGTTGATTTTGTCACTGCTTTCTTAGGTCTGGTGGGAACACACTGGTTTGATACCTGCACATACAGAAGTGCATCTAAATACTCAACAGGAACAAGAGTTAACGTCCAGAAAAGATTAACCATAGGTTTTCTACAACATAATGTCATAGTAGATGTTTTTAATAACTAGTCTTCATTTATCTTCTGTAGCAAAAAATACTTTCAATTTAAGAAAAAAAAAAGCAGCATCTGATTTCAATAAAACTTACTATTTCCTTTTTCCTGGTTTATTGTCCAACTCTAATCATAACTTTCTTGAACATTTGTATTTTTACACAATCATCCAAAACCTCACTGACTAAAATATAATCCCCACAACAATTGTGGGGAATGTTCTGGTTGAGAGATAAAAGTAAATTGGTCAAAATACGTATTTGCAATAATTTGCCTTACCATTGCTGTTCAAAACACTCCATTTACAACCTTTCAGTAAGTGCATTCAACTTTGCTTGTGTCTTTCTGTAAGAGATATTTTTCTTGTCCCTTGTTCTCACAGTCTGAACTCATTTAGGACTCTGCTTTCTTCACTCAGAGATGTTTTACCATACAAAGAGATTTCCAGTCTCATTGAACAGATACACAGCAATAAAAGGCTATTCTGACCATCATTATGAAATTCAGAATTCAAGTTTTTGCAGTGCACTTCAGAGAGTGACACATGTGCATGCTTGACTTTGAAACTAAACTGAATCTGCTGCAGCAGAAGCCGATGGGGTACCAGAGCAGCTCAGTGACATCCATGGTGCCGATGTGCTCTCTGCCTGAAGCCGCAGCCAGACCTGAGCCTCCCTTGCACACGCTGCAGTCCCGTGCTCCTCTGCCAGGCCCTTTTGATTCAGAGGTCTATATTTTTGGTGTATTTACACTAATATACCTATACACCAATGCAGCACGAACTAACACAGCAGTTACTCTGGCCCAGAATCTCACCATTCTGTCAAACATGATTCAGGGGGACACACTATACCATTTCAAAGCTCAAGTATTTTTCTGGATTTTCATCATTGGTACAATAGTGTCTCATTGCAAGAAATCCTTTCATTATTTTTCAATGCCTGAATTTCTATTTTGCAGATGAAACATTACTTCAGTAGTTGCTTTGCCAAATTTCTCCATCATTAAAACACTGGACTGGACCAAGAAATTAGAAGTTTACGATTCCTTAGCAAAAGACTATGTATAGATCAGACACAAAAGCAAATAAATAAATACACTGGAAAAAAGCTAAGTCCATACACATTAAGATTTTCATCCAAGTGCTTTATGGTATGGACAGAAAAATTAGGACAAAGGGCCCCTTCCCCCCACCCCAACTCCCATGTAACAGGAAACCACAAGACGTGGATCATCTGCTCAAATCTTAGGAACTCACAGAGCCCTGGTCACTCTAGGTCCTTATGTGGCTGATGCAGAGTGACACACTGATACAGCTACTCACATCTTTGTACACATAGGCAGTGTATTTTCATCGAGCCAATGCCTTTTGTGCAGCCCCACTTCAAACGGGCTGCTTTGCGGCATGTTCTCAGCAAGCTACTATCCTCTGTTACAGACCTAGGAAGTAGAACCAACCAGCCAAACAAAAGAAAATCCCTACTCCATCCCTGGGGAAAATAACTCTTCTCCATTAGTCCTCGTAAGAGCAAAAATTTTGGCTCAACTGAGGTGAGGAAAACAACAGTACAGGAAAGAAAAAAAATTAATAAAAAAAAAAAGGACAATCTTCTTAGTAACTCTTGGACTGGACAGGGATACTAACAGACTCTGGACCCCTACATTTGTTCACCACAAAATGCTATTTATGTTGGTTTTGATCTATAACCACAGAGGAGAATAATTTCTACTTGAAAAAAATTCCAGTAGATAGTCACGTAGAAATTTCTCCTGACAAAGCGCCTGCAGAATTTGGGAGCAGTAAGCTTTAGCTGTAATTAAAAGGGAAATCAATGCTATTCTTTTGCATCTGAGTAATGCTGACAATTCAAAAGTATATTTTTAATCACTGAAAGCAGAAACTCCTGACAAGAATTTAAGTTGTGAAGTACGGCACTTTTCCCTTCTCTTTTTCTCACCCATGAATCTCAGTAAGATTTTTTTTTTTAATGTCCATTTCCTGTAATTTTGGTAATTTTAGAGTATAATTATTTTTACATTTTTATGGTGCCTTTGGGGTATCATTACAAATATTTTAAAACATTTAAACTTAGAAAAATAAAATTAAGTAATAGCTTCTCTTAAGGAGAGACTGTCAGCTCTATCCTGAATAAACAAGCCCTTTTAAAAGCAACCTAGAGATTTATATCCACTGTAACCATAGAAATTAATCTTGAATTTAAACAAAATAGAGTAAAACATAATTTATTTAATGAAAATCAGAACACTGCTATTGCAAACGAAAGTTGAGGTTCTGGTTTTTTAATTCAACGAACAGCTTTGTATGCAGTCCTAAGATTTTACTTGATGGGCTACTTCTTACAACTTAATCATCCTCACAGCCAAGCTGAGTAAAGCATTCAGACTTCTCAGTATTTTAATTTTGCTCGAGACAGATGTCAATCAATTAAGAAAAAGGTTACATGCTTTTCAGAATAAAGAAGCTGAAGTTAAATGTAAGGAATTTTTTAAAAAGAAACAATCATGAGAAACCACTAAGACATTGTGAGGCCAATGATAAGACAGCACAGATCTATTTATGAGTTTTTCATATTAAAAGTTTGGGGAGAGCAGAGAAGAGGAAAAGAAAAAGCACAAACAAGTAATGTCACATAGAAGATAGCATAATCAGAAAAAAACAGTGTTTCTTACAAACTAAGAGCATTTACAAGGCTGCATGAAACAGTCCAATGTGCAGACCCGCAAAGCCAATGATAATACAGAAAGCACTTCAAGGTCAAAGTAAGTATTTATAACTCAAGTTAAGGAAGAGCTGAAAAGCATCAGAATTTGCTGTATTTTCAAAAAGCAAGGAAAGTTTACATGAGGAAACATTTTGTTTCACAACATAACATCAAAATTAGAAATCACAGCCCAAAATCCAGAAAATTTTTCACACTGCAATAGGCTGAACTCGTTTCCTGTGGGAACACCTGTAGCATCCACATAAATTTAACAAACTGAAAAATACAGAAGTATACAGTTGAAAGAATCTTTATCAAAAGAAATACAATCATTTCTCTAATTCCTGTATGTATTGTGATAGTCTTATGTGGCACTTCTGGCTGTCACATTACCTGAGTATAAGGCCTTCTCCCAAGCCTCCCTCAAGGCCATCAATAGGAAATTATCAGCTAATTTCCTATTGATGATTCCTATTCCCCCCTATGGGGTGTGTGCGCGTCTGAGTAATTAAAGCAGTATTATTTACAACTAGAAAGCAAAACTCAAGATTAATTTGGTTTTGAGTCTAGAGTTCAAGTTACTACACTACAACATATAGAGAACTGAAGAAGAGAAAGAAAATAAAGCTGCTTAAAAACCAGAAGCTTCTAAAAAGACAGTAACTGTCAGTAACTGTTCCTAAGCCAGAGTACCACCCCGAAGTCCTTGGTCTACAGAGGGTGACTCACTGTTTAGCTTTGCTATCTGAAAACCAGCAAGCTGCTAGATGCTTGCAGCTGAAAAACAGACTGTCTCACATAATTAAAAACTTTACGCCAACTTCATTTTTCTCCTCACTGCCTGTGATGAAGAGATGAGTTTACAGTATGGCATTGCCCTCCACTCCTTAACTGAAGGTCTTTTAAAGAAGAAAAGGCAACCTTTCCAAAAGCACTGATTTCAAACAGCAGGGTTTTGTTGTCAATACATAAAACAACATTCTCTATGCCAATGTACGAATAGTTCCAGGATGCTCCTACCAACGCAACCAGACTACAATCTGCAGTGTTACTGGTTTACTCCAAATACTTTTGTCCACAGATCCCCCTGTAAAAACTCAATTGACCAAAACCTGAACCTGGGTCTTCACTTCCAGCCAGAAACCAAAGTGTTACTTAAAACAGCTTAAAGTTTTACCATCGAGAAAATAAAGGTAACACAATGGCACAGACATTTTAACATAAAAGCAATAAAAGGTAAAGCACGTGCTCCTGTTATTCCCCACACACACACAGCCACACACACACACTCCTCCCTTCATACACACACTCCCAGGAAAAACTTCTACTTCTTGCAAAGTCTGACGACATTGAAGATACTGTACGTTCCTCTTGCCAGCATCTCAAAGAGAGATTTATGAAAACCTCTGTATCTAGCAATGCTCCTTAACTGCAGTAGCAAAAATATGTCAAAATACTGAGCATACTTGTCGTTGGAACGTCACTATAGTTAGTCAGCAGAAATGAAACCTGGATGGGATTGGGGTGAGATAAGCAACTGTGTAATAAAGCATATGAATAAGCAACATCCTAACCAATGCTAACACAGGAGAAAGAAACTTCTGGTCTGCTCCTCTTACCCCAGTCCATAAAGGAGAGTGATCTAGGAGAGTCAAACTCAGAGCTCACACTGACGTAAGAAAGCTTGGCTTGTAATACAAATGGCAAAGAAGAAACTCAAATGAAGTGAGCTTTGTAAGGCCATACAAGACATGTGAAAATACAACAGGCTGTTGAATGCACTGTGTAACTGTACAGCAGCAGTGCAGACAGCGAAAGCAATGATTTTTTAAAACCAGTTTGAAGATACTGTTTTCTTCTTTTTGTCCTGAATTTTCTTCAGTCCCCTTCATAATGATTCAGAGACGTTTCTGCAGTACACAACCCAAGTGTCCGTCCGACAGGACTACAGTATCACTAAGCATGGAGAAGACAGACAAAAATGACTCAGGATAGAAAAACAGAGAAGGAAAATAAAAACTGTTGTGTAAATAGAAAATTTTACTAAAGTTACTTTGTGTAGTTAAATTTAGTTGCATTGTATCAAATTAGTTGAACTGTGATTTTTAAATGCAATTTAAGTAATTCAACATTTTTTTATTTAAACCAATCTGAGATATTTGCACTCTAGAAAACGAAAAAGCATAATGATTGAATGCATATATTTATTGCTTAATTAGTAGCCATTATTAATACTAATCAGTGATAGGAATGGAATCAAAGTAGTCATCAAAAAAACAAGAGCTGAACAAGAGAGGGGAAAAAACCCATAAAATTAATTATATAGATTAGAGCTTCACATGGACTGCCCTTTTAATTTATTTTATAAGACAAATTAGACAGCGACAAAAAGAATAAGATGGCCTTGTGCTGCAGAAAGTAAACCATCTGACTAGGTATTTTTGGGCAACCAGATTATCTTTCCTGCAATTAAAGTTTTCTTACCATTCAAATAAACAAGGTGCTACTCTAAGTCCTGTAATATGTGCTAGTAAGTAAAAAAGCCCCAAACAAACAAACGACCCCACCACACCCAGGAAACAAAGTAATAAAGGACTCTAATGGAGCACAAATTGAGAGGAAAATGCCAACAATAAGAAATCAGTGACACTAACATTAAGACACATTTTAACAAGATATGACACAGCCAGAAATGAAGGTACACATTGTCAAACAAAAGTAAGGCACTGGAAGGAACAAATGAAGGCAAAAGAAAGCTACTTTTAAATGAGTGAAACAAGAAAATGGGGTGACTCCAAAAGAATCACTACTTTTTGCATATTTCCGGCATTATAACACAGATAATATTCCCTTTAGATCTAAAAATGATCCTGCAGAGAACATGAAATGCATTTACTTGGACGGAGGCAGTTAAAGGATGCATGCTCTGCCGGGCTCAGAGAGTGTGCTCCAAGGCAGAGGACAGAGACCAGCTCTAAGAGGAAACACTTCAGTAACCTGGTTTGAAAACAGTAAACACAAAAATAACCCCTGAAGCACAGAGGACAAACACTTTCACTTTTTACATTTCCCTTTTTGTTAAGCTCAAAACACAGCGCTTTGTTTGTTTTTTTAAAATAACAGCACTGACTATTTCTCTCTTACATTACAAATACAAAGTGTTTTCAATGTACAAGGAAGAAAATACATAAGGTGGGGTGTTAGCTGAGTGCAGCTTCCTAGCTGAAATTTGGATGTTTCTTGCAACAGTCACAAAAACAAAGTCCTGTTGCTAACGAGCAGAGAGGTGCAACTCTATCAACCAACCCTGACTTGGGACAGAGAGCTGGTAAGGTCATGAAAAAAATCTTGAATGCAATTAGGAAACAGGCATTTTTCCATTTGTACTGTCTCACATTTTTTGTCTATTGTAGGGGCACTACCATTAATGATTACTGTTAACAACCTTAACATTTGGGGTTAGAGGAGGAGTGCCACTACACCTCAGAATTAAAGTTATCTAGATGAGACTAAACACAGTGAAAAACCTGGACTTCTTAATTCAGGTAACCTCCAGACTCAAGGCACTGCCTTAGTTTACTCTCAGAACATACTCATTTTAGCTGCTGGTCTGAAATGCTTTTGTTTC
>VZTU01030636.1:0-14336 GCA_013400835.1 Zapornia atra
AAACATTAAAGCTAGAGGATAAAGACTACAGAGTTGCAATTCACAGCATACGATGCTACCCTAGGATAATTTTCAAGATTAGTGTAATTTTGTGAATGCATGCTTGAAAGTTTTGTATCCTTGCATACTTCCAGAACTGTCAGGCAGTTGTCTGAGTACTCATCAATAATATTGAACTAGTTATATCACCTGACCAATTGTAGCTTTCTCTATTTCTGTTGAAAGTTGACCTTTATTTTTAATGCGCTTCTAACTGTCCTAGTTTACTTGTAAGAAGCCATGATTTTTTCCTTATTAAATCAAATCTGATCACATAAATATCGTAGTCTGTCAAGCATAAACTGCACTACTCTAATTAATATTTTAGCCATTCCAAAAGTTTTTAATGCTTCAATTAAGATATGTAATTACTTAGTGGATTTAGAATATGTTTAGGATATTTAAATTAATGAAATTGCTGTGTCATTTACCAGCAAATTTTCAGGGAAAAGTAATCTCATGGGATCTAATTACAAAGAAAACCATTCTAAGTACATAGAGATGAAGTGTTTGAAAACTGATCAATAATTTCCAGAATTAAATTCAGGTTATGTCATGCTTTGTGTGACAAACTCACTGGATCTTAAAATCTGCAGGGTTTTGAGAAAACATTGAAAGGTTAACTTTAAACAAAACACACTTGCAAACCTCCCAGATTATAGAGGAAAATCAAATGCCATCTATCCATAATCTCACAGAGCAGCTACTGAATCCAAATGAAAGGCAAATTCAGAAGATTTTTTTTTAAGGAGAAGATGGCACGTCAGTGTGTTTTGCAGCAGTGCAGCAACTGCTGATGGAAAGATCTTTTTCAGTTTTGCTTCTCTGAAATAGTAGCAATTGAGTTACAGAAAACCAAAATCAGGTTAATGTTTTGAAATCTCCCCATTTCCTCTGAAATAAAACCATATTCTTAAAAAGCAAGTGTAGAGAAAGAAGGAACTCACATAGCAGAGTCTTTGCTAGGGCTCTGAATTGGGGATGTGAATGTCCAGAGCAGCATACTGACATGCATTCTCAATATGCTATGGACTTGAACTATTTTCTTCCTCCTGTTTTAATTATTTTTTCTGATGAAAGGCAAAGAAGGAGCATTTTCATAAGAACTTTCCATTTTAACAACCCATCAAACCAAACAACTTAAACTTCCCCGGTACTCAGTAAGTTTGTTAATGGAGTCAAAGTGTCTCTATTTCTAATACATATTAAAATGTGTGCTAAGCCCAGTGAGTCTGCTGTCCCACCTAGTAAAAATCCTTGGCACAAGGGATCAATTCCCAGGAGAGTGGTGGAGACTCACTCTTAGGTCAGATCTGCAGGATTCGTTCCCCCAGTTTCAGTGTTTTAATACACACACAAAGTATAAATACGGTAGCATTAAAACTTGTATAATGATAAGTCTTTATTGAAGTATACACAATCTACCACTGATTCATGGAATGTGCTATTTCTGCGAGGAATGAAAATGATGTGTTGATTTAAATTGAACTATTCTTACTGGCACCAGCTGCAGATCAGGTTCAGGATATGTAGAAGTGCCATTATTAAGCATGGTGTTTACATATGAATTTTTTTTATTATTGCTCATCACTGATGCATAAACCCTTTCCTTTTCTACTGCCATGATACTTAGAAAGATGAAAAATTAAAAGAAGTAGCCATTTTATGGCTGTGCTACTCCCTTTTCTCTTTGTTCTTAAGAATATTGAGCATTATGTTTTTTCCTACATGTTTTTCAACTCCACTATCTGTGGAACATCAAGTCATATACACAGAAATGATAGTCAAAGAGAGACAGAAAGTCACTGTATATCAGTAGCTTTTTCTTTTTTATAGATATATTTTTTAAAAAGTGTACATCAGAACAAAAAAAGAAAAAGGGAAGAAAAAAAAGATGCTGTTGACAGGTGACTGGAGAAAATATCTTGTTGTTGGAAGGCTTTAAGCCCCTAGGATTTATTTGTACCTGCTGGGTTAGAGATGGCCAAAGAGCAGAAATAATGATCAGACAGACAAATACACAACCACAAATAAGCCTGTGCCATTGCTTCTGGCAACTGTTTATTATTTAAAACAGTGCTACTATGAAAAGAAGCAAAATGCTTGAGACCTGCTCTTTGTATAAAGGTAATGGAAGTCTCCATTTAAAAATCGAGCATCCTGAGAGACCTTTGAAGGCAAAAGACAGTCTTCCAGAAGCATCTCTTGTGATAGGTATTTGGAAACAGAATGTGATTTGTTTAAAGTAAATCAAAAGTGTTAACAAAACTGCAGGTCCCTATCTATTACGGTTCACAAGAGGTTGTATGTATCCATGTCATTTTGGTGCCATTTATTGAACATTATCATTCAGTTTAAATATTGGTATGATTTACATACTCAGTGGGACAAGTTCATTCAAAGGATGTAAATAAGCTAGAAAATTACACAGTTTGTTAGAACGGAGGGGGAAAATGACATCCATGCAAGCTTTTCATCATATCCACCACAGAATGAATCAGAAGCAATAGGGACAGCTTTGATTCTGCAGGACTGCATGTGACCCTTCATACATTCAAAAGCATTATTTGAATATCCCACAGGCACAAATACAACTAGCCCTTTCACTCAAGGAGTAAATAATTTTTACAGTGTCATTGAGCTGCTACTCGCCTACTTTCAACATGAAAAAATGCACAGGGAGCTATTAGATTTGTTTAATCTCTTTTATTCTGGCTACTCTGTATTTATGTTAATTCAGCATGCTTGCTTGAAGTACAACAAACTGCCTAAATATAAGAAGGGAGCTCGATGCAAGGAGACAAGGCAACAACATTTGCTGCTGCCTTCTTTTTCTGATTCCCCTTACCTTTTGAATGACCACATTGTACGCCAACAGTTTATCAGAGTAACATAGCTAGATGTGTTACTGCCGGATGTGATGTGGCACAGACCATCGGGTACTTGAGGGCCAAGTTCTACTTCTCCATTGTGATATCAGTCACTAAGCCCCAGAACATGTTTCTTTTAGTCTCTTTGTTTGCTTGGTTGGTATTACACTAACACTTCTTTCAGTGTCCAATAATGCAAGCAGAGCCAAAGTCATAAGCTTGTGATGCCACTTCCAGTAGTTGCTGTTCCCTCTCAATGCTGCATGACTACCATCTGTATGGTTTATCTAGGCCCTTCACTTTAAAGAATGACAGAAAAAAAATGTAAATGTATGGGTTTTTTCCCAATTCCTTATCATTCTTAATAATACCTGCCAATTACAGTCATCTCCAGGCAAGTGCATATACAGAATTTAGGTTAGCAAAAACAGCAGGTCTGCAACTCCCACAAGAAAATTCCCCTCCAATTTCTTTGTTCAGTCACCGGCAGTACACTTCCACCCCAGACTTATCACTAGGATGCCCCACAACATTAAAATGGTCTCATTATACTCCACAATCGGCACTCTTCCCACACAAAGAATGTCTATTTAAAACTCGGTTCCTCCAGGTGACACAGACTTTACAGACACAAAAACTTGTGCAGTTGGAGATGGCACTCCTCTCTTCTGTTGTTTGTACGTTTCAGTTTTAAGTGAATAAAAGCAAGTCTGTGTAGTTTGAAGTCCCTAGGAAGTCTCTCAACTGCAAAGAAAGAAGCTCATGTTGCTGAGGTGACAGTATACAGATAAAACCAATATTCAGGAGATAGGATGACAGCAGAACCTCAAGCGGTTCCATTTGTTGCATTATTTTTATTATTTTCAGCTAAGAATGTTACATAAAACAATTATACCTAGTATCTTTTACTGTAGTGAATAACTGGTCCCACTCTTACGTAAATACCAGTGAAAATATCACATGGTCTAAAGTTTTCTTTGTAGTGCATAAAAAACATATATGCAAGCAATATTTTTCCCATTAAAACCAAATATTTAAATAATTCTGACCTTCTCTTTAATTATGCATAACAGTGTCCACTTTCATCCTCAGACAAGCCCCATACTTCGAAGATCAGCTTTTCACAAGGTCTGCAGGCAATTCTGAGCAAGTGTTTGAAGACCTCTGAAAATGGGCCTAATGTTACTTGCCTCCAGGGCGGTTATCACAGTTATACTCTCATCTAGTACTTATGCTAAAGAATTAACCCTATTATCATACAGGAATGACTGCTGAGTGGCTGCAGCAGAATTAAAAGAGCAAAGGCAGTTGAATTTTATAAATTTCATAAGGGATTTTAGTGGATAAAATGCAGGAAGGAGGACTAATAGAATGGCATAGATCAGTTGTGTAAATAAATGAACATAGCAGGTTACTTGTTTCCAAATTTAATTGCCTTGCTCTGGGGAAAAAAGTCAGGGCAATGTTTGCAATGGAAGATTCTTTTGCTGAAATCTCTTCCTATCCACTAATCCTGTCCTCAGTAATATGGAGAGTTTGGTTTTATGAGTTCCAAAATAATTTTTATTGTTGTAAAATGTAGAAGGAGGGATTACTTAAGGTCTGTTTCCATTTGGTTTGATGGGGGAGGGTGTGTGGTTCTTAAGAAATGAACCCCTTAGCTTTTCATTGCCTTGTGATTGCCGAACTTAACCGAGGTCACAAGGACAACTTGAGATTTGAAAAGGAAATGTCTGTTGTCCTGACGATCCGGGCACTGCTGTGCAGTTGCATGATCTCATCAACCCCAACCTCATCCTTTCCCACAGCCCTTCACTGACTTTGCCACCTCATCCCACTGTCCTCGTCAAGCAGGGTGTAAGAACAGGACAAGCTCTCTGTCCCACAAAGCACAGCCAAGCCCTCTGGTGCCATGTGCATCGCAGAACAGGATGGATTCTTCCTTTCTCCTCCTCTCTTCTTTCTGCCATTTTGTCACTAAACTAACAGGAATGCATGAAACAATAAGCACCACAGGGGTAGCTGGAATCAGGCTATTTGTGTGCATTTGGCAGGCTTAAGAGGTATACAAGGAATGAAAGCAGAAGCAGACCTGCATAGCAAGAGTTGCTTAGTTGATTTCTGGGGCCAGATGTGGCCCTAACGCAATTTCATTGACTTTTGTGATGTTACCCTAGACTGAATATGGTCTGTAGAGAAATTAGTCCTTTAGGAGAAAATTACACCTTCTCATCAGCCTCTCTTTTCTTTCTGGAAAACTGGCTATGTCTTGTGAGCATAGAGCAGGGCATGAAACAAAAGGAAAAAGAGCAATTACCAGTCAAGGTGGATATAATTAGGCCTAAATCAGTGTGATAGAAATTAAGTGCCTCATTTTTATAAGATAGGAAACTGTGCAAGACATAAACAAATTAGAGAATTTTTTTTTTACAGTAATAGAGGCTCCTTGGAAAGTAAACAAACAGCGAGCACTAGGAAGGTTTATGTCACAGCTCTAATTAAAATCCCAGCCAAGAAAGAGAAAAATACCTTGGATTTAACAAGACCAATAAAAACATTTTTAAAAGAACATATGGACAAGCCTTCTGACAAAATGCTTGGATTATTACAGGAAAAAAATGTGGAATAAATATGTGTGTGCAGAAGAAGGAAAATATGTCCTAAATGAGAATTTAGAATTGAGGAAAAAGGTTGTCAGGACAGTTTTAACAAGAATTGAGGGTGTCTTTATGTATCTGACTGCCTCCTAGTCATGGTTTTGAAAACACTCTCATGACTCCAGTACAGACCATTAATGGGTCAGATTCTCCAGCTTTACTGGCGGCATCTGGAGCTGTCAGCCTGTGACTCCTCCAGGGGACAGAGAAAGAAAAAACATCAGTAGAGCTAAAACAGCAGAAGCCTTCAACATACATCTGTTGGCTAAACTGGAACATGGGAGGTGCAGATGAATGTTCCCTTCTCCAGCTGTGCGGGACAGGTGCTACTCTCCAGCAGGATGACAGTAACAGCTACCTGGCAGCGTATGAGCCATGTTAACCTCTTCCACCATCTCAGCTGGTTGCCAGGATTAGCTTAAAGAGTGGAGGTGGCATAAAAGTGGTTAAGCACTCACCCATTTAAACCCAAAGCTCCCACAGTTTTTATGAGGATAAATCTAAGCCAAACATTTATCACTGAAAAGAAAAAAGAATGTCACAAAGAAATGCATTTCTTTTCATAGTCATGAAATTCATTATTAATGAACAGCATTTGTTATTTGAATTGATTTGCTGAACATCTTTAAAGCCTTTTATTATGCTTTGGTTGAAATTCAGCTGTTAGCCTGTGTTGTCTCACTGTGACTGTCCAGATGAGTCAGCCAGTATTATCTTTGGTTAGATGACCATGCAAGAATTTCTTCCTTTTTATTCACATATACCAAGTATTGAATTAGTTCCTTCAATACTTCTTATTTTTGTGAACTTCCTCATAATCAGTTTTGAGAATGTTTGTGGACATTGCAAAATATGGTCTGATTCAGATTTTTCTGTGTCTGTGAGTTACTTTCCTAGTTCTAATCATTAAATAAAAATGCAGAAATTCTCTAAATCACATGGAATGCAGAAAACAAAAAATGCTGAAAATTAATTTACGTACTTTACTTACCCATCATGTTTGGGTCATCTTCTCTATTTTTTACCAAACAACCAGTAACTATTAACTAATGTTAACTCTGTATTTGTAAGATGAACATATGGTTTCCAAAACAGAATTATAATTCAAAATAGAGTAAAAATGATAAAGTGTAAGATACAACAATTAGGGAATTATTACTCCTTGATCAATTTTTTGAGTATTCAAGGGAGGGGTTAAAGGCCAATGCTACTAGGCTTGGAAAAGAAACTTCTTAATGGGGGAGGAGATTTACTGGAAGGAAAGAACTGACCTAACTAACAGAGACTTGCATCAGTATCACAAGAACTTAGTGAAGCTTCTTTTTTTGTTGTTCCCCAGTCACAGGAGGCTCCAGAGAGTGTTTGCACTCTTGCAACTTTCTTTCTCCCCAAACTCTCTGAACTTGCTTCAGTTGCCCAAATATAGGTCTGTATTTCAGTGTGATGTATCTTAGGGTATAAAAGGTATCCACATGGGACTAGTGGACAGGAGACCACCTGAAAACCTACATCCCCCAGGATGATGGCTCGAGGCAGGATGTTCAAAGATGTCTGTTTAATTAGCTAAAGCAACTCTGTTGTCTCGATGGTCTTTCATGGTGTTCATGTTCTAGGCTTTCTGCATTTCATGAGTTGTTTTCATGTTTGCAGCAGTTCTGGCCTCCTTTTGTTATGCTAAAGGATCATTACCCAAGTTTTATGATGCACTGACACTTCTTCCTCACACTTTCAGCAAATCTTTTGAAACATACTATACCAGAAAATGTATAAAGAGTCCACATAAAATGAGAATTGCTAGTAATACATCCTTAAGTAGATATGTCTCTCTCCTTTTGATAAGGGATGCTCAGTACAATGCATCACATTAGGGAATGCAATTTGCTCATGTTACTTAATGTAATGTATGTCACAGGGGCCACAGAGTATTAACAGTTAAGTAGTTGAAGCCTGTAGTTGAAGATGATTAAAACCCCTTTAGCAAAAAGTCACTTGTCGGAAGAAAACAAAACAAAAAAAACCCCACGCTGTTTTCCTGGGGAAACTTCTATTGTTCAAAAACTGAAAAATACAGTTCATTCAGTTGAAAATTAGTTTCTAAATAAATAAAACATTAAAATTTATACTAAAAGCTAAAGCCATTTTACTAGCAACTAAAAGTGTTCAAACTTTTCCCTTTTATTTTTATTTATAATAGTTAGAAATTAGTGAATGTTCATGAAGAGCTGGTCTTCTCTCCTTTACCCCTTCCCCACCTCTGTGTTTACCAACATAAATTCATCTAAAAGTGAGACCATACTTTGACCATAAACCTAAAAAAACCCACCTTAATATGACAGCTAAGAAGCAATGAACAATACTTCTGTTACTTTTCTGTGTTTCAAAATTTAGCTTGTTTCTGGTACTTTTGCTAGCACTTCAGGCATAGAAGAAAACAAAACCAAAGTGCTTATGTATGGATTCAGTTTCATAATTGCATTCTGAGTGCTTCCTGAGTCAGAAATGTGGGAGGTTTTCCCTACTTTCACCCTGATTTATGCTGCCATTATTATGTCTTTAACCTCAGTGAAGACAGAGTATCTTGGTTTTGGCAGGGATAGAGTTGTTTGGGGTATTTTTTCTGATAGCTGGTACACTGCCGTGTTTGGAATTTATGATGAGAACAATGTTGATGACACACTGATGTTTTTAGTTGTTGCCAAGCAGTCAAGGTCTGTGATGGAGCTCTGCTGTCCTGGGGATGGTTGAACACCTGTCTGCCCATGAGGAAGTTGGGAATGAATTCTTTGATTTTCTTTGCTTGTGTGGGCTGAGAGGCTGGGCAGCTTGGAGGGTCTACTAGCACGATGAGACAATACATGGCAGCCCATAATGCAGAACTTCCCAAATTCAGAACCTGAAAAGCACTGGTTGATCTGATCTATTGTAGTGGAGATTGGAGAAGAAACAAAAAAAGGTAATTAAAGCAAATAACAGGAATACTGGATGTTTGGGAAGCTGTCATATATTCTTATTTCTCCTAAAATATTTGATTCTTAATTAAAATGTGCAGCTATTCCAAAGTATTCTGGAGTCTGGTTTTGCACTTCCCTTTGGAAGGGACTTTACCTCACTGTTGTAATTTAACCACTAAAACGTCCACACCAGGAAGCTGCCAGGGGCAAAGTTGCTCTGATTTTTACATTGTCCCAGTACTGTGTTTTATTACTGCATCCCCTCAGGTCCCGAGGCTGCAGCAGATATCAAAGTCAACTTTCCAAATCTATTTTTATAATAATTTAAGCTGGCTTAATTATTTTTTTTTGCATTTTCCATCTGTAGCACGTTTGATATATGAAGCCAATTATATGTGAGAATGTAAAGTGGTCTGAATTAATGAAAAAAATAAAGACCACATGTTCATATAAGGAGTATAAACTCTGTTATTCCTTGCACTTGTCCTATGCAGCTGAATATAAATGCAGGTTTTTCAGCTTGTTCAGAAATGTTGGTACTATTTACTGCATTCCCATGTCTCAGCTTTACTTAAAGTAGATGTAAACAATAAATAAAATTATTGCTAAGGTTACTTTTTTTAAAAGTGACTGTTATAATCAGAAAAGTGATGCTATAAAAATGATATCTCAGTGTTTCACATTTATTCTCCCTCAGTGACTTCTTTATCAAATGTGCTCATTTTGCAAGTCAAAACAAGATTCTTCGCACTGCTAGTACTACAGCTCCACATGTTACTTGGAAAGCAGACAATATTCTTCTCTCTTTTTCAGTGATAAAGACTTCAGAATAAAATCCATACCCAGCATTTGGATGACAGTGCAGGAGGTAAAACACAAGGCTTTGGGGTTCTACTTTGCCGTCCAGATAATGGAAAACATGTATTTATAGTTAAACGTATGAAAACAATACAAAATCTGAGGCAGGTACTTGGGCTGCCATCTTTCTGATGACCGTGCCTTGACTACAAGAGTGGGTCTTGCACTATGGGAAGTATAGGTGTTAATGAAGCAGTGATTTTGAATAAGCAATGTTTAAAATAACTGAAATTATACTGAACAGTTTTCGTACTAGTCAGCATCTGTGACCTGACTGAGAGCTCAGGTCTGGTTCTGGTTCAGAGGACATCCCCTTCCCTCCAATTAGTAAGTGGGAAAGTGGTATACAGAAAAATTAAATGCTGTTATAAAGGGACCAAGGTATGTTTTGTAGACAGGAGTCAGGTCTTCCATCCACTATAGTTGTAACACTAGGAAAAACACCAAGAGCATCCCAGTGATTTTTATGTCATAGTTTCTAGCAAACTAGTCAGACTCTTAGGATCCTATTTAGCCCTGAGTGTTATTGCAACAGTAACTGTAAATGTAAAAGCAGTCAGGCTGGTGTTAAAATTCTTTCTGTTGTGTTGGTTTCCATGTTTTCCGATGGACTTTTGGCACATGTAGAGAACCGACTGAATCCATAATCAAGGTTATAGATTGTCTTCCACCTTGAATTGCTTTCTACCTTCTTCAAAGCTGGTCTTTTTTTTTTCTTTTTTTTTTTTTTTCTTTTTTTTTTCCAAAGCNTGTTGGTCAAAGAAGGTGAAGTCATGAGTACTCCTTAGCTGTACCTGAAAAAGCATGTTTTATGTATAACAGACATGGTTAACAGAGAATGAGTGCTGAAACAGAGGCAGAATTAAGGCTGCTATGAAAATGCTGCTTTGTCTTACTTTACAATATGTTAGCCTTAGCACTTTTTTGGATTTTAGGGATCTGTGTGTGAAATGGATATTTATGGCATTAGCAGTTTCTTGATAAGAAATTATGTCTGCCTTTTTAACATGGGCAAGGCCTGAATTGTCCGCTTGTATAAACCTAAAGACTGTTTCTGTTAAAACAGCAAAGAAAAGGAGCCGGGAAGGGGGCGGGGGGAAGATAAATTTAGCAGTCTTTACTTTGGTAATGATACTTTTTTCTCCCTCATAAATTTAACAGTAAAAAGCCTGCTCTTACTGTGGGTCTAGAAAATGGAAAATTTAAAAGCTGACATATTCAATGTAAAAAAAATTATTTGCTCTAACTTGCTTCCTTTCATTTACTTGGACTCTTTAAGAAAACCTTCTTTCTGCTGCCTATTAGCAGTGTAACCCATTGTTTGTTAAGCAGCCAGGATCAATTTACAAACCTTTTGTTTAAACAATCATTAAACAGAATAAATTAATGGCATGTTATGTGCTGCTTCTGATAATCCAGTTAAGACAACAGCAATACATACCTAATAAATATTTTCAAAGTTTCACTCAACTGTCATTGGAGCAACTGCTGTATTGATCATTGTCTGTTCTGCACTAAAGAGCTAAATTTATACAGCTCTGATGTATGTCAAAAGAATAATCTTTCTTCGATAATCTTTATTTTATCAGAGCTTTTAGCACCTTTGATGTGCTGTTCCTTAGAGTCCAGAATTTCCAAATGGCACTTTGAATGGCATACAATGATTCAGTGCAAGCTACCTAAACTTAGGCATTTATTTACTGTAGAACTTGTTCCAGTGTCTTCCACGAGTCTACCTGTGATTCTGGAACTGTACGTGCTCAAATACTTTGTTGAACACGTGTCTTAGAGAGAGATGCTAAAGCCTTTTGCGGTGTCAAACTCTGACTGTTAACAAATACCGTTGAGGTGTTTGCATGCATATCACCCCAGGAAAATTCCCAGGGCTTAAGTTCTCTCTTATTTACTTTCTCCCATCTCTTCCCCACCACTCAGTTGTAAGCCAGCTTGCTCTTTAAGTTTTAGTGAAGGAAACACATTGCCCTCTCACAGACATTGGTACAATTCACATGAGTTGCACCAGAAAAAGCAACAAACACATTGTGTTTACAGTGAATGCATTTTACTTTAGATGTTCAGCCTTGGGCACTGGCAAGTTACCCTCAGAATGTCCTCTAGCTTGCCCTTTCCTCGATTATTTTTCTTCACCCTGGCAGAAACCTCTGAAGAAGCTTTTCTCTTTATTTTCTCTATTGCTTTTTCTTTGCAGCTGCCTCTCTAATATGCAGCTGCACCACAAATATCTGTTCTAGTTGTAAATACGGTAGGCAGACACTGACTTGTAGCCATACATAGACCACCCAAATTAGCTGTAGCTCTAATCACATTTCACCTTTCCTGTCTGAAATGAACAACAACCAAAACTGCCTCCTATTAAAGTTCTGCAAAGCAAATTAAAGGCAAGCTCACCAATAAAGTTTCACCATGTTTTTCTGAGCCATATTTATCTGGTTCATATTACCAGAATTTATGATGTCTGTGTAGTGCTGGATCTTTGCCCCCTGCTTTCATTTGCTTTCCCCATAACTGTAAAGCTAGCCTAGGTTAAACAAAAAACATAGCAGCTATAATCAGTAAAAAGAGAACATCAGATGCAGCGTGAGATTCTTGAGTCAAGCAGCACAGCTAGGATCTCTACCTAGAGGTGCTGTTGATTCAGTTTATGTGGAATGCTGAATAAGCTTAAAGCTGTTCTCAGGATCCTTTGTTTAAAAACTGAGTACCAAAGAAAGAATTTCAGCCAAGTTCTTACTGTCCCATAGCAAATGTAAAAGTCATTTCATTCCTTTTCCACTTATTCAGATTACAGGCAGTCAAGAATCATATAAAGACAGAAAATCTATTCTTGGATTCACTGGAATGGGTGAATCAGTTTGGATTAAGCAACAAACAGCACAAATCTTTGACTGAAACTTCAGCCAAATAAATTCAGACAGTCTAGGATACAGAGGACTTTAATTAGCTTTGTGTTATTCTTCCTAGCTCATAATTTCATCATTTCTAGTGAAATCAGAATTGGAAAAAGTGAAATAACAGAAAAAAACCTCACTCTTATGTTTTTTTTCCAAAGCATAGAGGCTCTTTGTAAATATCCACCTAGGTGTATGCAGGATATTTTTTCATGTCTGGCTGCATTTGAAAATGGATGCATAACAGGAAATTATAAGAAATCATGTGAGAAAGTTTTTTAAATGCATACTGGGGCAGATATGCAAATTAGCCATTTGTAAAAAAGCTTCTTGATACTGAGTCCTGGTAGATGTATCCATACCCCTTTCCTTGCGACAATTGATGTGCAATGCACGTGTCTCGTTTACATGCTTCTATCTACAGAAAAACTATTGTTTGAGTGTCAAAGAATTCATTCCATTTAGCATTTCATACAATATATTGTATATGAAAATCTAGTAAATCACAAAAGCCATACAGAGCAGAGCAGCACACAATGTAGGATTGCCCACTTGAAAATGTTTGGGACCTTTCTGGACTTCTGCTGCTAATCATGTTACTGTGTGCAGCTTGAAGCTTTTTTCCAAAAGCTTCAGGATTAATTTGCTATCAGAATGGATGACAAGCATTCACACACCGAATAATGATATTTTTAATTCATAATTTATCATGTTATGTGATGTCATAAATTAAATAAAGCTATATTAATTCTGAGTGAAAACATCCTTTCAGTGAATAACAATCAGTTCCCACATGACTGTGCTTTTCAGACATAGGGGGAGGGTTTGTGAAGTATTTCTCCCACATGTAGAAAAGTGTTTCCAAAACCTTGAGGTTTTTCCAAACACTCTTGGTGAGGGAGTTTGCAGGAAGAAATGTCTGGAATGATAAACTGAATACAATCACTATTAAAACAAGAAAGACCACAGTAGATTAAGATGTTTGTTTAAAATGTAGAAATAAATCTGATGTCACTTTTCAGTCTCACTCATTCAAACAAAATGGTATTTGTTTCCAGCAAGTTCTCTTCCAGTGGGGATGGGGTAAAAACTGAGGGTAAGACTGAACATCCCTTTTTCTGATGGAAAACCTGTGGGTGAAATCATGTGTGAAAACTGACATAGAGAAATATTCCTCAAAATCCATCTTGTTCGTGCCAGTTCTTTTACTGAAGTCAGAAGACAAGAAGCAGCGTAAATTAAACAAAATGACAGCAGACTGAACACATCTTGGACTACTTGTTTAACCTGACAGATCCAGAAACCCTACCACATAGGCCATTTAGCATTTTTTGAAAACACAAAAAGGGGCACATCAGCCTTTCTATTTACACAATTTTTATTCTAACACAGAAGTAACAAACCAGAAAAAGCTAGATCTGCCTATGGTTAATATTTATGTCTGATGGGAAAGAGATAAAAAATAAATAAAACCAAATAAAAAGCATGAAGACAGACCTGCCAGTTGTCCACTATATCCCAGGATAGGTGGTGTCTTTTCAACCTTCTTTCCACCACAGCAGCTCTGAGTAGCTTCTTGCATTAGGCAAGCTCTATGCAGACCATTCTGTGTTCCTATAAAGGGATGTTCATTTACACATGCTTGAAGCCTGTACTCTGTTTCTGCTCTCTGCTACATGTTGGCTCCCTGTACCTGTCATGATC
The DNA here is from genome assembly GCA_013400835.1 of Zapornia atra. Classification (NCBI taxonomy): domain Eukaryota; kingdom Metazoa; phylum Chordata; class Aves; order Gruiformes; family Rallidae; genus Zapornia; species Zapornia atra. Next base: position 13,989 of record VZTU01030636.1, read on the forward strand.
CACAACCCGGACAAGACTTAGTTTGGCAGAGGCTAAACCCCCTTGCGTTCCAACTGAACCTCAGATCGCTCTGGGTGGCTGGGGGCGGCTGGGCTTAACCCCTGAGTGACATCCAATTACCAGGTGTTTTATCGTGATAAGTTCTGAATTCAATTCTCGGAGAACAGAATTAAGACTCGAAAGGGAGCCAAGGTGAAGGTTGCTTTATTTGGAAAAAAAACGTGCAGGGAAAGGGGGGAAGAAAGAAAAAAGGGGGGTGAAAAGGAGATAGTGATAGAAAGAGAGAGAGCATGGAAAGAGGAAGAGGGGTGGGGGGGAGGCTGTATCTACCACCACGAGGCCACGGCA
>VZTU01030639.1:0-25804 GCA_013400835.1 Zapornia atra
GGTGGACTCTCTTTTCTCGTCAACCATGACTTCTCTCCTCTGGAGATACTGTGGACCTTCTCCATCTATCTTGAATCGGTTGCTATTCTCCCTCAACTCTTTACGATCAGCAAAACTGGGGAAGCAGAGACCATCACTACTCACTATCTTTTCTTCTTGGGCCTGTACTGTGCCTTGTACTTAGTCAACTGGATTTGGCGCTACTACTTCGAGGGATTTTTTGACCTCATAGCTGTTGTTGCTGGTGTGGTCCAGACCGTTCTTTACTGTGACTTCTTCTATTTGTATGTTACAAAAGGTGAGTAGGGCAATAACTTCCAGCTTTGAGCTGTGTAATGTAACATCGCGTTCGTAGGGAGTTGCTATATTGACATTAATAGGTCGTTAATTCTGTGTGCAAATTATTGTTNGTGAAACTAGAGTAGGATAATGAGAAGTACAACCAGATCTTAAAACACCTCCCCCCACCTCTCCCTTCTTAGCAGACTTCACTTTAGCCATGATTTTGCTCCGTTCCCTCCTATTGTGGCACAGGGAAGGGCAGGGACTGGGGGAATGGGGGTTTCTGTCAGTTCTTCAAGAGTTGTTTTCCTTCTTAGCCGGGGGGTGTGTGTGTGTGCATTCCACACACCTTTCCCCTGCTCCATCTTGGGGTCCCACCCACAGGAGACAGTCCTCCATGAACTTCTCCAATGGGAGTTTTTTCCCATGAGGCTTCAGCTCTTCACCAGCTGCCCCAGAGTGGGTCACTGCTGTGGGGTGCAGTCATAAATCATAGAATGTCTCTTGGTCTCTCACGCCCAGACTGTTCCAACCTGGTACCCCAGAGTCACAAGTGCCCCCAGCAAACCTGCTCCAGGGGCTCCTCTCTGTATCTGTATCTCTCCGTGGGCTGCAGGTCAGCTGCCAGGGGCTTGCTCCAAAGCAGGTCACAGCGTCTTCCATATGTCTCCACCTGCTCCAGCATGGGGTCTCTCCATGGGCTGCAGGTTGTGTCTCAGATTCCTGTCATCTTCCATGGGCTGCAGGGGGACACACACTCCACCAGAGTCTTCTCCACGGGCTGCAGGAAAATCTTTCTCTCTGGCACCTGGAGCACCTCCTCCCCCTGCTTCTTCATTAACCTTTGTGCCTGCACAGTTTCTTACATCTTCTCTGGTGGCAAAAAGCAGCTGCTTGTGGGTTTTTTTTCTCCTAAATGTGATTCCCAGAGGCACTGTGACCATCACTGATGGGCTCGGCCTTGGTCAGCAACGACTCCGGCCTTGAGTCGGCTGGTATTTGCTCTCTGGGGCCTGCAGAGAGCTTCTGGCTGCTGCTTGCAGAAGCCACCCCTGCAGCACTCCCTAGCCATGCAAAACCACACCAGGTCCACGTTTTAAGAGGATTTACTTGTGAAAGGATGCAGCGAGGAGTAAAAGGAAACAGAAGGAACCAGGAGCAAAGGAACCATGCTTCTGGTTCAGGATCCTGAGTGGGATAAAATGGAATCTTTGAAAAGCTCCAGATCTGGCAAGAATACTACTTTATCCTTCCTAAATGGCTAGTGCTCTGAACTACAGGTCAACCAAAGAGTGGGAAAGCCCAAGTAACAGCTCTAGCTGGAGCATTTTGGCTATTCCCTTTCTGGGAAAAAAAAACGCTTCATGTGAATGTTACCTGGCTACTTATACCATGAAAACTCTGCCAGGGAGGCAAATTATAATGTATCTGTGTCAACCTAACCAATAAGCAGGAGCAGCAGACAGGACATGAATTGTGCTGAACAAGTCATGGTGGCAGCCCTGATGGGAACAGCAAGGGAGATATCATGCAGGTGAGGGCTTGAGAAGGGGGAGGATAACAGAGCTGGGGGGGACATGACTCTAAATATGGAGTGCAAGGGGCTGCAGCGTCACACAGGGCTCTGGGGAAGTTCAGTGCAGGAAGGACAGCAGAACCAGTCTCAGCTTGTGGATATGGACCAGCCTGTGTGAAGCACCCAGGACTGGGATGACTGGGAAAAGAGTAGGAAGGAGAGAGGAGAGCACAGGAAAGGGGTGCTGGAGGGCATAGCTGGGGGTGTTACAGGGGAAGATCAGAGGTGATGCTGAGATATAGATGAGGAAGAAGATCTAGGATAAGAACAGCACCACAGCTGAATTGCAGGGCTGAGGGTACTTCAGGGAGGTCAGCTGTGCTGACATGGCATGACAAGCAGGAGCAGGTCTCATGGGAACATCCTAGAGACTGCTGTACATAGCCCAGCCATTCTGACTGTGTCTACACTGCAGCACAGATGCTTGCTGTTTCTCAGTCCTGGTCCTTCAGGTGTCCAGATAGCCTGGGCCTGCTGGAAGAGACAACAGCACCCTCCCAGCCCAGGCATCCTTTGTCTGGATAGTAGGATGCAAGAAGCGCTGACAGGCCTTCCAAGGTCCTGCCCTGAAATGAAGGCAGACTGCAGCCTGGGGTTCACCTTGTGTAACTGGCTACAATGGCATAGACAATTAAATTCCTTCCTCCATAAGAATTCAAATTCCTTCAAGTGGCAGAAAAGAATGAAGCAACCGGAAAATGTCCAAACAAGAGTTGCAGCCAGTGCTTTCCTGTTTCTGTCTAGACTGGGTATGTATTCCTCTGCTCCAGTGACAGTAAGGCAACCATGACCAGGGAAGCCAAGAGCTGTACCTGTCAGGGACTCACCTACTGTAACCAATGTTCACCATACAGAGGGTCTGTGCCGGTGTGTAACTGGCCGTTACCCAGCACAGTGATATCCCTCATAACTGGCCTTTCACAGCACAGTCTGTGACACCCCTCATCAGATCCCTTAATTTAAAATTAATTAGGAAGGAACCTGCTGTACACATCAGTCTGCAGTAAAGGATTGAGGAGAGACATGTTCTGATTAACACCCAAGGAGATGTTCTTCCCATTCACAGAGAGAAGACATGCAGGCGACTCTTGTTAAGGGCTTACAGGATTTAAAAATGCCAATACCCTTCACTTGTCACCTGTCCTGGGAAAAGGATAATGAAAAACAAGGCTCCAGACTGTCAGACAGAAAAGATATAACAGGACACAGACATCTCTTTTCCCTCATCAACACCTGCTGCAAAACACGCTAATGAAGTCCTGACTAACGGACATGACAACCCAACTAGAATTGGGAAAGAGCCTCATGTTTTATACCAAACATCTCTCCTGCCTAAAGGAAACCCAGCCCATACCATGAGGGAATGCACTGAGGCTGAGCCAGAACAAAAGCATCCCTCCTGCTCCTCCCTTCTCCTGCTCAGATATCAGACTTGGCAGCGCAAGGGATAGGACTCCAGTCAAGCTCCAGCAAAAGGCCCCTCTCTATATAAAATACAGTGTGGTCTGGGGATGAGGAGAAGCTCGTCTGCCTGCCTTGGTGGTTGGCAAGTCCTCTTCTCCCTCAAATCTCTTTCTTTACTCCACCCTCCTTCTGTGGGTTGTTTTTTTTTAAAAACAGCAATAAGTGGAGAAATACATTTTAAAATAAACCCCCCTCTTATTTCCCTCAATTTCCAAATAAAACCAAAGACAGACAGACAGACAGACAAAGAGTTGGGGCACCAAACTTCATAAGAGATCCCCTTCCTTCCTCAGCCTCCGGCTAAGCCCAGCGTGAAATCACAAAGGGCGCTTCCCCTGCACGCACACACATACACATGCACAGCCCTGTTTACAAAAGCCCTCTACTCCAGGAGCTCCCGAGCTGGGCAGCAGCACAAACAGTGGCATAAGGACAAACACTGTCTTCCCCTTCCTAATATTTTTGGTGCGTCCCTGCCGCCCTTTCCCCCTTCCTTCAAAGACAGCTGTGGTGGTGGTGGTGTTGAAAACCGGTGGCTTTGCTGCTCCCCTCCCAGCTCTCCAGCCGAGGTGGTGCCTGCTGAGCCGCCGCTATCAATCCTCTCTTTCCAGCTGCAAGCCTTGTGACTCAGATTCTCCAGAAAAACCCTTGGCTCAGCATCATAAGGAGGAGGGGATTAAAACTCATGAAAAATGAGCTCGTACCAACCCTTTTTATAAGTCTCTAGCGGAGGGTCATATGAGCTGGTCAGACCCCCTGCCCTCCCCTTCTCCCTCCTTCCCCTTCTCTGATCCTCCTGTTATTTTTGGCTGTAAACTGCTGGGCGTCCCAGCCGGGGCACTTGGATGGGGAGAGGATATCCCATTCAAAAGCCCAATTCCCAGCGTGGCCTTTTCCTGCTGGAAGCAGTTGTAAAACTTCTTTCCTTTTTTTTTTTTTACCCTTCTTGGTACAGTTTGCCTGACCTACATATTCCAGTGTGGTGTGACTTATGCTCTATCACTGACCTACATTTTGAAACTGAAAAATACAAACTCTGGGAAGACATGCTAGTAGATGAGTATGGGAAGCAGGAACCCAGCCCTGTGGGGAGATCTCCAAGCAGTTGCCCGAAAGTAAGGCTGATTTAGCAGCTTCTCTTTACTCCCCCCCAAGTCCCTCCCTCTGCCCCAGCTGTTTCTACTTAAGAACCAAAACAAAACGCAGATCTCCTGCTAATTCAATTTCAGATTGGGAAAGTTTTTGAACAAATCACTCAGGCTGCTCTAGACTGCTCCCCTTTAGCCACAGACCATCTCAAAGGGGAGACACAACACCCCCAAAGGGATCTGAGCTCCTGTCACCCCCTTGGCATTAGAAGCCTGTCTGCTTGCAGGGTCTGAACCCCCATGAGGTGGCACAGCCACCTGCAAAGCATCACTGTCTGTTGGGTGAATGCCTCCAGCCCCATCAGTGGTGGGGAGGGCAGCAGGCAGAGGTGGCTGAGACCCAGTCAAGTGCTGCGGAGGGAGCACCAGGAGTGATCCCCCCAGGCTGGAGAGGGTAGACGCAGGGGTGGAAGGAGGAGGACTGGAGGAGGACAGTTGGAGGAGCACAGCCCTGCCCTCAGCACCACACTGTCCCTCAGGGTCACCCCATGTCACTCTTCCAGCTTTAACTGCCTTCCTGGTGCTGACGGGCCACAGATGCATGGGTGTCCCCAAACCATCTCCATCTCTCAGTGCCAGCCCCATGTATCTGCCCATCCTTCATACACTTCTCCTTGACAAATCAGGTTGAATACAGCTAAAACCAAACGTATTTTCCTTCCTCCAAAATCCTCATTTTTACTCACATCTCTGCCTCTGCTCTCCATTGCAGCTGACCCCTCCCAATCCTCTCTCTGCCATGCAAACTCACCATCTCGCAGCTAACAGATTCCTCCTCCCTGCTTTTCCTCCATTTATCAAAAGGGGTTTTTTTTCCACATCACACACAAAATTCAGCCTTATCCCTGTTGTTGCAACAGTAGAAATGCCCAAGCCATCATCTTCTGTGCCAGTACAAGGAGCACGCTGACCTGGCACCTGCACATCACTCCCTCCAGCACCACTAACACAGCTGCCAAATCTGATCTGAGAGGATATAACCCACTGTGGCTTCCTCCACAGGCTCCCCACCAACGACCACAGCAATTTTAGACCTCAGGTCCCTCCTTTTGAAGCTTGCTGTTCACACAGCAGAGCTTAAAAGACAAACTACAGAACAGGGCTCAGGCCGCACTAAATTGTTAAGTGGTAAGCACAGGTCGGCCCTGAGCACAGAAAAAATACCAAGCACTAAGAAACAATCTGATATACTGAATGGGATGGCCTAATTTCCAGAAGAAATTAGGTTTTCTTCAAATCAACAGTGAAGAGTGTAGCAGCCCACATCTCCTGAGCCAACTGAGCGTGAGGAAATGCTGCCACACAACGTAAAAAGTCAGTTCAAAGCTCCTCAGTGTTTAAAGACAGGATGCAATTGTGGCCATGCAGACAGTGAGGCCAAACCCCCCCGATAACTTCTCTCACCCATTGGGTAACTGCAGGAGGCCTTTGGCACACTCTTGCTTCAGCTGCGACAGCCACGTGCAGAGCAAAGCCTTTGGTACCCCATACGGTGATGGGTGGATGGGTGGGCGTGGGTGCCTTCCCCTTGGTGGGAGTTTCAGCAGCAATCAGCCCTGGCCTAAAGCTGCCCTCTTCTAAGTCTGGTGGAAAAGTCTCTGGACTTGAGTGGAAAAAAGTTATGCCAATATACTTTTCCTTTTAAAACAAAAATAAATAACCCCCCCTAGCACTAAAATATTATATTGATGTATAATGTGTCTCTGGTGAACGATACGCACTTATATTTGCAGATATATGAAATTACTCACAGTTGGTATTACTGTACTTGCTGCTGGCCATTAAAGTGCAGCCCCTAGAATTCAAAAGCTGTTCTAGCTTAACTACATAACACACAAAATATTTAAAGCCTACAGAGCCAGGGAGCTGGGGGCACAGACCCCACTGGATTACAGCTGTGGTTGCCTAACTCTCTAAAACCTCACTGGCAACCACAGCTGCCATACCAATTTCAGGCAAAAATGGAGGGGGAGGAGGCTGGTTCTAGGCCACTTTCCACCCCAGGTTTCTAACAGTATAGTTCGATATCCGCTTAAGTATTCTAATGTTTTGTTATCATTTCCTTCTGTGCTAGTGAATTTAGATGGCCAGGAGGTCAGCAGGTGTGGAAGTGTGTAACTCAGTTGACTTCCACACAGCAAAGATGATTCCTGCTGGTGGACAACTGCACCTTGTGTTCTGCAACTTACTCTTTTTTTCTTTAAAGCAATTTCTAAGAAGCTATATGCCACAGTAGTATCTTTTAATATGATAATAAATACAGTTCTGGCCTGGAAAAGGCTATTAATAAAAGGTTAGCTTTCTTTTCAGACTTGGAAATTGTCTTCCTTCGTTTCCCAAGGCACCATAAATGCCATGTAAAGGCTTTACCATATCATAATGCATTATTAATGGATGTAATTGGTAATAGTAATTGGTGCTCAGATAGAATACATAGGGGCTCCCCATTGCTTTGTAGACCCTGGCCATGATTCCCCACTGCGTTGCTCCAGCCAGGCTGGATTGTAGCTGTGGTCTGAGCCTACTGGTTTCAGGGAAGTGGGAGTGAGTCTAAATCAGGTCTCTCCAGTTAACCCAGCAGTGAGGAAGCAACCTCTAGACTTCCCATAGGAAAAGAAACATTGTCCTTCAGAGTGCTAAGCTCCTTCAAATGCTTCTGGCTCCAGTGACCATGTAGCAGTGTAGAGGCCTGCAGGACACAGTTACGATTTGGGCCCCAAAGCCATCCAGCACGTTATCAGCATGCCTGTATTTAAAGCCTCGATGATCTCCTCAGGTTTGGGGGACAACCCACCTTCTCCAAATAACATATCCATAGGAATGCTTTGCAAAGCTGGGGCTTTGCTAGAAGTGATGGGGGAGCAAGGCGGTGGAGGCACCAGACCTCCCTGAGCTGAATGCCACCGGGTGCATGGCAGGCACAGGTCCTCAGGAGCCCATCTCAGCAAAACCAGCAGATCCTCCCTTCTCCTTCCCATCCCCCAAACCCTACAAGGGCAGAGGGAAGGCCTTAGCAAATAACAAGCCCAGAGGCTTTTGTACCAATTCCTCGTGCTTACCCCTTGGGAGCTGGGGGAGGAGAAAGAAGAGCACTGCTTTATTGTTGTTTGCTACACCAAAGGGAGAGACAAGCCAGCTGCTGTCACATTTCTGGCACACTTGTAGAAGCTGTGTGTCATTCTAGGGAAGCCACATGGACTACAGAAAAAAAAAACACATATTCCTTTGGGAACGAGACCTGAACTAGCAGCAAACTTATTGGAGGTTTACAGCCAAAGCAATGTGCTGCCCAAAACCCCCCATTTATTTCTCCAAGGTGAGCTGCTTTTTAGCTTGACTAATTTTGTGTTTACAGAGAGGGTTCCTACAGGCCCCTGGAGAAGCAGGTAATTTCTGTTCCCATGCATAGTCGTACCCTGTTTCCAATGCACACATAGAGTAATCTGGGACCGAGTCCTGGCTAGGAGGATAGGAGATGAGAGGATCCAGCAGTGGTTTGGTGTCACTGGTGAGGAAGCAGTTAACCTCGGGGAGGATCCGGGCCTGGCACTCAGCAGTGGGCCGGATGGCTGGGGAACCAGCTAGCTGCATGCTGCCACTGGAGACAAACTTGGGGAGGGCATAAAATTGGAGAAAATGAGAGAGGACACAGAGAAGGGAGAAAAGCACTGGCCATGTGATGAGGATTTGTGATGGTGCTAACCAACAGCATGGATCACCTGTTCCAAGAAAATCAAAACCCAATGTCAAATTTTGCCACTCAGAGATTAATTCCATCATTTTGCTGCTTATTTTGAAATCTCAGCAGCTTTGAATATGGTGTTTGTAAAGCAAAGACCAAGTCAGGAGAGATCCCAACCCAACAGGATGGGTGTAAGAGGGGCTGAAGAGTAAAATGTAAGGAATAGCAGGGAAACAGAGACACAGAGTGCCTTCAGTCAAAAGGTGGGATAACAGCCACAACTAAAACCTCTGTGTTGGGACACTCAAGTGAGAGTCAACCAAGCAGGCTGTGAATCTTTCTTTGTTTGATCCCAGACCCATGACCCCACAAACCACGGTGTCAGTCCCCCAATACCTTTCTGGAAGTTCCTGTGGAAAACCAAGCCACCTCCAAGGGCTGTGCCAGCCAATTGCTAGGACTCAGAAATGAGCTGATCACCTTGTGGAACAGTCACAGCACTAATAATAGCAATAACCAGAATACTTTAATATCACAACAAGTGCAAACAGGACCTTATATGGTTAAGGACCTCCAGCTGCTTCAAGCTCCTTGGCTGGGACTACCAAAAGGAGCCTAAGTGAGTTGGACACCCAACCACTGTTGAGCCAGGGACTATCAAGGGCCTGATTTGCCCAGTCCAACTTTTCCTTAGGCACTACACTTAATGTTTCTAATGATCAGCCACTGGTAAAGCTCTAGAATCAGCCCACTGGAGAGATGAACAAGAATCTGGGCAGCGTTTCAGACCTAACCCAGGGATGGGTATCTGTATGCTTGCACATCTGCTTGTTTAGCCAAATGGCCCAGGAGGAAATCTGGTGGTCTTTGGCTAACAATGCTGTTTCAAGGCCCTGCTCTTAAGACAGTGTTAGGGGAACATAAAGGTAAATGCAGAATAGCACAGAGAGTAACATTCCATGGTTTCACACAGAAGGCCAGCTGAGGAACACTTAGAGAGAAATAAGAGTGATTTGGTTTAGACACCCTGGATTTTGCAATGAGCCTCAAAGGGACCTCCAGGTTGTTAACCCTATTCTTAGGATTTTGCTACAAACACCAGGGACTTTTGCTACAAACACTGTTCAGTGGCAGGTGCCCCCCCCAAGAAACAAAGAGAGCTTCTTTCAAGTTAGAGGGTGAGAAAGCATGAATCTCAATCTGTTTCTTGATCCCCTAGCAGTAAGTGACCCACATTTCCAGAAGTGCTGAGCAGCCATGGCTCGTGCTGCAGAGCCAAACAAAGTGCTGTGCAGTCTGCCAGGAAATGAAGTGAGCCACAAACCTGGAAGCCCAAATGACCCATTTTTAACAAATCATGGTTTCCTGACCTGGTTGTTCATGACTGCCAAAAAAAAAAAAACAAAAATCAACGTCTGAATNAGCTTGTATCTCCAAAGAAAAAAAAAAAAAGAAAAGAAAAAAATCCAGGCTGGAAAATGTGAATAGAGAGGGTTGAGGTTTCCTCCCCCCTCTCCCTCCCTGATGACTAATGAAAAACTTTCAGGACATGGAGGGAAAGAACGAAGAAAACAACAGCCACATACGATGCAGCAGTCCCACTGCACAGCACCAATGGATAGCAGTAACCCACCATCCTCCTTTACAGGTTGGGAGGGAGGAGGTGGGAAAATGAGCACAGTAAAGCCTCTGGAGTGGAGCAACAGACACTAAGCTCCAAGAATGTCTGCAGGCTCAAGCCTCTGCTCAGCACTGCAGAGAGGTGAAGTCTCTTGCCTGCAGGCTATTGAAGCATGTTTAAGATCCCCAAGATAAGAAAACCTGGCATAGCCTTGTTTTGGCTGGAAAGAAGCCTCCAGCGTTCGTTACAAGCAGCAGTGATGATATAACTTATTCTCTTCTTCCACCTCCTTCCCCATCCCATAATCTGTAGAGATTTTGGGAGCCACATAACACATTTTCAGCACTTTGATACCCTGTAAAATAACACCTCAGTACTGGCAAAAACCTGAACTAATGAGAAAGGAGAGAAAGGCTCCTTTCAAATCAAATAAGGGAGAAATCACAATGAATGCAGTTTCTGGGAGGATCAAAGGAATATTTATGTCATGCTTAGGATAATAAAAAATGTGCACTTAGAAGCCTTTTGGGAAACCCTTGTTGTTCACTGAAACTGACCATCTGGCTGGCTTGATCAATGTTTTTCCAGATATACCCCTTCACAGGATTAGATGCTGTTTTATGAGTCAACACAGAAGTAAAATGTGCCTTTCCATAAACACTGCTGACCACACAAACAGCTGGAAACATCCACCTGCATTTGCTGTCACTTAACTATCTGCTCTACAGACCTCTCAGTAGTCTTCCTCAGTACTCAGGATCTCTCACATACTTCAGTCCTACATGTCCAGCAGTGGGAAAGGAAGGGGCAGAGGACCAGCTGGTGTAGCTGGTCATGCTATGGAGAGAGGACACAAAACTAAAGTGCAGGAGGGGAGCGTGCAAAGAGGAGAGAGCCCCAGGAACCAGAGAGTCACAGATTGGTAGGGGTTGGCAGGGACCTCTGGAGGTCATCCCATCCAACCCCCCTGCTAAAGCAGGGCCACCGAGATCCAGCTGCCCAGAACCACATCCAGATGGCTTTTGAGTATTTCCAAGAAGGGAGGTTCCACAACTGCTCTGGGCAACCTGTGCCACTGCTTGGTCACTCTCCCAGCATAACAGTGTTTCCTGACACTCAGACACATCCTCCCGTGCTGCAGGTTGTGTCCGTTGGCTCTGGTCCTGGATGGATTGTTGTTGTGCCTTCCCTTCAGGTGTTTATATACATTGCAGGATCCCACCCCTGAGCCTTCCCTTCTCTAGGCTGAACAGTCCCAGCTCTCTCAGCCTTTCCTTATTGGAGAGATGCCCCAGTACCTTCATCATTTTAGTGGCCCTTTGCTGGAGTCTCTCCAGCATGTCCTTGTACCAGGGAGCCTAGAGCTGGACACAGCACTTAGGTGTGACCTCACCAGGGCTGAATAAATGGAAAGGATCCCCTCCTTCAACTTGCTGCCAACATTCTTCCTAATGTAGCCCAGGACATCATTTGCCTTCTTAGCTGCCAGGGCACATTGTTAGCTCACGATCATCTTGTCCATCAGGACACTCAGGTCCTTTTCTGCAAAGCTGCTTTCCAGCTGTGCAGCCCCCAACATATATATATATATATATATATACTGGTGTACAGGGCTGTTCCTCTCCAGGGAAAGGACCCTGCACTTATCCTTGATGAACTTCACAAGGTTCCTGCCAGCCCGTTTCTCCAATCCTCTTGATGGCAGCACAACCCCCTGACACATCAGCCATTCCTCCCAGTTTGGTGTCATCTGCAGACTTGCTGAGGATACACTCTGCCCCATCATCTTGACCATTAATTATGTTGAATGGTATTTGGCCCAGTACTGACCAGTAGTCTACCAGTTACTAGCTAGACTTCTTGTGACTGACCATCACCTGGCCATTCAGACAGTTATCAATCCCCCTCACCGTCTGCTCATCCAGCCCACACTTCAACAGCTTCTCTATGAGGATCTTGTGGGAGGCGTTGTCAGAAGCCCTCCTGAAGACAAGGCAGACAACATCCACAGCAAAGACAGGAACATGCCTGCAGGTAGCAATGAACAACACATCAGCCGTGGTGCAGTGCCACAGCCACTGTCTGGCACACACCTTCACAGGAAGCACTGCTGATCACTGGGCCCAGCAACCCATATTTATGGGTTCACATATGAATGCCACATGGACGGGGGTCACAGCACATGCTCTATGGGGTTGTGCAGCAGGAGGGAACCTGCAGTGCTGGACTATCCGAGATGCACTCTGAGCCCTGGGGAAGCATGAGAACCAGCTCTGTAACCAGCACAGAGTGTCGTTGCACAAGGACAATGCACATTGTTAAAAGCAACATTAAGCACTAGATATGTAAACACCACCACGGCTGACAAAGTTAAGGCGTGAGTGTAAAGTGGCAAGCAGGGGAGAGCTGAGCAAAACCACAGTGGGTCATCAGCAAGGTTGGTGCCCAGGACACCTCTGTCATATGAGCTAAGCGTCAGGCAGTTGAAAAGATGTCCCTGTACTGCAGCCAGATGGGACACACTGCCCTCAGGTTTCACAGAGACTCATCAGCAGGGGAGAATCAGAAACTCTGGTTCCCTTCCAGGTTTGAGGGGGCTGTGCTCTTTGGACAGATGTTTCTTGCAAACTGTTACAGATGAGTCCCTTCCTGCACTGTCCTGTTTTATCTCTTCCCCATTTCTGGTTCTCTGTTCCAGGCCTTTTTTCCCCCAGTCAGCTAAGGCACACCTCTCATCTCCCAGCAAGACAACCAGATCTCCTATCTCCACTCCCACTCTCCCTCTGTGCTCCTGCTTTTGCTGGGCCTCCTCCAGTCTGCCATCTCTCCCAGCACGGCCACCACTCAGCCTTCCAGTGACTCAGCTTCATTTTCAACACCCTGCTCATACTCACCACCACGGGCTGCTGTGCTGCTGGACCCGCGCTCTGGCGGCACAGCCCTGATGTGTGAACGCCAGATCCCACGTGGGGAGCTGCGGGCGTCCCCTTGTCTGTCCCTCAGCATCCATCTCTTGGTAGGGATTGCCACCACGTGCCAAGGGAGAAACCCCAGAGCACGCTCTGTACAGGGTTGGAGCAGGAGCTGTGGGATGAATATGGAGAGCTCTAAGCCCATGAGGAAATGTGGGATGATGTCTGCGGTCATCCTGACCGGAATGGTCAGTACTGGGGTGGCTTCGCTGTGAGGTACAGTACCAGCAGAGACACTGCACCATGTGACACTAAAAATACCAAACCCACAACAGTTTTGCATTTTGACATTGCCCTACTCTCCCCAGAAGCTTGTCAAGTGCCTGAGGAGACAATAGCAGTCACACACCCCCCACCCCTGCCCCGGTCTTTTCTCCTGCATCCCTTACCTCAGTAACAGCAGCAGCCTGACTCCCCTCCCTCCCTTGGCACGAGCAGCAGTGCACTATTCAACCAGCAAAAGATAAATTAAGATCGTCACAGAAATACTTCTCCTGCCCATGGGGCTAAACTTTCCACCAGACCTCAGTGCCTCTGGCAAAGCATGACAACATCCCAACAACGCTAATAATTAATTAATGGCCCTTCTCACTCCAGACCCATGAATCTGCACGGCTTTCTGACTGCACGAAGCCAGAATTTTAGCAATGCTCACACCATCTGTCTTTTGTCTGCAGAGGAATTTATCCCTGTTTTCAGATGCCAGCAGGGAAACTGGGTCTGTTTAGCATTCTCACCTAGTTACAGTCAGTACGCTGTGTGCTGCTACTGGAAATAAATGTGTGCCTCTTGCCTGGACTTAAAAGAAGATGCTGTGTGCCAATTTTTTGCTTTGTTTTGTTTTGTTTAATTATTTTTTTATATTCCATTGAAAAACAGGATTACTTCAAATGTGGGGAATGTTTTATGGAGACTTCCTTACTTGGTAAATAATGCTACATCTCCCTTGTTTATTTGTTGAAAGAAAAGGCAGCAATGCTTTAGATGCTTAATGCAGAGGGAAGGGAGAAGTTTCCAGCGTCACACCTGAGTCTCTCATCTCCCTCTGTATCATGTTTTCTTCCTCTGTTCTGCCTAACACACTGGGAGTGCTCTCCAATTACAGACTCTCCGGACATGTAGGTCAGACAGGAGTGCGGGAACTGCAGGCTGGTGGAAGGATTTGGGATGAGATACCAGAGAACTGAGTCAGCCCGTTCCTGGCCCGAGCGTGCCACTTCAAGTAAACTTCGTCTCCTGGCTGCCTCTCAGCTTCCCCATATAAGAAAATGTGGGTAACAGTCTTCCCTGCTCCATGCCAGGTGCATGGAGCTGTAAGGATGAAAAAACCCATTGTTTCCTGGATAGTGACTCACTGCTGTGGGAACACGGCACACCACAGTCCTCTGCGGTGTAGAACTCAGGAAAAAAAGGGGGGAAGAGGGAACCAGAAGCAGGAGGAGACCCAGCTTGGTCCCTGGGGGCAGGTAGCAGGCTGGGAGAGGGCAAGAGAGCAAGCGTAGGAAGGACAGGAGTAGAGAACAGGAGGAAAGCGGGACAAGTGGGAGAGGACATGACATGCTAACAGGCACCTGAGACGCGGTGGCTGCTCATATAAACAAGGGTTGATGGGGAGGAATTAGCTGGGGAGCAAGAACCACAGAGGGTGGGAAAGAAGGGAAAGGACCTCGGTTGTTCATGCAGGGGCCAGTTTGGGACTGGTTTTGTTTGTGAATTGTCTCATTCTTTGCCCTGTTTGGTTTTTAAAAAATCCGGTCCTTGTGATTTCCCCTGGGAAACCAGTCAACAGTTTAACAGCTGACAGAACATCTTTCCTGAAACTGAGACTAAACTTTCCTTTTGTGTATCCTATACCCCAGTCTTTGGCTCCTTGTTACTCACAACGTGCCATGTGAAACAGTCTCCCCTTCGCCTCTGCCTTAATACACTTGAAATGCCAGCAGACAACTCCAAACCCCCCTTACTCCCTTCTCCTACCCATCATCTTTTCACCAAACGATGCTGATGCCATTCTGCATCCATCCCTCCTGCTCAGTCAGACAAGGAGCTCAGGGACAATACAGAAGGAAGCATCAGCATGGTATTTCCATCACATGCCTGTGCTATTAAACTCATACCACCATCTCTGCCATGACGTTTACCAGCCTGAACAGTTAGCTGAAGGTTGTGTCTTATTTTTTCTGTCTCTTCAGAGGAAAAATTGGCTTAGGCTTCTCTCCTTTACTGCACAGCATCTATATCCAGCCTGCAGCCTCCAGGCATGGCGTGGAACTGAAAAGACAGCAGACAGTGTCTTTGCTCACAGTTTCTAAGCTCCTTCTACCTAGCACTGAGACCAAAAAGCTCGCCTCCTAGCATTTTCTGGGGGTTAGTCTAAGAGTCAAACTTCCGTGCCTGTTTTTAATCTTCCTTGACACTTCTGCAGCAACACACATGCCCCCAAGACTTAACTTGTCCCAGCTGAGCTGTTTCACAGCACATAACGTGAAAACAGGATAAAAAAAAAATAAATCTGCTGCCTCCCTTGATGATACAGGCTCACTTCAGCCCCTGATGAAAGCTTAGGCTCTGTGAAGAGATGTCCAGCCAACTGGCTAAGCCCTTCAGCTGCGTGTCCTGGTTCTGGCCAGGACAGAGTTAACTGACTGCTCGGGGAGGTTAACTCTGGCCTGGCTGGAACCAGGACACTGTGGACTAGATGAGAGTAAACATTTGGGCTGGAGACTAGAAAATCTACCCTGTGAAGGATATTAAAAGGACATCATCTGAGCTATAGCCCCTGGTGTTCAGGAAAAAATTAGGTAAGTAACTGAAACAGGGGAAACTGAAGTAAAAATTAAGAAGTCCCAAGAAAGGTCCCAACCTGATGGATGTTTTGTTTGGCTCTTGACCCTCTTCTTCTCTTTCAACCTGTCAGGCAATGGGTTAAGGGACAGCAAACTGATCCTGGGAGCTCTTTTTGCAGATGAAGTCGTTAAGGTGGCTTTTTTGGAGAGCATGGTCTGTGAAGTGTAAACATTTTTGTGTTTCCCCAAGGAGGAGAAGGAAGGAAAAGAGGGAGGGCTTGCACCCTGGTCAGCCTTTGCCAAGCTCCTCCGCGCCCCCTGCTCCACCACCCTCAGGGGGAGAGACGAAGGCGGGGGAAGGGAGGGGGGGAGAGGAGGGGGAGAGGGACAGCTTGTTTCCAAACACTTGTTTCATTCAAACAGCTTTATTTTTGGTAATGCTACGCCGAGGCTGCAAGCAGCTCAAGTGGCGGATGGTGCTAAAACTCTGTCCCGGGCACGTTACCAGCTGGAAGGATATCACAGGACGCTAGCCCACCAGGGAGGCAGCAGCGGCAGCACTGCAACACCGGGGCAGACCGATGCTTCATCCAGCCCAGCGTCCTGCCTCAGGCAGCAACCAGCGCCAGATGCTCCCGAGGCAGGCGTGAAACACCCACCCTGCACCGAATCGCACAGCGTCAGGCCGGCGGGGAAGCTCTGCCCTTTCACCTGCGGCGCCATCACACCCTGCGCTGAGGCACGCAGGCTTCAAGCCCTGGTCATCTTCAGCCAGCCAGCATAGCTGCAGAAGCAGCTTGTTGACCTAACGCAGCCCCCTCCCCTGTCCTGCTCTGGAGGGTGAGGAAAAAATGCCATAAAAGGGGCAAAATTGAAGGCAGGTTTTTTTTAAAAGCTGAGTAGAGGTAGCCCAAAGCCTACCGGCTTGTTGGTACCATCCCCAGTGCATCTCTGAGTATCAGGTCTTCAAAGACTTGACAGACCCGAAGCAACTTTGATGGTTAGAGTACCCTGTGCTCTGCTGACTGAGCAAAAATGAGTGCCTTCACTGGGAAAAAGAAAGAAAAAAATCACAAAAATGAATGAAGCTTTGCACTGTGAGCTTCCTCCTGCATTCTCAGGCCTCAGGTGACGCCAGGTGACCATCCAAGCCGGTTCCAGACAGAGGCACCAGGCAGACCACCACGTTGGAAAGGTTGGTCTGTCATGCTGGATCTTTTGTCTCTTGCAGCCCCTAGCTTGTTTGAAATAGCACATCACCTCTTCACCATGTACCTCCTTCCCCTCTGTTTCCTTTTATGTTGACCCACCCTATCTATACTGGCTTTGGGGAATTCAGTTTCATTCCCAAGTCACTCAACAGCCCTGTCCAAGTCATGGTGAACGACAGAGTGCAGAGCAGCCTCTGCACTACGGCCTTTCCTGGGTTTAGCCTGTGCCTAGGGCTGCATGTTGATACAGCACATTTTGCTCCATCCCACATAGTAAACAGCCCTTTTAAGAGAAACTCAATACGTGAGAGTCACCACGTCTACTCAGCTAAAATATGACCAGCTATTAACCGCAGGCATAATGACAAACAGAGGTGTGAATGGCAGGACAAACACTAACAACTTTGAACCCAGACCCCATGCTGGGGAAGACATCATCTTTTTAATGACTGTTTTCTACAGTGTAACCAATGCTGATCCCTGCCTTCCTAGCACTATGGGTAGTATTACTGTATAACAACTACAGTGAGAAAATGTCCCAGAGTTCTATCTAGGTCAGAGAGCAGGTTGGAGGAGGCCAGGTTCACCACCTCATGTGATTTCTTCCAAAGGAAGCTGCACCACACTAAAAAAATCGATTTGTTCTCTGTAGTTTTCAGACAGCTGTGAAACACCTCTGGTGCCAGGCCCCCCTGTACAAGCCCTGCTGCAAGACAGGGCCCATCGCCGCTGGTTTACACCATGCCATGCTAACAAGGATGCACAGTTCACGTCTGACTTGGAGCCCATGCAAGGCTCTCTCACATAAGCCTACCATGGTGTCCTACCCAAGTAAATGCCTTTCCAGAGCCAACCTGCAGCCTAGCACACCTTCCTCATGATGAATCAACTTCTCCCCAAAGGGTACTGGCAGCACGCACACCGAGCACCCTCATCGCTGAGGGTTTAAAACTTCATTCAAAGAATTGTCTGCTCTGCTTAATTGCCCTGTGCAGCATCTTAATTATTATTTAACTGAAAAATTATTTTAGCTGTTCAGGTTGCAAAAAAAATATTCTGGTTAACATTTACATAGGCTTTTTTTGGTGCTATTTCAGGTAACTCTTTACTGAAGCATGCTTTGGTCTAACAGATCCACAACCACAGTCGAGCAGCCTCATCTCATTCTCCTTTGAATGATGTGCAGCCCGCCTTTATTGCTGACAAAACAGAGCACAGGAGAGCACAGGCCACACATACCACACTAAGTGAGACAGGATCAAGGACCATTGTGCAAATGTGAAGCCAAGAGGCACATGCTGCTGGCATCCCTGTAGCGCAGCATTTGGCCCCAGTGCCCACTGAGCCCCATACAGTACTCCAAAGAGCTGATTTATCTATTTTTTTCAGTGTGAAGTGGCAACTGCTGCACATCCTGGAGCACAGCAGGATACTGGTATCTGAAGGTGCAACACCTGCTGAGGCAGGGCCAGAGCTGTGTTGCATGGAAGGCACTAAATTTCACCTGCTCCTATCCACAGTGCAGATCAGAAATGGTCCTTGGCACACAGTCCCCTAAACCATGGCAGGGCACCACCTCAGAGAGTGCAATCTAGCCAAGTCAGGGAGTAAGCTGACACTTATCATAGAATCATAGAATGGCATGGGTTGGAAGGGACCCCAAGGATCATAGAGCTCCAACCCCCCTGCCACAGGCAGGGCCACCAACCTCAGGCCTGGATCTATAACCTCAGGCCTGAATCTACAACCTCAGGCCTGGATGAGAGGTGACCAGGAACGAATGACATGATAGAAGTTTATACCCCAGTTTGTATTGAGTAAGCAGTAGAAGATCTAGGATAACCATGACCACTTTGTGTACCCAGCAGGGAGACCTCAGCCACCACATGCTCCTCAGATCTCACAGGCTTTCCAAATCAACATTAGAGAGGCTCTAACTTGCACCCTAGTTTTCATGGCTTCATGCCTGTATATACAAATACACAGGATGAATCAGAAAAAACAGAGGCATGGGGAGTGGATAACAGCCATTACGTGCTGCATTTGTCACCTTCTTAATCAGCTGCCATTTTTGTCTGCTCCCCAAAGCAAGTGAGATTTATCCTCATCCATCCTGCTGTCAAACTGCCTCTCACAGCTCTGAATCTGTTGCTGCGTTTCACAGAAGGGAAGAAATGTCGAAGAAAATGATGTTTTCACAAGTTCAGTGAAAGCTGGCTGCTCAGTAAAGGAAATGTGCCCAAACTGAAGTGCCAGTGCAGAGGGCAAGCAGAGCTCAGTCATGAGGCCCCATCCCTGGAGACATTCAAGGTCAGGCTTGATGGGGCTCTGAGCAGCCTGATCTAGTGAAGATGTCCCTGCTTACTGCAGGGGGGGTGGGCTAGATGACCTCTAAAGGTCCCTTCCCACCTAACACATTCTGTGATTCCATGTGCTGTATTCTGGCACATCCAGCACGCCAGGAAAGGCATGCATAATTCTAGCCTTGCCACAGAACACATGTGTTTCAGCTTGCTGGGCAAGAGAGTGGGCAAAGGACTCAAGCCCTTAAAAAGCAGGTTCACTGCTTCTGATGCTTACAGAGCATTGGTTACACTTTTTTTCATCTGAGAGAAAATCATAGAATCATAGAATCGTAGGGGTTGGAAGGGACCTCAAGAGATCATCGGGTCCAACCCCCCTGCCAAAGCAGGCTCCCCAGGACATATCACTCAGATAGGCGTCCAGACGGGTCTTGAATATCTCCAGAGAAGGAGACTCCACACGCCCCTGGGCAGCCTGTGCCAGGGCTCTGTCACACTCACTGGTAAAAAGTTCTTCCGCATGTTGGTGCGGAACTTCCTGTGCTCCAACTTGCAGCCATTGCCCCTTGTCCTGTCCCCACAGACCACTGAAAAGGGGCTGGCCGATTCCCCCTGCATCCCCTGCTTAAGATAATTATAGACTTTAATTAGGTCCCCCCTTAGTCTTCTCTTCTCAAGGCTGAAGAGTCCCAACTTACTTAGCCTATCCTCATAGGGGAGATGCTCCAGGCCCCTAATCATCTTCGTAGCCCTTCTTTGGACTCTCTCCAGGAGATCCCTGTCCTTTTCAAACAGTTCTGGGCTCAAAGGAGCCCAGAACTGGACGCAGTTCTGACTGAAACCCTTTGGTCTTCCCACATCCATGAAGCGTCCAGCTTTGGGAGAGTGGCAAAAAAAAAAGGGGGGTGGTGGAATAGTCACATTTAGAATCACAGAATGGTTTGGACTGGAAGGGACCTTTGAAGGTCATCTCATCCAACCCCCTTGCCATGGGCAGGGGCATCTTTCACTAGAACAGGTTGCTCAAAGCCTTGGCTAACCTGACCTTAAACATTTACAGGGATGAGGCATCCACAGCTTCTCTGGGCAAATTTGGCTGTTGGATTGGAAGCAGACAGAAGCTGTGGACCACCTCTCACTGCAGGACAAGCATGGGACAAAGCCTGCCTGGCAAAATTTCCCTCCTTCTACCATTTGATGCTATTGGTCCCAAAGTGACCTTTGCAGATAAATAAGAAACATGCTGACTCTAGGGATGTCCATAATTATTAGACTTGCAGACACCCCAAAACCTTGCTTTACACAACCAATTTATATATATCCATTTGCACTCCATCTGCTGGGTCTGTGAGACTCTCAAGAACTCACTGGGAATATCACACAGTAGATTTAGCCCTAAATAATGGGCTAAATTCTGGATTATAACATTGCAAATACCAGTAAAAATAAGAATACTTTAGAGAAAGGAACAAAAAATGCAAACTAAGGTGACATCATTCTCCTGTTCTCCTGAGGAAACAAGGCCTAAGCAATCAGGCTGTTTGGCCATTCACTCCTAATCACTTTTAAGCACACAGCAAAATATCCACCAGCTTCAAGGAGCAAGGGGTCATATTTGCAGCCACACCTCCTTGGGCCCCATATATATTCCCATAGCTAACGGTCTGACAATGGTCTGACAATGGCTAAAGTGATGCATACTCCTTTACACAGTGTACCTAACAGGCAATGCCTGCATTTAGATCAGCTGTAGCACCTGCTGTCCAAAAGGAGAAAAGGAAAGGAAGCAAAGACCCAGAACCGCTGTGTTTTTCCATCTGCTGCTTACACCTTTGACACCTCTGCATGGGAGTGAATGAAGGCAAATGACATTACAGCATACAGCTCAAGAACTCCTCTCCAAAAACACACTGCTAATTTACAGAGCTCCTTTTTGTGCTCTTACTGCTTGTCACTCAAGAAAAAAATTGGCCAAAGGGCAGGCATGCCTAAATTTTGCTGCCCAAAGACTGAGTGCCAAAATTTAATTCAGGGGTGGCACAGGGCAGCTCCAACCACACCCTGCAAACACTCTTAGTGACAGGGAAGCTCTGTGCCTATGGCCAGAAATGAACAGCAAATTCTCCCCCACCTTTGCCTTTGTTTACTGATTCTCAGCTGTCCTGACAGAGAGCACTGGGGAGAGCAGGGCAGATTTCTGACAGGCAGAACTCTCTGCTTGCCTTTCCCCTTGGTGTAGAAACTCTCCTCTCTGGCTCCCCCAACTTCAAGGCCATATGGGAGGGCACCAGGGAGCACCAAGCACAGCACCAGCGAAGAAGCATCAGAGGAAGGAGATGTCAATTTTGGTTGACATCTTTCACCTATGTTCTGCTTTTTCTACGTCCTGCCAGTGCCCAATAAACCTGCCCTGGAAAGTCAGCAGCTCTGGCATGGTAGTGCACTGTCCCTAACTTCTTACAGACAGACCATCCCAGTCCTTCTCCAGCTTCTCTATGCCAACATGGAGGGGTGGGCACAGACATCACTGCTTCCCTGAGCTGCCTGTTCTGTGCTGACAGAGTGGGGTGCCGAGCTGACAGCCCACCCAGCCAGCTGATGCCACACTTCTCTATATGAAACGCATCCTTTCTCTGCTTCTCCTGCTCTCTCTGCCCTCCTCATCCTCCATTGTGCAATACTCAATCCAGCTAGAGCACAGCATTGTCACAACTATGCATTGTCTCAACTTCTGGCTGCCACAAACTGCAATCTGGGCATCTTGACTATCTCATGAGCAGTCTCTCTACCAAGCTGAAGCCATCTACACCTCGAGCACCCCCAGTAACCATCCCCTTTTTCCTCCCTGCAGGGGGTTCTCCCCACCTCCCTCCCAAAACACAGCCTCCTAGCAATGCTTTTGCATGTACCACCAACCCTTTTTCCTTTCCTCTGTACAGCATCTGCTTTCCCCACACTAACATCTATGTTATATCTGCACAAGTGGTTTTGACATTTACAGCAGTAATCTTTATTCTACACACTGGCTTTCGTTTTCAGTATTTGTTCTTGCCCTTCCTGCTCAGAGATGTGTTGGCAGGGAAAACACCACACAACTGTCCCCTCTCTAATGCAGATGCTAAGAAATACGATTGGCTGTATTTTCTATACGCTAACTGAATTACACAAAAGATCCTTCTCACTCTTCAGAAACCAAAAGTAACATTATTTCAGCAGGTGAGGAACACTGCAGATAGGAAAACTAATGGGAAATCAGTTTTCTGGGGTGGGAAAAGCCTGGAGTTTTCCTATGCCCTCAAAAATCTTAGAGAGTCTAGTTTCTGCAACTGCAGTGTAAGAGGATAAATGGAGCGTGAAAGATTGTCCAGCCCTTAACTTTTCCTGTGTTTATGTCTGGGTTTTATGTTATAGTCAATACTCCTAAGCCTATTTGAAAATGAATCTCCAGTGAACAGGTGAACAGATAATAAAGCAGTGATTCTCCTGCCTCCATTTATCTTTTCACTTACAGAGTTAATTGAGAATAGGAACTTAGTTACATTTTTCACCACACACACACACACAATTAGAGAGCACTGGCATCTTGTGGCAATTTGTCTCTTGGTTCACTGGCACTTCATAAAGGCTGCAAGTTACAGAAAACACAAGCCTTGGCCTTGCACAGATACAGTACTATACTGATACAGTACTGATACAGTAATAACGTAGCTGTCTCTCTTCCCATTTATCACACTTGCCTTAAGTTAACAATCCTTTCCTACCAAACCCACCGTCATCCCTCATGTTAATTCAGTTTTAGGTTTGTTCTGTCACATAAAGTCCAGGTTTTTTAACTTATTATTTAAATCTCATGGGTATGCACCTAAATAGGAAGCTGCAAAACTCTACACAGCCACAATGGAGAAAAATATGTCTTTGACAAAACCTCCTGTGTCAGCACTCCTGCTTTACTTAACCTTCTTTTCTCATCTAGAACTAAAAAGGCAGCATCACATCTCAAAGTGCTGACTAAAGGCTACGGAGGATGCCGCTGGTATGCGACTGGGTGAGAGACAGGCCCACACCACCTTCTTTCTGCTGCACAGACCTTTGCGACATCCCACCCTTCTCCTGCTGCCAGTGAATGGTAAGGGAGTAGCTGTGCACCAAGTTGAGAGCAAGAGGCATCAAAGCACAAGTGATCTCAGAAATTCAGAGTGGATGGCAAACCTAACTCAGAGAATAACCTTTCGGGGAGCAATCCGCTGCAAACAGCACATTGCAAACCGAGAGCAGAACCTGGAGGATGAGGTGATGGGTGAACGTGAAAGGCCTGTGTAATCTTATGAAGCCTCAGATCATGATTGGAAAGGACCAAAAAGATGATTCACAGCATTTGGCACAAATACATCCGCTTGCCTAAGATAAAGCACACAATCACATGCAGCTATGCCAGGAACTTTGTCTGTGGGGACAGGACAAGGGGCAATGGCTGTAAGCTGGAGCACAGGAAGTTCCGCACCAACATGCGGAAGAACTTTTTCACAGTGAGGGTGACAGAGCCCTGGGACAGGCTGCCCAGGGAGGTGGTGGAGTCTCCATCTCTGGAGACATTCAAGGCTCGTCTGGACACCTGTCTGTGCAATATGAGCTAGGGAGCTGCTTTGGCAGGGGGGTTGGACCCGATGATCTCTTGAGGTCCCTTCCAACCCCTACGATTCTGGGGTTCTGTGAACTGTATTATTAATTTGAGCTTCCCTGAAAAACAAATACAAAATCCAGTAAGGAAAAATGGGATTCTGTTTCACTTTGGTGTGAAACAAACTGATCCCTAACATAAAGGGCATTGCTACTTCCATAGGAAAGTACCCAGACTGCAATAAAACCAAATGTTGCCAGCAAAGCCCACAGTTTGTGATCTGACAAAGGAACCATCTCACAACAAAATTCCCTAAAACATGAGGCTTTCTTCAGAGGTGATGGACAAGCAAAAAGCACCTTGCCAGATGTAACAGCATACATCGAGGTGGGTTTTCTTAACAACCAAAATCGCCATTGAGCCTTTAAAAATGAAAGCTCTCCTTTTGCAACCTCGACACCGAAATGCTGGACTAGTGCAGGGGCACCTGCAGTGAAAATGGAGCAAAATAGGTCTCCCCATTCTACAAGTGGGAGGGCTAAGGGGGGTATTTCAGCCCTTCACCGGCCCCCTCTCAATCTCTCACTGCACAGTCCCCACAGAGTCGCACCCCATATTGGGGTACAAGAGCTCTGCCTCGGGGACAGTCACGATCCATGTAGAAATGCAAAGCAACCATGTCCAGCTTCCCCTCACAAGGGCTTAAAGATGGTTTGGAAGGGGGGAGGCAGAAAGGAAAGTTTTGGCACTGTCTTGGCAGGGGTAATGGTCAGGGTGGGATATGAAAGGACTGTGGAAACTCTATACGTTGGGTGTGGAAGAAGATGGGGGAAAAGCTGCTTGAATTTAACAACAGTTGTATCCTCATAGAATTAATATTTCTATCCCTTTCTCAAAACAAATCTTCATCTTTCTGACTGTTAATCACAATTTTCCGCCCCTTATTGGGGCCCCCAATACAAGAAAGATGTGGAACTGTTGGAGAGGGTTCAGAGGAGGGCCACAAAGATGATTAGAGGGCTGGAGCACCTGCCCTCCAAAGAGAGGCTGAGGGAGCTGGGCTTGTTCAGCCTGGAGAAGAGAAGGCTGCGGGGGGGACCTCATTGCAGCCTTCCAGTACCTGAAGGGAGCAGAGAAACAGGAAAGGAATCAACTTTTTAAAAGAGCAGATAATGGCAGGACAAGGGGGAATGGATTAAAACTAAAGGAAGGAAGGTTTAGATTAGACATTAGGGGGAAGTTTTTTACAGAAAGAGTGGTGAGGTGCTGGAACAGGCTGCCCAGACAGGTGGTGGATGCCCCATCCCTGGAGGTGTTCAAGGCCAGGTTGGATGGGGCCCTGGGCAACCTTGTGTAGATCCAGGCCTGGAGGTTGGTGGCCCTGCCTGTGGCAGGGGGGTTGGAGCTCTGTGATCCTTGGGGTCCCTTCCAACCCAGACCACTCTATGATTCTATGATAAGCTAAAACCTGTATCATTTCTCTAGTTCTTCCCTCTCTGGAATATCAGCACAGAAACCCAGAGGTGTAAAAACACGCAGGCCTTTCAAATTCAGAATAGGCAACAGCAAGGATGGAGTTCCCCCAGCGCTGACAAAATCCCTGCCTGCTTCTGCAGGTGTATCATACCCTGGAAAACAGGGCAAATCCTACCAACCTCCCCCCCTGCAAGGGGGTTGTTCACCCTCCCATGCCAGTCTCCTGAGAGCAACCGGGCAGTTAAAACACAGGAACGCTTTGCTTCTGTCAAAATGCTGAAGATCACTAAAACTCAGGGAAATAAAGGGTGGCCATTATGATGATACATAAACATAAGTGGCCCAGCCTGGCCGTCACTGTCACAGATCTATTTATCCACCTTCCTCATACCTCCAGTGATGCAGAGCGCACACTCTCCCCATGCACCATCCATGCTATCACCATGTGCCGGTGCCGAAGCTCTGGCCCTGACATCCACACCCAGAGGGGATCGGGTACCCCGTAGCACCCCATTCCGCCCAGACCCTCCATAGCCAGCAGGGAAACACTCTCAGCACCTTTCCGGCTGCAGCAGAGGGGATGCCATCAAGCAGCTCACCATCAGCCCCCTGCCAAGCGCCCCGAGCCAGGGACTGTCCCCCGTCCCGCTCCCCCCAGTGCGAGG
>VZTU01030639.1:26053-46791 GCA_013400835.1 Zapornia atra
CCGGCCGCCGCCCCTGTGGCCGCTCCCGCCGCGACGGTGGCACTCGGGGCGCCCCGCGCGTAAGTGAGCTCCGGCAGCCCCCGGGGCCGGGAGGGAGCGGGAGCCGGGGGGGGAGGACCGGCGAGGGCGCTGCGGGACAGCCCTGGGGGCGAGGTGGCCGGTGCCGCTCGGTGTTGGGTGCGCGCTCCCCGTTGCGCGCTGGCGCCAGCCGTGGGTGCCTGCGAGAGGCAGGGCGCGGTTGCACTGCGGCCGGGGCGCATCCCCGAGGGGCAGAGCTCCGTCTCCGCAGCTTCCCGGCGCGGGAGCTCGCCCGGCAGTGCCGACACCGGCACGGCAGGGGCTTTGCGAGCCCCAGCCCCGTCCCCGGGTGGAGAGGGTCCGCTGTTGGGCACGACTCCCTCGGTCCCACTCCACCCGTGAGCGTGGCGAGCGTGCCCGGGACCGATCCCCGGTGGGGGTGGCACCGCAGCGGACGCCGCCCGGGCGCCCGGTGTCTTGTTGAAGGGTCTGACAGGCACCCCCCGTTCTTGCACACGCACCCGCCTTCCCGTTCACTTCCGCGGGGGGCAGGGAGGGGGATGTGTGCGGGGCGCTGGGCTGTGCTGCCGGGGCAGCGAGCAGCAGGGTGGGCGGGCAGAGGGGGAGGTGAAGGGCTCTAAAAGGCAGGGAGAAGGGCTGTGGGCTCCCGCTTGCAAGGGGTGGGGAGACCTTATTTTTTCAGTTAACAGTTTTAAAAAAGAACGAGTTAAAGGTACCTGAGCACCTGCCACAGGCAAGGGGTGTGTTTGGAGATAAGGTTTATAGCTAGCAGCCTCCAGTGGCAAAGTTATTTAAGAAGCAGGCTTTCACAGCAGGAATGAAGATGAAATATCCCCAGCAATAATTCTCTTACTTGCTGCCCTCTTGGTTTTTTTTAAACTCATGCATAAGTAGGAAATTTGGAAACGTGAGGTAACGTTCCTCCAGTGAAAGTTTGATGCAAGGAGCACGCACTGAAGTTTGTGTGTCTTTTCAACTCATTCAAGCTAGCACAGAACTGGAGGGGAAACAGAAGCGGTCACTGCTGGTGCAGAGCTCCAGCTTTCAGCATTCTTCCCATATCCTGGCTCCATAAGGATGCCTGTGCAGGTAGGAGTGGGCTTGCCAGAATGGGGCTCACACAGCTTGTTCTCAGGCGGTGCAGAAATCATGAGTTAAGAAAGAAAGGACCCTACCAGTAGTGGGTTTGCCTTTCAGAAACATGTCGGTGTTGTTTTGATGCACCCACACAACTCAGAGTAGGCTGTGGGAATGGTGACAGTGCAGCTCTGGAGCTGGAAAGAGTCCTGAAAAAAGCAAGGAGCTGCATCCTGGTTCAGCTGCGGTAAACTTGGACCAACTTCTGGAGGCCCCAGATTTCACCCTGGATGCAACCATGAGTAATGGAAACGACAACAGGCAGTGTATATACACAAGATGTAAGCTTAGGAGAGTCACAAGCATTCGTGATTAATGACATAACTAAGCACATTAAGAGGAAACTTTCCATAAGGAAAGGTTATGCTATAATTATCCTCTCTGCTGGCTTTTTATCTTCCTTGGAAATACCTGGAATCGGGTAATCCTGAAAGACAAAGCACTGAGTTCACAGGCTGTGCTGGAATAGCCATAATCATTAACAGAGCAAGGCAGAGTCTTCCTCTTCATCCCTATGTGAGACTAAACCATACCGTTAGGGAGGGCCATAGCTATCTCCTTTCTTCCTAACCCCGATTCCCTGCTACCAAACAGTTACCTCCTGAGGAGCAGTTTCTGCCTGAGGTAAGTCTCTATCACGGAGGAGTGTTCCTTGCAAAGCACTGCGTGTGCCCTTTCCTGAGGCCTTTTGCCTTTATTTAAGGCCCTTTGAACGAACTCGGTATACTCAGTTGGAGCTGCTGAGGGCTTGGCGCCAGATGAAGAAGCAGCGGAGGTGTGAGTGTTATTAGCGGTGGTGGCAGATGACACCGCCGAGTATCCCGACAGCGACGGGCAGGGCTCCGGCGCAACCCGGGAAAAACACTCTGTGGAGTTTGGGGGTTCTGGATGCCACCTAGAGGTTTATCCTTGCTGTGCGCTTGGCTGCTTTTCCTTGGGAAAAGTGCTTTCCCACCTCCCCTAAGCCCCGCGGGGAGTGAGGAGCATCTGGCAGGCACCTGCCATCACTGCTCCCCATGACAGCTGAGCGCTGGAGGCTCACACCAAACGATCTGGTGTAACCAGACAGCACAGTGTGGCACCACTGGAGTGACCCAGCTGGGGCCCAGGAGGCACTGTAGTCCTGTCAGCCTTGGTGGTGTCCCAGGCCCATCAGTGCTACTCTGCTTCCCGCCCTGCAGATCCATGGGAGACACCAACCTCCGGAGAACAACACCCAGAAATAAACCCATGCACCAGGAGGGCAACCCAGACCTGGCACTTGGTGTTGCTGTGGAACGTGTGCTTGCGGGACACTGGTTTCAGGGCCTCTAGGAGCAAGGAGAGAAGATTTACAAAGAGCTGGAGAAGCCAGTCTGCCTCTTTGGACCTCTGGTGCTGGGGTGTGCTGTCGGATGCAGAACTGACAGCTCCCACCTGGGAGGAAGGTAGCTACATCCCTCAGTATCTGAGTTTTATGCACTGAACCAGCTACAGGCCAACACCACCCTGTTGCTGACAAGCTCCTGATACTGGAGCCACCAAGTGATGTTCTCAGAGTAGGCACTCGGGCTGTGATTGCCAGGGGGTGCTCAGAATTCACATGGATTAGATACAACCCAGCAAAGATAATATTGGGGGTGTGTGTATGTGTTTGTGTGTGTGATAGGACCAGTCCCATCTGGGATTGTGTCAACTGCAGCTAAAGCACCCTTTGGGATGTTGGAGACCAAGCCCAAAGCTTGAGGTTCTGCAGGAGCTCTGCTGCTGCTCAGCCTGTGCAGTCTGTTGACAAATCACTGGTTGATCTCTCTCAGCTTTGTCCCCAAACTCTTTGTGCCCCTCAGTGTTTGGTAGTGCAACAAATCCAAAACGTGACTGTTTGCTGATGTTTCTCTTGGCCTTCTTGTTAGGCTGCCTGCTGCTACGCATCACAGCTTGTGAGGGGGGCTGAGTTTTCTGGATCCAGAAGGAGAAAGAATTGAATGGCCTTTAAGATCTATTTTTGAGCTCTTTCAGAAATTGGAGACCTGGTGCAGGAGTTAGTGTGTGAATGTATGTGGTATATCTGTGCCCTTCTGGCCTGTGAAAACTGCAAAATACCTGACCTCTCCATCTTGCTGTGTCCCTACCTTACCTGCTAGAGGTAGGGTCACACCCCATCTCTTCCATCCCCATGCAGGCCTTCCAAATGGGCAGTCCATCTACTGGTGATTGCCTGGGATTTTCTGTTGTAGGAAAGGCAGTGGTTTTGTCTGTGACTGGGACCATTTCTCAGGCAGTTGCTTCAAGAAAGAGGAATTAAAATATCAGGCAAGAAAATGGTGATTACTCTGATCATATTTCGCTTCCAGCTTGGCTGACACTGCAAAACAAGTGGTGGTAGGAGTAGCCAGGAAAGAGCTACCACCTTCACTGTCGAAGTAAATGTCTCCTGTACTTCACTGATTGCTCTCAGGCTTCATTGCCCTGGAGATCCTCCTTTTCAGGTCCTTTCCCTTGTTTGAGGTGATACTCAGGGTCATTTTCCCCAAGTACCACTTCTGCGCTTTCAGTCTTCTGCTGCACTACCTCAAGGGATTTAACCCACTTCCTCCTGCATCTCTGTCCCCTTAGGACAAACCCTCACTCAGCTTACACTGAAATACGGCTGCACAAAAGAAGGGGGGGCTTTTCACTCTCCCACATCCTTCTATAGGCACATCCAATAGATGGGAATTCTCAGACTGGTCTGGAGGCCAGGATAAATGTCTTTCAGAATAAACCAAGAAGGAGTTGCTGTAGCTGGATCAGAAGTATCTAGGTTTACCACCACACTCCCCTTAAAGAGTGGGCAGTACCAAAACCGTGCAAAGGGTGGCTGATGGTCTTTCTGTCCTTGCAGGGAGTGGCTGGAGACCAGCACCTGGGAGAAGAGATGGAGCGGAGGTCAGGGAAGGCAGCCCACGTCCGAAGGAACCTCTTTGGTCCCGTAGACCACGAGCAGCTGCAGCAGGACTTCCAGCACATGCTGTGCAACAGTGTTGAGAGGGCCCAGCAGAAGTGGAACTTCGATTTCCTCCAGGAAACGCCAGCAGAGGGGCTTCTGCAGTGGGAAGAGCTTGAGAGCCACGAGGTCCCCACCTTCTACCGCAGCTGTGTGGTGGGAGATGCTCGGATACCACTGCAGCACTTGAACAGGCCCCTGGGCAGGGAGGACAAGAGTCACCACTTTACACAGGGGGCACTGACTGAGAAACCCAAAACTTCCAAGCAAACAGGGTGCAAGAGGATCTCCGAAGGGAATAAAAGAAGACAGACATCGTTGACAGGTGTGTGAGACCCTGGTGGGGCTCAGATGATCAAATCTGGTCCCAGCAGCTACTTAGAAATGTTCTGGTGGGCCCATAAGGCAGTCTTGTTTTAAGAAAGTGCAATCCTTCAAAGAAGCATTTGCAGGAAGCACGCTCTAGGTTGACAGGCATGGGGCCTATGTTTTTCAAAGCTGCTGTGCCCCCAAGCCCCTTCTTGGCCCTGGGTCCTGTTTAGGACTTGTCAGAGAGCAAGAAGATAACAACTGCTGCTTGCAGGAGAATAGTTGGGGTGGTGAGGGGGGTTAGACAGTTAAAAAAGCAGGTTAAAAAGTAGTGAAGTGATTTCTCAAGCAGGACTCCCATCAGGAAAACGGGGTTACCCATTAAATGGGAGGTTTTGGTCTTTGGTTTATACTTTTGGCCATCTTCACCCTTTCCCAAGCACACTAAGGAACACTGTTCAGCTGGCTAAGCCTTAGGAGGAAGACCAGAAACCAGAGAAAGCAGCCAGCTCTCCTGCTAACATCAACTTCACTCAGTGTGGTCATCCAGGAACTGTAAGGGCAGATCAATCTGAAACTTGGCCAGGTGGTAGAGGTGGCTAGGTTTTCAAATGCCTCTCACCAGGACTTGCTGCCAAGAGTGGGTTTCAGCACCTGTAAAAGAGCTTTAGGTTTTTTGAAGTCCTCACCATTCTGCATGCTAAGCTCATTCTGAACATCTGGCCCCTTGTTTTCTCTTGTCAGCAGGATTTGAGTGTGTTTTGCAAAATCTAATCCTTTGTAGTAGGTTGCTCTTGTCCATACTGGGGTTTGGGTTTATCCAAGACTGGGGTTTTCAAGATGTAGACCAAGGGTTTTCTACTGGGAATTTGATGCGAGACACCAGCTTGGAATTGCCTAGAAGATAAGTGAAGCTAAAAGGCTTCAGGAAACACTTTCTGAACGGTGATGTTGAGCTCAGTTAAGTCAGACAATAGACTAATTTGCTATTTGAGGGTATGAAACTTAATTGCTAGTGAGAAGTTCAGGAAGAGGTTGGAGATTAATGAACAGTGGAAGGAACACTGCACACTGGAGTGCAGAACAATGATACTTAATGAGTGCTCCTTTCTTCTCCAAAGCACTTCACAGCCATTAACTAATTAACAGTATAATTTACAGGTAGGAGTACAGAAGCGTAATTCAGAGCACAATGTTGTGATGGTTGGAGGGAACTGCTGCTCAGTTGTAAAACTCTCCCTGGGTGTGTGGGAGTCAATTATGCAGCTATTTCCAGGGGATATTTTTCTTCCGTTTTGTTTTCCCCAGGCAAGAAATATTTCATCAGGGGATGTGGAAACCAAAATACCACACTGCACAGTTTAACACTTCCCCACATGTGTTTTCATAAGAGAAAACACTTCAAGTCTAACAACAGTATCCTTCTCCCCAGGGAATCTGGGTGTGCGAGATGGGCCAGGAAAATCCTTGGCAGTCTTCTCTTTTGGGGAGGACTGGAGATCAGTCCTTCTCTCAGTCCTTCTCTCGTAGGCATGTGCACAGACATCCTTCTTCTTGCCAGCTGAAGGATGCATTAGAAGATTCCCTCTAGCTGCAGGAACCTCGTTCCTCTGGGCACAGCAGAGGTCATTAAGGCAAAACTGAGCCAGGGAAAGCGATGCCTGCTGATAGGGTCTGACCTCATGCTTCCACCACTCTGCTCATCATCTGCCACCCTGTAATTAGTTTAAGATTAGGACCTGAGGTTGGATTTGAACCCGGTTACCTGTCTTCTGCTTTGGTCAACAAGAGCACTGTGATGCTTTACATTAAGATCCAACAACGTGCACTTAATTTAGGCTTTCAAAGACAGCTGTGGCCCATTAAAAAATATAAATATATTATAAACCAACCATGTTTCTTTGGGAGAGTTGGTGCTTCCAGAGGGGAAAGAGCAGAGGTTTTTCTGCTGCTTTTGTCTCCTCAGACATGTAGAGAGCTAACCATTACAAAAGTAGATTCTTCCCTTCTATATCACAACCCTTTTATGTAGACTTACTCCATCTCCATTCTCTCTTTTTTTGCTGTGCACCCAGTGTGGTTTTGCTCTGTTTTCTGGGAGAGCCTCAAATTCAAAAGTGGTTCAGTTGCAGGATAGAAGCCTTTTTCACTTTCTCTTTTTTTCTTTTTTTTTTTTTTTTTTTTTACCAATCAGTGTTGGCAAACTATACCAGCTCTTTCCCCTTCTTTTTTCCTGAACTTTTTGGCATGCCTCAGGCTGATACACTTAGAACTCAGCTCTCCTGGGAGACACTCATAAATCCTTGCCTGCTTTGCAAAAGGTAAAGGAGAGAAAATTGGTAATGACCCTATCTTTTCACTAGCCATTCTTACTTCTCAAGCAGATAGTTCATGCAGGATGTCTGGGGAGAATGTGGGGAGGAAAGACAACCAGTTATTTAGGTAGGTGTATTTAAGCAACAGAAGTGTTTCCCTCCTAGGTGTTCCTTCGGCCAGGCAGGCAGCTTTCTTCAGTACCTTACTGATGCCAGCACCAAGGGCTCTTTAAGGTCCCTATGGCAAACCAGCTAAATTCCATGGACTGTTTAGCACCTTAGATGGAGGCTAGACTATCTGAGTATGGTGGGGGAACCTGCATTCCCTGGCTTTTAAGCACCTCTATTGGTTCTGAAACTAGGCTCCGTTACCTGGGCATCTGAGGAGTTGTGCTCAGGCAGAACTGGGCAGTTCTGCCCAGGCAGAACTGAGAATACCAACTATTTAAGTCTTTTCTGAATTTCATCTACTAAGTGGAATTCCTAATGTGCTCCTTTTCCCAAAAGAAAACAGAGGATTGTTGTATAGGATGAGATCTTTTAAATAGCAGAAGTAAGTCTGCCACTTAAAGGTTACAGCTGATAATGTAAGCTTGGTTTTTTTCCTGCTGTTCTATTTCTTTGGTGCTCCACTGAGAGACTACAGCAGGTCATAGTAATAGCATTCTATTGTGTATTTCTATGGAGTTAGCAATGTGTGCTGCAGCCTGGGAGAATACATTGTTCTTGGGGTTACATCCTGGTCCAGAAGTTTTAACTGGGGGCTGGCTCAGGTACTGCTGCGCTCCATCGCACCGTGCCATGGGCATGTATCCTTAAGGAAGTCGGCTGGCTGCAGGAATCTGGTTGCACAAACTTGGCTGTGAAAGCCTACAGAATTCCAGCTTTCCCTCCAGTAACATTCTGCATTGAAATTAATGCGAGACTTTATGATGCTAGGACTTGAGAGTGGTTGCCAGTTTGGCTGTATAGAAAAGCTCAGGTTTAAGCACCACAGAGCCTGCATCCCCAAAGGAAATTGGAGCAAATTCATTGCTATGAATACAAACAGTTCACACTGGGTAAATTATAGAATCACAGAATGGTCTGGGCTGGAAGGGACCCCAAGGATCATGGAGCTCCAACCCCCCTGCCACAGGCAGGGCCACCAACCTCCAGGCCTGGATCTACACAAGGCTGCCCAGGGCTCCGTCCAACCTGGCCTTGAACACCTCCAGGGACGGGGCATCTGCCACCTCTCTGGGCAGCCTGTTCCAGCACCTCACCACTCTCTCTGTAAAAACCTTCCCCCTGATATCTAATCTAAACCTCCCTTCCTTTAGTCAAATCACAAATCCTTTAGTTAAATCGCATGAACTCTAAGCATATAGCTTCCATTTCAGCTATTTCTGAAAAAAGTTACTGGGGTTTTTTTGCATGAGGATGGGAGATGGGGAAGGCGCTGATATGGAAACTCCTGTGTTTGTAATTATGGTTCTGTAGTAAAGCTTGATTTACATTTGTCCCTGAAAGATTCAAACACGTGTATGTGTGAAAAACCTAACGGGTGTTCTTGCTGTGAACTGCAGAGCTTACTCTCTGAGCAAAGAATTAGTTACAATTAAGTGACAGTGCGAGGTTTCCTGCAGTCCTCCCTGAATCTTGATCTAAGAAGCAGAAATAAGTACTCTGTAAATACAGCTCTACTCATAAAACACCGAGGCAAAGGGCGCCTGAGCAGAGACTCATGACAACAGTCCTTATCTGAATGGCTAAAACAGTGGAAAAAGACCCCAAAAACCCCAGGGAGAGAGAGGGTTTGAGAGGGCTTCGAGTTGGAGGAGGACCATGACTGCAGTAATGATAAACTCCTAGTGAACCCTGAACTTGTGGGCGATTTGCTGCTCCACCTGAATCCATGGGCCCTGATAAGATTCATCCCAGGGTACTCAGGGAGCTGACTGATGTCAGTGCGACCTCTCTCAATTATTTTCAGCAGTCTTGGGAGTCTGGAGAGGTCCCAGCTTCCAAACGTGATTCCAATTTTTAAGAAGGGTAAGAAAGAAGACCTTGGTAATTACAGGCCTGTCAGTCTCACCTCAGTGCCTGGTAAAATTATGGAGAAAATCATACTGGGAGTTACGGAAAAATACCTAAAGGACAGCACAGTCATTGGTCACAGCCAACATGGGTTCAGGAGAGGAAGGGCCTGTCTATCCAGTCTGATTTCCTTTTACAAGAAGGTTACCCAGCTGGTTGACCAGGGGAAACAGTTGATGTTATGTGTGTGGATTTCAGTAAAGCTTTTGATACCGTGTCTTAGAGTACCTTGTGGGACAAAATGTCCAGTGTACAACTGGACAAATCCATAGTGCCTTGGGTGGGCATCTAACTGGCTGATGGGTCGATCCCAGAGGGTGATAGTAAATGGAGTTACATCTGGCTGGTGGCCAGTCACTAGTGGGGTTCCCCAGGGCTCCATTTCAGGCCCAGTTCTTTTTAAGTGACCTGGACACAAGACTAGAATGTGTCTTAAGTAAGTTTGCAGATGACACTAAACTGGGAGGAGCTGCTGATCCCCTTGAGGGTGGAGAAGCCTTGCAGAGAGACCTGGACAGATGAGAGAGCTGGGCAATCACCAACAGCATGAAGTTTAACAAGGGCAAGTGCCGGATTCTGCACCTGGGAAGGGCCAACCCTGTCTGCACATCCAGACTGGGGGATCAGATGCTGGAGGCCACCCATGCTGAGAGGGATCTGGGGGTCTTGGTTGACAGCAAGTTAAACATGAGCCAGCAGTGTGCCCAGGCAGCTGGGAGGGACAACCATATCCTGGGGTGCATCAAGCACGGCATCGCCAGCCAGTCCAGGGAGGGGATTATCCTGCTCTACACTGTGCTGGTGTGGCCTCACCTCAAGGGCTGTGTGGCTGTGTGCAGTTTTGGGTGCCACAGTACAAGAGGGACATAAAAGTATTGGAGAGTGTCCAGAGCAGGGCAATGAGGATGGCGAAGGGTCTGGCAGGGAAGTCTTATGAGGAGAGGCTGAAGTCCCCTGGTTTGTTCAGCCTGGAGAAAAGGAGGCTGAGGGGAGACCTCATCATGGTCTATGGTTTCCTGACGAGGGAGAGCGAAGGGGCAGGCGCTGATCTCCTTGGTGACCAGTGGTAGAACCTGAGGTAACAGTATGAGGTTTAGGTTGGATGTTAGGAAGAGGTTCTTTCCTGAGCGCATGGTCGGGCACTGGAACAGGAACCCTGGGGAGGTGATGACAGCACCAAGCTTGGCTGAGTTCAAGAAGTGCCTGGACAGTGCTCTTAGTCACATGCTCTGGCTTGGCTGCTTCTGTGTGGAGCTGGGAGTTGATGATCCTTATGAGTCCCTTCCAACTCAGGAGATTCTAGGATTCTGTGATTCTGTGTTATATTGCAAAGTATTGTTTTGTTATTTTGGCAGGGGGAACAAACCGATTTCTGTCTGGAAAGCACTGTAGCAGTGGGTCTAAAAGTTGGAGTGAAATGTCACATTGCTCAGCTTGCATAATAGGGTCCAAAGTCTTTTGATCTCAACTGGATAAAAGCCAGCACATTTCCTTTGTTTTCCCTGGTATTACACAGCTTTATGTGGAACATGCTGCAGGTATTAGTTCTGTTCATTCACGTGCCGTAAAGAGGTGGAGAGGGATTCTTCAACACGAAAATGAGATTTGAGAGACTGTTGTTACCAGTGTCATAGCCCTGATGCTGTTTCTGCATTGTTCTCCAGATTACTACTCTACAAAGAAGCGAGTCAAAACAAGCATTTGAGCTTCTGCTGCAAAGAAATCAACTTCTTGAAAGCAGTGAGAGGAGTGCTCCACACCGGAAAGGTTGGAAACATCTGCCAAGCTTCCTCAGCCTTCAAAAACGGGGTGTGCAGGCTGCGGATGCGTAGGGGCATCACACGGAGATGTATTCCTGACAGCAGCAGTGAGAACAGTAAATGCTTTCATTGGGTTGGGGTCAGGCCAAGCCAACTGGAATCACTTTGATGAGAAATTACTAGCTTTAAATAACTCCAGTAAGCATGTTTGGACACTACAGAAATTAGCTAAGGCTGGCGGTGTAATGTGCAGCAAAAAGCACTGGACATGAGAGAGTGGTAACCAGTTGGAACAACTATATGCATGCAGTAACATACTTGGAAAGGTCATTGTACAGTTGGGGTCTTTGATACTGCCACATCTTTACCTACCCTCTTTTTTTTTTTTTGCTTTAACAGGGATGGCTTACTAAGTTTCACCATCTCAGCTTGATGCTAAAAAAAAAATTCCCAGCCATTTCTGTGATTTGGTGGGTTTTTTCCCCCCAGGTACAGAATTTTGTGCATTCAACTATTTAGGGTGTAAGTAACAGCAGACAGGACTCGGGTGCCAAATGTATATATTGCTGGGATGGAATTGGGAAAAGGTGAAATTATTTAGGAAAATTTCCATTTATATCAGCAGCCGTTTTAGCCTGGTACAGCTGCCTCCCCTCCACCTCCCCTTCCTCTCCAAGAATTAGGTGGTTAAACTGAAATGTAACATGGGTAGAAATATGTAGAAATATTCCTGTAGCTTTTAAGTTATTCCTGTTCCAAACTGGGCCAAATTCAGCCTTTTTTTTGGGGGGGGGGAGGGGGGGGCATTGTGCTGTTCCATCTAGGGCGATGAGCTTGCACGGTGAAAACCAAGCTAAAATTTGCTGTGCCTTTGTCCACGGTGGTTTAAAACGCGCCTGCTGCTTGTAAACACGGTGAGAACGAGGCAGGCAGTTTAGTTGCCATTTCATGCTTTTTTATTTGTACTATTAATCTTTCTATAAGAAGAGAAAGGGCATTAATAACACTGAAACGTTACACGTGCAACAGCCGTAAGGACAGCTTTCCTATGGCGGTTGTTAGCATACCCTTTTCCATCACCTACTTTTTATTTGCCCTTCTTTATTCCCCTGACTAGTTGGGATAATTGAGGTTTTACGGCACATCATAATCAGTGGGCAAAGCAGAAAAAGAAACCTATAAAATACACGCTCTGAATTACACTGCTGCATATGGCCTTGAGATGCATGGAGTGTTTAACGAACTTGTTTGGAAACTGCTCTCTACATGTCAGGTTTTTGGAGCGACGCGAGGTAACGGAATGGGGCTTCGTGTCTTCAAATCTGAGCAAACTGAGGCTTCTCCTGGGTAATAAAAATTAACACACACACCACGTGTGTGTGCATGCACATGTGTGTGTGTGAGGTGTGCACATGTGTGTGTGTGAGGCGTGTGCGTGTGGAGCGGTGTAAGCGAGTCACACGCTCTGCCATGTCACCAGGGTTTGGTGCCTTTCCTTTATTCACATTCATTGCTGCAAGTGTTTAGAAATAAGTAATGGCTGCTTTTTGCCCAAGATGGCACAAGGCAGCCATTTCCCTGTTTATGTATGACAAGAGGAAGATGCTCAGTGGATTGCAGGGTCAGAGCCCATTTCCAGCTTCTTTCGAGGTGTCACTTTCCCCTCTCTGGATTTTTTGTTTAGTTAGGAACAAGCCTTGCTTCCGCTGATGTCAAAGGAAGCTGTACCTTAATGAAGCAGGATGAGGGCCAGCCTGGCAGCTACTGCTTGCAGAGCCTTCAGCGTGTTTGTGGGCCAGGCCAGTCTGTTAACACGCTTTTCATCCTGTTGAGATGTAGCATAAAGGTGTGGGACTGCCCTTTGTCTGTGCTCAGTTTTATTTTTAAAATTAGAACAGTCTCATCTGATCTTGTTTGTTGTTTGGGGTTTTTTTTTGTTGTTTGTTTTTTAAAGTGTGGTGATTTTCTCTAATTAAGCAAAATTACACAACCATCTCTCCATGTGTGTGTGATTCTAAAGCAAACCAGTGACACTGTGCACCTCTGCAGAGTTATTTTCTGACCAGGATGGCATGAGCTGTGCACCAATGCCCTAAAGTCTGCCACACGCAAGGTTATCTTGAAGTAGCCGAGTCTTTTTCTTTCAAGGGGAAAAGGGGTGCTTCTCCTTAGTAGGAGAAATAATGACAATGTTCTGCTGTCCCAAAGAAATAAGAAAGGATTTTTTTTAATGTGGGTTTGGTTTTTTTTTTCCATACTGGCTCCAAAATTGTTCAGTGCTTAAGCATACATTTAAAAGGAAGTGTCTGCTCTATCAGAACACTATAATGTCATAGAGTTTTGTAAAACAAGGTGCTCAGGGTTATGGTTTGGTAGAGGACAGGTATGGTTGGACTCGATGATCTCAAAGGTCTTTTCCAACCTTGTGATTCCATAAAACTGTCAATGACACAGGTTTTGGATACCAATGCAGGTATTTGCCTTCAAGTGGAATTTCAATATACTCAGACTGAAGGGTGGAGACCATGGCTGAACATTCGCCCTGTCCATGTTTAGAGCATCTTAATTAGCCGTGATTGTGCCTGGGAGCTCCATGCCAGGGGAGAGAAGAGTTTTCCACTGATTTCTCTCTGCTGGCTGATTATACATTTGTTGATGGTTTTTGAAATGACAGAATATTGGAGATTAAGATAACACGATTACACAAAGGAGGAGGAAAGGGAAATACTGTTTTCATAGAAGTGTTTGCAGTGGGAAATTCATATCCTTGTATCAGAAGGCCTAACCCTTCCCTGGTGTGCACCATATTACAGCTCCACTGATCGGTGGTGGAGCCACCTTCGTTGACACCAGAGGGGAAGTGAGGCTGAGATGTTTTGCACTATTCCTTTTACTCCACAGAATAAAAGGACAAAGCCGCTAACTGTGTGAAGTCATTGCCTCCTCTCTACGCACACGGGGTTTAAAAGGTGAACGGTTTCTGCTCTGTTTTTGTACATGTGATGGCCAAAACCAACAACAAACTTCTGATCAGTGTCTGAGCTTCATCACCAGGGTGGATAAAGCATATCTGTATTTCATTGCCATGCTGATGAGACATGGAGTATTTAATCTTTTTGTTCAGCTCATGAATTGCACTTTCTTGTTTCACACAGTACACACAAGGGGATGTGCCAGTATGCAGCAATGCTGTGATAATAATTGTTTTCTATTTCCATAGTAGATGTGCCTAAAACACTTCCACGCTGTAAATGCAGCCCCAGACCTGATTGAACAAGCAGTGCCCTGAAGCTTTGGCCTGCTTTGTTCCCTGGGCATAAACAGCGCCTTGGTCGTACCAGGTTTAATCCTGTAACAAAGACGCTCAGGGCTTACTTGCTGACCTGTGAGTTTGATAGCCTGCAGCAGTCTAAGGCCATCCACCAAACTCCAAGGCAGCACTTTCTCATCATGGGAAGTGAGGGGATGTGTTCAGACTTCGGGTGTCAAAGACAGGGTGAGGTCTTGGGCAGGGATTACACAGCAATGGGAGCCCCCAGCATACGTTAACCCCGGCACGCCGGTAAGTGGGTACAGCTACGTGTGCCTGAGGCTTCTGCCTTCCCCTGGATTGAATATAAGTTGCACACATGTCTCAGGGCCATATATTACTCAACAGCCACAACCTCACTTCCCCTGACACTATGGTGTGACCAGTGTGTATATACATTAGGGAAATCAGTGGTTCAGGTAATTCTTTTCTATCTGAGATATATGTGTCCCATGTGCAACACAACCTGAGCTGAACATAGGACAACACAGGTCCCGGGACATTTGTTTTATGTTTTGTACAAACATGGAAGTAATCTCTCAGGTGTGGATTATTTTATTAAATTCCTTCCAGCAGCAACTGAAGAAGGTGGTTTCACTTGGGTGAAAAAGCCAGCAGAAGAGATTCTACATGTGCTTTTAGTTATTTTGTGGGGTGGTGCAAGTACAGCTTGCTTCTACTTGAAGCAACTCCCATGCAAACTGTTCCTCGGAGCCCTTCTGTTAAGGTTGCATTGGTTTCCTTGAGAAGCTATCAACTAGCAACAGTAGATGCTTTATTATTTTACCATTATCTTTTGGATCCTTATTAATAAGCTTTGGGGATGGGCCTTAATATCACGGAAGTGTTTGGCTGGAGGGAAACCTGAGGAATCCCCTACTCCATCCCCCTGAACTAAAGCAAGGATCAGGACTTGCTTATTCCAAACCTCGCGAGGTGTTGTGAGGAACGGTTTGCTCTGTTGGTGTGGTAAAATCTCAAGGGTAGCCAAAGTCAACAAAGTTCCTCCCAAGATTCAGGGGGGTCTGTGCGATGCAAGGAGCTTCATTTCAGGTACTCATTTTGCTCTGCTGCTTTGGTTGCAAAGCTGTAGGCACGGTGGAATTGCATGCGAGCAAGCTGGTGTGTTGAACCATTTGGTTGTTGGATATGGATGTTTGCAATGTCATCAGTAAAAACTGGTGTGTAAATATGCTTTAATAGCAAAACAAGTTGAATTTTCCTCTTTTAAGGCAGGTTCTTCTTGTTTTGTTTCTGCATTGCCATGACCTGGCCTCCCTATACTAATCCCCCTGTGCTGTTCCACTTTTTACAATTCATCACTTCCATGCTCAAAACACTGGCTCAGGCTGTGGGGTAGTATAAGCTAAGCTGACCTACAGCCCAGAAAATGTGTTTCTGCAGTGGATATTTCATGGTTTCCCACTGAGGTGTCACAAACCATATAGAAGGAAACTTTTTTTTTCCCTTTCTTCATTTTTTGAGTGGAGATTTTTGGGTTTTGTTTGGTTTGGTTTTTTTTTTCTTAGGAAATGCTGCCTCTCTTATTTCAGCAATCTGTTCCCTTGGCAAGAAATATGACTATCAGGTGTTTAAAATTAAAGTTGTTAAAATCAAATTTGCAAGAGCAGGAGGGTTTGCTCCAGTGTCCTGGACATAGTCCAACTTTGGTAATTACATCTTGCCTAACTAAATCCTTCTTGCAGTCCCATGGCATTCTTCCTGCCCCGTTGAAATCTGCTACGGGGCGCTGCTGTGACAGGACATGCTGAACATCTGCCGTGTCTCTACCCAGCAGTGGCTGCGTTTCGATAGGCGACGAAGTGATTTATGGTAGGTGGCATGCATGCACGCTGATTGTTGTATTACAGCGACTTCTGGGAGCAGCTCAGTTAGGTGGGATCAGCTCAGGAACTAAACACGGATTTGAAGGTCCGATTCCCTAGGTCCCTCTTTCAGATGATCCGTTTCAAACCCATCCCTTTCTCTTATAAGGAGGCACTGAGAAGTGGCGGGTTCATGTGAACGGCTGTGTTTATAGGATAATAACCTTCCCTCTGCCCATTAATCCCCTCCATAAAGGCACGGAGCATTCCAAAGCACTGAGCAGCTTCCCGTGGTCAGGGGGGTAAAACCAACACGTGTGCACCTGCTAAGTAAATATTTTCCTCAGCTTGGTACAAACGTGACATTTCTTCCCGCGCAGTTACATCAGCGTGAGGCCAAAGATGGTAGTTTGTCCTGCTGCCACGCACATGGGCCAAGGCAAGCTGGCAAGGGGAGAGAGGAGTGTCCTGGGCAAGTGTTTTGCAGCTCTGGCTGGGGACCTCTAGTGGTCCCTGAAGCTTCGGGAGAGGATCCACCTAGCAGTTAAAAACATTTTCTAAAATAAAAGCCATTCACGGCAGCAGGGAGACAAAATAGAAAGAATCATAGAATCATATGATGGTCTGGGTTGGGAGGGATGCCAAGAATCATACAGTTCCAACCCTCTTGCCACAGGCAGGGCCACCAACCTCCACGTCTGGATCTACACAAGGTTGCCCAGGGCCCCATCCAACCTGGCCTTGAACTCCTACAGGGATGGGGGTGCACGGATGTGCAAAGATCAGGCGGTGTTTTGCTGCTGTAAATGAAACTGCTGTGGCAGTGGTAATGAAACTGGTCTGCCGAGTCGTTTTCCTAAAAAGTTCGGTGGTCCTTGGTGTGAAGAAAGTGGAGAAACGCTTTCATGATCCCACTGGACAAGGCAGGGTCGCAGGATCCAGGTGATGCATAACGGTTGCTCCTGGTTTTATAGAGTCAGGCTGTTTTACATGTTCAAACAGTAACACTACGTTGAGCAGAAAAACTTTATTATGGACCTTTTTAAATCCTTGCCTCAGATACGTCCTTGGAGCTGGAACCATGCCACTAAGTATGTG
Source organism: Zapornia atra (assembly GCA_013400835.1). Lineage (NCBI taxonomy): Eukaryota > Metazoa > Chordata > Aves > Gruiformes > Rallidae > Zapornia > Zapornia atra. The sequence continues at coordinate 42,892 of VZTU01030639.1, forward strand.
ATGAATGAAATCTCTTTAAAACTCTGTGATAGGAAAACTCCCATTCTAATTGTTCTGGATCATCTGCATCCTGCGCTTGGTTCCGCGGGGTAATAGAGACCATCTGTCCCCCCAGCACAGGGACACGTGTGTCTGGGTGCGCAGACGTTCCCAGCGACGCGCTGCGCACATCCTCCCAAACCCGTGCTAGGGAAATGCTTGTACACAGGGATGGCTGACTTTTCGGACCCTACAAGCTACATACCAAATTCCTTAGATGGCTGAGAAGCAGAAGGTGGGCGTTTTGGTGTGTTGAAGAGAGCAGGGAACTCCAGGAATCGATGGGAAATGACAGCAACTCCCCTTTGCTCCCACCGGTCTGTCAGGGCACAGGGCTCAGTGCTGGAGCAGTACAGGGATGCTGTTATTGGCAGCAGTGACTCACAGAATCACAAGGTTGGAAAAGACCTTTAAGATCATCAAGTCCAACCATTCCCATCCTATGCTAAGCCATATCCCTAAGTACTTCATTCACCCTTTTTTTAAATACATGCAGGGATGGGGACTCAACCCCCTCCCTGGGCAGCCTGTTCCAGGCCCTGACAACTCTTTCAGTGAAAATTTTTTTTCCTAACATCTAACCTGACCCTGCCCTGGCACAGCTTTGTGCCATTTCCCCTTGTCCTGTCTCCTGTCACCTGGCTGAAGAGACCATCGCCCACCTCTCTACAACCTCCCTTCAGGTAGTTGTAGGTGAAACTGGTGCTGGAATCTTTGTCCTTTTATAGGGTTTTATACAGCCTTTTATACAACCCACTCGTACACAGCCGCTCTGGCCATACAGATGCATGCACACAAAATCTTGCTACTAATATTGGGACCCTGTGAACCAGAGTGTGTTGGGGTGAGAGAGGAGGGGCAGAGCTGGAGACGAGGGGTGGAGATGCTCGTGTCAGGCACTTGAGCCATGTAAAAAGACCATCGTGATGCCACGAGCCCTTGGGAAGTAATAGTTCATTTCTGTTCAGGAAAACTTCGTGTGGTTCAGTGCATTTCCCCACAGTTCCAGAGTAAAAAGCTGCAATGAAGTTTCCCTTTTCTTAAAACAGAGGTTATTTAAAATTATACATCTGTTACCAACTGGCTTGTCTGTCTGTGGGGCACTGGGGGACAGATAAGGGCAGTGCCAGAGGTGAATGGTGCCCATGCCCATGCTTCCATGTCAGGCATCCCCTCTGATGGTTTCTTAGCCAAAAAATAAAGGCAAGTGGTTTATTGAGAACTGCAAACCAAGTGCAGTGGAGATAAATAAGCTTTGTGGCACAGCTACGTTTAGCTGCAGCTCCCCCTTCTACGAATACACCTTCAGCTGAGATATTGCAATAGTAGACTTTATAGGCAGCCAAGCAGCACAGCACATTTCTTCACTCAGATTAAAAGAATTGTTTAAATTCTTGTGGCTAGACAATTTGTCTTGTCCTTAAAAAAAAAAAAAGAAAAAAGAGAAGAAGCCATACTAAACAGTGGAGCAGCACGAAGAGTCTGGGACACAGGATTGAGAGAGGCTGCGGGGAATTTTTAGCTTGCCTGCTGCAAATCAAGATCAGCCTTTTTACCTTTCCCCAGCCTTTCTGCCTTTGTTATTTGTGGTTACCATGAAATCTTACTCTGAGAGTCTCTCAGATGTCAGAGTTAGATAATGTCTCTGGAAAATCATGCCACAGACTGGATAAACACAGCCATGAATACAATGTTTTGTGTTGCGACACCTTTCATCCAGCGAGACTCCAAGGGAAAAAAAATAGACAAACCCACATATGCATTACTTAATAGTAAAATATTTATCCATGCTATTATTTATTTGTGTATGTAGCCATATATCTATGTATAAATATATAGGGATACATAAATATTTGCATCTGAGACTCAAGGACTTTTTGGCCTGATACAAAGCAATCCTTTTCCAGGGATGAACCGGAGCAGCCGATGGGTAGCACGTAACTCTTGCATTTGCCTTTTTTATACCAAACATAAAGCTCTTCCTGAGAGAGGGGCCTTGCAAAGGATGGGTCACAAGCTCCCTTGGGACTGCCAAGGACCAGGAGGGTGTCTATCACAGAACACAATTTGGGAAAGACCTGAGGTAACACGGTATTTTTGGGTGGCCAGCAGCAAGCATTTGCACCTTGTCCCAAACACATCAGGCTGTGCTCAGTAGAGGTGACTGTGGAGAATACCTGTGATGTTTTAGGGCCATGCTGTGATTTCCCTATCTCATTGCACACTCTCTGCCAGGAAAGGCCTGGCTAAAAAAAAGCATTGGCTGTAGGAAAGACAGAATGAGGATGCTCACATCTGCATTGTCCTACCTGGAGCAGAACATAGGGTTGTTCCCTGGCACTCAAAAGCCTGGTGACATCAAGCTCAAAAACATATCTCCCATGCTTGTTGTACCCTCAGTAGTGGAGCAGGAGATGGGTAGATTTCAACAGAGATAACCTGTTCATGGGCAAAAGAATACCTGAATAAAAACACGGAAGAAGCCACAGGCCTACAGCCACAGGAACATCAGTCTCACCAGAGAAGAGAACCACCTGCCATGAATCCCTGCAGTGCACACATTCACCCAGCCATGCACTTCCCATGGTGTAGAAAAGAAGAATGCAACATGATTTCCTGATAACAAATTGTTCACTGTCTCCATGTGAATCTGAAACTATTTTTCTGTAATTTGGCATGGGAAGAAACCACAATTTGCATTGCTGAGGTATTAACCTCCTTTCATCTGCAGCCTGTTTTAAGAAGGACATCCATGCTGATGACTCAGTAATACATACCTAAACTTTGGCACCTTACAGGCCAGAATAAGCAGCTACACCCATGCAGTCACAGAATTAATTCAGTAACATCAGTTGTATAAAGTGCGAACCTTACTCATGCCATTCTTGAGTCCCTCACCAGTGTGTTCCAGCAGCAGGACCGGTGCTCATCAGGGCTGTAGGATCCAGCAGCAACTTTGCAATTCCAGGTGCCACAATTTGCTTCAGCCCACTTCCAGCTTTTTTTTTTTTTTACATTTTCTGTTTTTTCCCCCAAACTTCTCCTCTTAGAGAACAATAAGGACATCATCTGGTAGTTTCATGAAGGTGAGTGTCTGACCGGTGTCTGAAAGAGAGGAAATGACAAAAGCACCCAAAATGACAAAAGTTCTCATAGAGCAAACCTTTGCAGTGAGTGTGTTGGTGTGTTCTTACAAAAAAAAAAAACCCACCCCCTCAAACTCAGGGTTTCACGCTCAGCATAAATGAGCAGACTGCTCTGCCTTGCATATTTGTACATAAATCCAGCTCAGTGAAAAAAAAGGAGAAAAAGGGGAAAAAAAAAAAAAAGACTATTGAAGGCACTGGGGGGAAAAAAATAAAAAAGAAATCAGTGCATGGAAAGGGGCTTAATACATTCACAAAGTTATTTAGCTCTAACAAAGAGCAGCAACCCCAGATGACCTTCTGGCTCCTGTCTCCACCCAAGTTCCTGGCCTCTGTTCAACGTCCTGGCAAAAGTTGCAGACATCCGCAACACAATGCCAAGTAGCTGTTTTGTCTGTAGATATGTAATAGAGATTAGCCGAGTGGTGGTGGTGGGGAGCTGCTGCACATAAACCAGCACCTCCAAACAGGGAGCTGGCATCCCATTCCCATCAAAGAGCCTTTTTTTTTTCAGCCCAGTGGTGCCAAGCACCTCCTCGAGACTTCCGTGGCTGGGGAAGAGAGGAAAATTTCCACCGGTTCAGCTCAGGGAGGAGGGAAGGTTGGGGGGGAAAAGAAGGGGGGGGAATTCGCATTGCCCTCCCCACACCCCTCCCACAGTCAGTGCCCAGGCGATTCTTTCATGTCAATGATTAACTGGATGGGACTGGGGGGG
>VZTU01030641.1:0-11399 GCA_013400835.1 Zapornia atra
GTGGCTGACCCCTCCCTGGCAGTTGGATGGGACGAAGGCCAGATTGGATGGGACTTTGGACAACCTGGTCTAGTGGAGGGTGTCCCTACCCATGGCAGGGGGGTTGGAAATAGATGGTCTTGGAGGTCCCTTCCAGTCCAGACCAGTCTGTGATTCTGTGAGTCTCTGATTCTCTGATTAGAAATCATTAAGAACTCATTGCATATGGGGGGGTGGGGAAAGAAAGGGAATTCTGTTACTGAAATTTATTCTTTGGTTGACAGCATTTAATTAAAGTGGAAGAACCTGACCTATACCATACCTAGCTCCTTTAATATTGCTTGCCCATGCTATTTTATATGGATAGCCTGACTTGACTATCCATTTGCCTGGGTGAGGCTGGTAATTTACTCCACATTGTAATGGAAAAGACTCATTCAGGCAACCAGGGGATTTTCTTGGCCTGTTAAGGGAAATTGCAGCTGCAGTTCAGTCAGTCTTGAGAAGTAGTGCTTTCTTCGAAAGAATAAAATATTATATGATCAGTAATAGCAAAATACATTACTATTTATAATCTAAAGTGATGCTTTGGACTAATTGCATCAGGAATGTTTGTCATCATTCTACAGCAGGAACGTTGTTCACAGATGTAGTGGAATCCCAGTGGAGGGAAAAATCAAAGAATTTCCTTAGATACTTTGAATCATTAAGTCACGATGTATTGTACTGAGACTCAATCAGCTAATTGACACTCTTGTGTCTAAACCTGTAATAATAAATGAACAATAATAAATGAGGGTAGAAAAATAAGAAGAAATCCAAGTCAGAAGAAAATCATCACCTTAGATTAAGGTTTTACTAAAACAGTTAATGATGCTGTTTAACCAGTAAATAAAACTAAAGTGTTCCCTAATAAATAAAAGATGAAAATATACATACACATATATCTATGCATTTTAAGTTCATTATCAGGCAATTAGAAGCAATCTTATACTGAAATTAAAAAAAAAAAATCAAAGATTTAATCAATCTAAAACAGTAACAGAAAATGTTAATTAAGTTATTCATGGTCTAGAGATCACTTTCAAATACTTCTGGTTTGGTGGGTTTTGTTAAGTTCTCTGTGGTCAGACTGGCAGTACACTCACTGGGCTTTCTACTCCTGTCTATAACTATAGCAATATATTTGTTGTGGAGTTTTGGGGTTTTTTTCTTATATAAGTCAATGAAAAATGGTTTTAGTTATGAGACAACAATGGGTACTGTTTGGCATTCAGTTTACTTTTCTCATATGGACCCATACTTACACATCCAAGCATTTTTGGCCTAATGATAACAGGGGACTTTTCTGCTGGTATTTTGCTATTTCCTCTTCCATTGCCAGACAAAATGAAATAGGCATTTAAAAAAAAAACTATCCAAAGCCACAAATAATAAAAGAAAAGAAATAAAAATGCCCACAAAAACCACACAAAACAACATGAAACAACTTTCATTAAGTTAGGCTGTGAACCAATAATAATACTGCGCTCCAGATTTGTCTAGGTTTTGGGGGGTTTTTTTGCCACAATCAAAGATGTTTATAATCAACATTTCTGGAAAGGTCACTCTATTAAATATGGGAAAAAACAAAGTTTTAAAATTTTAGAAAAAGTATTGTTGAGCTACTGGTGACTGATCATACTTTTGAAAACACATCAAGGTTTTTTAAACAGTGGTTAGACTGTAGAGCTGCTATTCCTTTTCCTATGCTTAAGAAGAAAATAATATCAACCTGAATAAGATGTCATTTTCTAGAATGGGTGCCACAGAAAATGGTATGACACAAATAAGAATTTCCATCTTTATCCACCTGACCTTCGTACTGGAAGCATATGTGGGATATGTGAGAAGAGCTCGGTCTTCAACACTATTTTTATAGGTCTCTATAGGTTTATTCCATTAATGAGTAACACGTGTTTCACTGGACTTTGGGACTATTGAATCAGCTGCCTACTGTGGCTGAAGATATCATTGTTGATTTTTATTTTTTGTTTCTGGGGGAAATTAAAGTATATCATGTGTATCTGACATAATAGGCATGTTATGAAACACTGGCTATCCTGTTTTTCTCTGAGAAGGTGAGAGACAGAGTAACCATATATTGCAGGAATCTCAATTTAAATGAATGCAATGAGAGAAAGCCTAAACATAGATAGGCTCTTCAATCACCACTTGTGAGGTTATCTAACTGCCAACAGTACATATTAAATGTCATATGCATGTGGTGTGGCTGCAACACGTAGAGTGCAATCTTGATTTAAAACAACCCTCTACAACTTACTTGCAGGTTTCTTGTTTCTATTTTAGTATTTCTTTCTAGAAATGGTGAGAAATAAATCACATTTTCCCTTTAGATTATCTCAAAATTATTTACTTGAAAAATGCAGTAAGAAGGACTCTAGTCAACTGGGAGAACTTTCTCAATAAAGGACATTCATTTCACCCCTGGTCCTTGAAACTTCTTCCCAGTAGTACTTCAATGAGAAATGAGTACTTTTACCACTTCTTTAGCCCTTTCTTGGATGCACAAGTCTTTTGATTGGCCAGAAAATGTAAGCCTCACTTGGCTACTGTTAAGGACAAAGGAATTTTGCTAATGTCTCTAATGTGAAAAAGTTTAGGCTCCGTGGTCTGTTTTCAGCTTATCTACTTCTTTTTCTACTTAAGGATAATTTAAATCTTTCTTCTTTCTACTCATGTTCCTCACGTTACCAGTGTGACTAACAGTAGTTCAGTTGCCAAATGTACCAAAAATGACTGGTAGTTCCAGAAAAGTAACTACTAACTTGTTTTCTAATGTGGTTAACATGTATAAGATTGCATTTCTGCTGCAAATGTCAACACAGAATTCTCAGTGAAGACAAATAGGACATTTTCATCTTCCCTACACAATCATGGTCTTTTCTTGAAAATCATTCTCTGACTTGAGACCAACTCACCCATTTACAAAAAACTACTGTCTGTACTGGTTGCAAATCCGGAAAATTCCTTTGAGTTCTCACAGGGTTTTGCTATTTCATTGAAACAAACAAGTACTATAATTTAGCCAGCTCACATAGCACAGTAAGTTAAGGCTTATCATTAAATGAATTTCGAGTTCTGCTCGTGCTTTTTATCTGCATTTGATTTCAGCATATATATCATGATTACATATTTTTAATGGGCAATGCTATTATTTTCATTTTTAGGAATCCTTGTTATGCTGAGATCAATTCCAGAGGTTGTTAGTGTTTATGCCTTATTTTTCCTTCTTTGTAAAATGATGAATAGCATGATTTGGCTAATAAAAATATTTAATGTGTGTAGCAGAAGGTTTTTTTTTATTTGCAATAATTAATCTTTTACATCTTCTGCTTTTTTCTTTCTAGAACTGATGAGCTTTGATCTTCAGCCCTTACTAATAAACATCTCAGTTAGTTATATGGAATCATAGAATTATTTAGATGGGAAAGGAGCTTCAAGATCATCAAGTTCAACTGTTAACCTGGCACTACCAAGTCTAACACTAAACCTTGACACTAAACACGACATCTACATGTCTTTTAAATACCTTCGGGGATGGTGACTCCACCATTTCCCTGCGCAACCTGTTCCAATGCGTGATAACCTTTTGGTGAAGAAATTTTTCCTAATATCCAATCTAAACCTCCCCTGGTACAACTTGAGGCCTTTTCCTCCTGTCTTATCACATCCCTCAAAAAACTTGCTCTCTAGACCCTTCACCAGCTTCATTGCCCTTCTTTGGACACACTCCAGGACCTCGGTATCCTGTAGTGAGGGTCCAAAACTTGAATAGAGTGCTCAAGGTATGGCATCACTATGCAGAGTACAAGGGGACAATCACTCCCTTAGTCCTGCTGATGACACTATTCCTGTTACAAGCCAGGATGTCAATCAACACCCGCTGGTATTTTTCTGCCACACAGATTTCCAGTCACTCTTCCCAATGTCTGTTGTTCTGGGAACCCAAGTGCAGCACTCAGATTTGTTGAACCTCATACCATCTCCAAGGATTGGAAACTTACCATTTAGTGATTGCTATGCCTAAAATGGCCTCCAGCCATCACATCACCCAGAAGTCCTTCTTCATTTGCAAACAAGAAGTCCAGTGGGGTGCCTTCCCTAGTTGGCTCATTTGGCAGCTATGTTAAGAAGTTGTCTTCCGCTCAGTCCAGAAAGCTTCTGGGCTATTTCCTCTCTGGTGTATTCTATTTTCAGCAGACTTCTGGTAATGTGATGTGCGCCACAAGAACAAGGGCTAGCAATTGTGAAACTTCTCTCAGCTGCATATAGAATATTTCATCTGCCTCTTCATCCTGGCTGGGTGGTCTATAAGGGACTCCCGTTATCAGCCTTGTTGGCCTTCCCTCTTATTCTTACCCATAAACACCCGTATCATCACCATTGTCATTCTCAACACAGTCATAACACTCCCTGACATTCTGGGCTACCCTACCAGCACTCCTTCCTTGCCTATCCCTACATACGAATTTACAGCCCTCTATTGCAGCACTCCAGTTGTGTGAATCATCCCACCATGTTTCTGTGATGGCAGCTATATCATAGTTTTCCAGCTGCACAACGGCTTCCAGATCCTCCTTTTTGTTCCCCATGCTGTGTGCAGTGATGTAGACACACTTCAGTCGGGCTATTGATCCCACCACCTATTTGAGGGGAAAAGCCTTAATTCTTACTTGACAATTCTCAGGCACTTCTGCAGTTTCTAACACATCAATAATACTTTCATCTTTGCTGCTGAATAGATCTCCATTTCCTACCTCCAATGAGATAGAAACAGTAGAATCTTGCTAGCACACCATACCTCAAACACTGGTTTTATCTCTTTCCCCCTTGAAATCTAGGTTAAAGCTCAGTGTGCCCTGCAAACTCCTGTGCAAAGATCCTTTCCCCCCATCTGTCTCCAGCAGAACTGGCATGTAAGCTGCCCCATGATCAAATAACCCCACATTCTGCCCATGACACAAGGCTCAGAGCCAGATATTGATCTGCTGGCTCTTCCTGTTTCGTCCTTCGTCATTCTCTGCAACTGGAAGGATAGAGGAGAACACTATGTGTGCTTCTGATCCCTTAGCCAGTTGTCTGAAGGCCCTGAAGTCTCTCTTGATTGCCCTTGGACTTCTTGTTGCAACTTCATTGCTGCCTACCTGAAGAATCATTAATGGATAGTAAACTAAGGGTTGTATCAGGGTAGGAAGCTTTCTCTTCACATCCCCCAGAGAGACAGCAAACATCTCTAGGAAGTGGGTCTGATCTGCATATTGGACCTTCTGTTCAACTGAGGATATGATAATGACCTGTCTTTTTTTCATTATGGAAGCGGTTTTGAAGCAAGTAGACCAATTAACCTTGGTGACACTTCCAAGCTAGATGAACCATCATCCTTGTTACTGTTTGGTTCCACTTGCAGGTATATCTTGATATTTTTTCTAAGATCATATCCAGAGCTTATGTCATTCTAGAAGAGTTTTATATTCAGGAACAAGTCTTGCTTTCTGATGCCCAGGTTATCAGCTTGTAAACTGTACTGAAACTCTCTGGGATGTTCTGTGGGATGTGTTAATATAGTGCTGACATGACCTAAGACTGCTTGAATGATTCTGAGCACCTCATTGCTTAGCCAGAGCATACACACTCAAAATTATTGTGACAGATGCGGATTTTGGAGACTTTAGATGCCTTGGCTGGAATACTCAAGTGCATAAACTAAAACAGAGCAAGAAAAATGCCAAGGAGATGGTAACTAGGTAGAGTAATGAAAAAGTGCTCAATATAATTTTATTTCGGTACTCTTACCTTTTTGAGGAAGAAGTCAACATTATATGCATAATAGTTCAACCCTATATGAAATGTAAGAATCATTAAAAAGGTGTTTGGGGTTTTTTTAACTGTTTTCTTCACTTTTATCATTACATCAGCTGTAATGTTCTCTTGAAAAAATAATGTTCAAAATCCCCTGGCAACACTTATATTATACACCGTAGTCAATCATTTCAACTACTAAAGCTGAGTGATCATTTGGCCTGGGATTTCTTGCAACTTGGCAACAGAAAATAGAGAAACTCAGTTTACAATCTACTCTTATGTTTCTTAGTTTAAGGAATCTATTTTTATCCTGCTGTAAAATGCATCCTAAGAGATTCTGTAATAAGTAATCTAATATAAAATGAAGACTATTTTTGTATCAGCAAATAATATAATCTTCCTAATGGAACCCACAGCTTTCCTAGATGTCCGTGAACCAAAAGCATCACAGACTCATAATATCCAAAGCTAGGTTCATTAGAGTACAAAAATATTGCATAGCATAGGGTAATTCTAAAGCCAGCCAGCTCAGCACTCTCAACTAAGATCAGACAAAGTTTTGAATGACCCTGCTCTCTTTCTACAGTAGCCTTATAGAACAGGTTCTCTTCTTCAGCCTTGTCTAAAACACTAGGAGTTCTCAGCATTGTCAGACTTGCACAAAACCTTAGCCCTGGTCCTGGATCCCTAGCAATGCTTCCTATCCACCATGCTTTGCTGTGGATGCTCTATGTACATCAGTGTCCTCCCACTTCATACTGAGTTACTTAAGCCTCATTACCTTCTGTTTCTGACTCCATTCACCGAGTATCCTGAGGGAGAGACCCCACACTGGAGCAGGAGGACAGTGTGAAGAGGAAGAAGCAGTAGTTTTATGAACTAACCACAACCTCCCCTTATACACTCTGCACTTCCTGGAGCAGGGATGGGTGTGGGCAGAAGAGTTAGGAGCTGAAGCTGAGCCTAGGAAGATGGGAGGGATGGGGTGAAGATGTTTTTAGTTTTTTATTTCTCACTATCTTACTCTGTTATTTATTGGAAATAAGTGAAGTTATTATTGCCCAGGTTGAGTCTGTTTTGCCCACAATGGTACTTGGTGAGTCATCTCTTTGTTCTTATCTGAACACACAGAGTTTTTCAGCATATTTTATCTTCTTGTCCTGCTGAGGAGGGGGAGTGAGAGAGCTGGTTGATGGGCTCCTGGACCCAGTCAAGGCCAAAACACTATAATCTCACATAGTAAACTGGAATTATAGAAATTATATGGTATTGTGCTTTTCATTACTATCTAGTTATACAGGAAGGAGAAACTGATACAGTGAAAAATGATGGAGAAGATAATTTAAGGAGAAAAAGAATTTAGAACAAGAAAGAAAGAATATAAAAAAGACAGATAGCAGGACATAAAGGATATAAAGGCCAGACATCAGAAATTCTGTATGCAGAAAAAACATGTAACCATTTAAACAAAATATTTCAACTACAACCTTGTGTTTCCACCAACCAATAATAATTTGACATAGAAATTGATTGGAGCATCCTCATACTGTTTTTCATAGCAATAGCTTTCTTATAGTAAAGCAAAGCCATGCTGCCAGTCTTCCTGGAGTCTGGAGTACTACCCTATAGAATATCACAAGCCCTTTATGTTCTCAGCTCCTGTGCATTGCCTGGCAGTAGTATCAATACCTTACACACCACAGAGAACAGCACAATGTATAAGCAAGGGTGTCTATTCTTTTTCTCAAAATCAAAGGCTGGGAAACCATGGAACACAATGCAATACTTTGAGTTAGATCAGTATACACAGATGCTAGTGATGACACTGTCAGTGGTTAGCAGTTAGCCAAAATAAGCCCTTGTCCTTCTCACTGGCATTTCAGATCCTGCAGGAGTTGATATGGACTATGTGCTACTAAGGACCAACATAAAGTAAAATAGTTGTTCTAGTGACAGCCCTAGTGAATCAGCATCTACGTAATCTTAAACCACAGCCAATAATTGCTGATTATTTTTGTTAGTCTTCTTGTTAGCAAAACCTGACTTAGTTATTTTGGTTTATTTCAGTTATGCTTATATTACTGATACAAGTATCAATTTAATTTGCTCCTACTTTTTTTCCTACTTGCACCAGATTTGGCTACCCAGCCTAAAGGGTCACTATCTGTTGAAGTCAGTTGTGTCCAAAAGGAAATGAATCAGAATATTTGAAATATGTCATAGAATCATGAAATCGTTTTGGCCTTTAAGATCAAGTCCAACCATTACCTAACACTTCCAGTCAAACCACTAAGCCATGTCCCTAAACACCACATCTATCGTTTAAGTACCTCCAGGGATGGTGACTCCACTTCTCCTGTTAACCCAGCCTGTTAACCCTTTTGGTGAAAAAACTTTTCCTAAGATCCAATCTAAACATCCCCTGACACAATTTCAGGCCATTTCCTCTTGTTCTGTCACTAGTCACTGACACTGTCTTGGATGGGTTTTGCTTCTTCGAGTTCTTTATAGATGCAAATAATATGAACATTTTCAATGTATAATGTGAAAACACCAAAAGTGGAAAAGTAGATCGTTTCCAGCTTGGTTGTATGAGTTGATTAAGAGGATAGTAACAATGACCGATAACCTGAAATTGTATTTCTTCTCTTTGGAATCTCCAGTTGCTATTTGTGTATTCATTTTTCACCTGGTACAATATCATTTTGTTGGAAAAATAATTTTCTTCATAACTTATTCACTATAAATTCTGGAAATAATTTTGCCTCACTGAAACCACTTTTATAGCAGAGTAATACTAGTAATTTTGATGGATTTTCTGGATAGGTGGAAGTGAGAGGCAAGGCATGTGCTGTGTCAAATTAAAAGCTTCAAGGTAGGAAAATTCAACTGAGGATGTCTGCCGTGTCATTTAGTTTCATGGTGACTAACACTGTATTCAATTTACCAGCCCCACAAATAGCATCATTTACAATTTACAGCAAGGTTAATTCAGTCTGTGAGTTTTACACGTGGAAAATATGTTTGCTGGGCCTTTGTTTAGATAAAATAAGAGATAAAATATAATTCACAAAACAGCCTTTTAGAATCAAGATCTAGAAAGTAAGTGAGGAGGAGGAAAAATGGATAATATTCTTGGAATATGTTTGAACATGTGTGAGATGCTCACAGGTCTTTTCATTACATGTTAGGGAACTACTTTTACTAATTAAAAAAAATATGCTTAATTTGTAACCCATTTTGCCTGAGAAATGTTTCTATGGACAAGCATCATGGAAACCTGGAGCCAGATTGTTAAAAGAATGGAAAAATACCCAAACCCAACACATTACTGATGCTGAAGATTGCTCATTTAAAGGAACCCATATGAATCTCTTAAATATATATTTTTTCTACATACTTTTATTTCCTTAACTTGGAAAAAATGTGGAAACTTTTGTGTGTGATTATGGTTACTGAGCTTAATCTTAACTTGTGTTGCTTTCACATGCATATGTTATTCTAAAATAGTACCATACATATATGATTGTGTGGGACAAGCTAGTTAAGTTTATTTGGCATGTTTACATACCAAGTTACCCCAGTTTAATTAAGGTGTGCTACAAATTCTGAGCTAAATTTTATAACTTTTGGTGCAGAAACCAATTTCCCCATTATAGGGAAATGCAGCAAACTGCAGCATTTAATGTTCTTAGGTATAATAAGAGATGGGATGGAGGTTAGCACTAAAAGCAGGTATGATAGACTTCAGAGGCCTCTAAACAAACCCTACCCAGTGTTTCTAAGTTTCATGTATATGATGTCAGACATTCCTCTGGCATACTCAACAGCTTGCACCCAAAGGGAGCTAGATTGTGAGGCAGGCGGTTTGAGAGACAGTGAGTCAGACACACCGTATGTGCTATTTATGTTGCTGTCTGGCTTATCTGTTTATGCGCTGGAGCTGTATGAGCTGCCTGCAGCTAGAACCCCAGCTGAGTTTAACTCCAGCTCATCAAACAATTCAGTATTTTAGGAATACATGCTTTTCTTTAGGACTCACTCATTTCTAGGGATTGCATCTTCTTCTCTGATAACTAGTGAAAACTGATGATGGTGTAACAGAAGAAATGGTTTATCGGGACTAACTATTCTGCAGGTACTGCTTTCTAGAGACATGGTCAGCAGTGCCAGCCACTCAGGTATAGTCCCAAAGTGAAAATTTATGGGGACCGCCTGTGACTCTGCGTGCACAGCCTGTCCTGCTGTAAAAGCATGCAAGTGAAAGGCAGGGCACTCTTGTTTTGGACAGAGTGCTGAACGACTTGCAGAAGTTGTGACTTTCCCCTACAGCTCTAAGACTCATGAAGGGAAAGTTACTTGCCACGCACAGGGGAAAACAGGGGAGGGAGCGCGTGCAGGTTAGCGAGTGAATGCTGAGCCCTTACAGGTGATCCATTACCCTGTAGCCACTACATATATGCTTCACCTAACATCAGCTGCAAGATGAAATGTTTTCAGCTCAGTTTATCAGTCTACCTGGCTGTGTCAGGTCAACTTCCTTTTAACCCACTGTTCTGGTTCATGGGCTTTTGGAAAATATAGCAGAGATGATCAGAGCTAGCAGTTGTCTTTTTTATTTTTATTTTGCTCACAGTGTGAAAGTGGGTTTCCTGTACACAGATATCACTAAGAATTAGACTTCCAGATGAACCTAGTACAGTTCAAAAAATCCTGGCATATGCCTTCACTTTGGTTCCAAATGATAATTAAGAAAATCTATTCTATTAGAAAAATACATTTTCCTTCTTTGCAAATATATTCACACACACACACACATAAATGTACATATGCATGTAGCCACACAAACACAACTACCTCTAAGGACATAATCATCATGGAATAAATCCTTTCAAAACTATTTTAATTGGCTACCAGGATATAAATATATGTACTTCTTGGTCACAAAACTGTGGCAACATGATATGCTGATGGTTTTTCTTTTTTTTTGTCACTACAGTTGCAGGGAGGAATCAAGATATATGCTATAGTGGCACTCAGGGTCAAAAAATCTATTTGAAAACACTTTGCAAGAATTCGTTTGCAAAATTTCTGGCAGTGTGCTGTACATGGAGTGAATAGAACCTGAAGAGCTTAATTTCTGGTTTTACTGTAAGATACAGTCGGCTAAAATCCTAGGCACACAGAGTAACTATAATATAGAAATTATGTAAATTATAGTTAAAGTTACATTGCCAGGCAGTTCACACAAATTATATTGCCCTTCCATACAGAATGTCCTAAGATACTGCTGCTGCTGTATTGGTCATTGCTCAGTCCCATTTTTTTTAATCATCTTATTCCCAGAGCTTATTAATACCGAATATACATAGATTGAATGGTACTTGTCTATTTTTCATGCCATCCACCGTGCAACCAAAGTGGGATCGTACTATCAAGTGCAATTATCATGTAGCTTTGGAAACCTTCCCATTCTTTTGTCCACTTGACTTCCTAAGAGGTCTTTTAAAATTAGAAACCCATAAAAATATCATGTAGCTGACTTCCCCCCCCCC
>VZTU01030641.1:11418-39220 GCA_013400835.1 Zapornia atra
CCCACCTCCCCCCCATCTTTCTGCGTAGAAGGGAACATGGTGCTCCTGGAAGTTTTAAATCTAAAATCTTATTTTCTTATTCAAACAGAAACAAAAAATTGTTGTCAACGAACCCTGAACTGCTAGTACTACTACCACTACTACTACTAGTATTATTATCATAATTATTGTTATTGGTTTTATTATTGGAGTCTAATATAAAATTATTAAACCAGGATTATAACATCTGTTTTGTTACCATGACATAGTGCTTGGATAATATTAAGTTACTAGCTTAATACAGCAATAATCATTATCTCAAGTTATCTGTGATCCCTCAAAGTTAAATAAGTTTTCACCCTTTTCTTGTTACACTTCTTCAAATTTCCTACCCATGGAAGTACAGTGAACAAAAATAGTTTTCCCATGGAGGACTTGCAGAACTGCATGAAGCACAGGAGAAAGATAGGAGTTTTTTCCTCAAGCTTGTTGTTTGATAAAAATGACAGTTGACTTGCATACAATCGAGCTTGATAAAGAACACTGTTTCAATTTTTTAAAAAAAGGATAGAATCATGGGTCGAATCATGGATAATGTTTTCATCTTCGTTTTTTAATTACATTTCTGAGATGTTTACTTCCAGCCTTTGTCTTCTGTCTTGCAACATTTTCTCACCTCTGCTCATTTTGCCTCATTCTCAAGTGTTTATGTGGGTAGTTTTGAAACTTTCAGTCTGGGATGTCTGTTTTTCTTGTACATCTTGTCTTACTGTGTTAATATTGATGTGGGTTTTAATGAGGCAAATACTTCTGTAATTATAGAAGTCCAGGATATTCTGTCAAGAAAATGTTGACCTTCTTGCCTTGGGGGCCATAGAAATGTATTAGTCATCTCCAACATTTTAGAGACAATGTAGAAATTCAGTCTTTACAAACATGCAACCTAGTATACCTGTGATAACAGTGTGGGGAGAAGCTATATATATGAAAAAGATATAAATATATATATATATATGTGCAAACTATATTCACTTGAATATAGGGATGTGAGGGAAAGAAGCTATATCTAGGTGCAGGTCAAAAGATAATGTAGTAGAAAGAATATCTAAATGACCTAAGGAGCTTAAGCACTACAGAAAACCCCTTGATATGACTTGTCATGCTTGAAGGACTAAACTTACTGATAGGAGAGAGAAAATCCAACACAGTAATAGCGATTGATATTACCTGAGTGGATTTACCTCTGTTTACAAGTGCCACACACATGCCTAACAGCAAAGGCTAGGCTGAGAATCCTGTGTAAGAGAAGAAATTTATTTAAACTACGTATGACCTATTATCGCTACGTTCACTGAAACAAGTGTGAACTGAAATGATGTAGCTTGAAAATAATGAAATGTGCTAGAAGGTGGTTTCATTACACGTTTTCACAGCAGGAGGGAAAAAAACTAAATCTGACCAAATATGAAGAGTAGGAAAGCATTTAAGTGTAATGTGAAGCCTGCCTCATCTTTGTAAACATAAGGAAGTAAACACCAAAAGAACATTAAGTGATTATCTTAAATGTGCATAATCATGATAGTCCTGAGAAGACAGCTTTATTGGTAACTGATTTACTTCTTTTTATATGGCTATTCAGCAAACACTGTATGAAATTGCAAGAAGCTAAGGAATTTTTCTACTTATTATTAAGGTGTTGTCTTAAATTTACTTATAAATCGTTGTTTTGCTGTGAGATTTAAGCATACCAGCAAACACGCATACAAAATCATCTAAGGATAAAATTGTTTTTGTAAACTCAAAACAACAAACCATGTGAAACAGATGTGTGGGATATTATGGTAAATGTCAACACATTACTGTATTAATGTAAAATGTTCTTCATCTATCTGTTCATCTCGATAGAAAAACATCAACATAAGCATCTGCAAGGTATTTTTTTCATCAAGTCACACTTATATAAATGTTGTCCTAGAATGGAAAAGGACATAAGCTCCTGCCTCTTTCCAGGGAAAAAAATAAAAACAAATTATCAAATTAAAGGAAGTAGCCAATACCCTGAATTGTCTGAAACAGACAATTCAGGCTTTTCACTGTCTTCTGATATCAATGTTTTGAATTATTCATAATTTTCCTGTTTGACCTGTCTTGTTTCAAAGTAAAAGGGTAACAGAAATAGAAAAGAAAAACAACTGGAAATACATAACCACATTCTTTCAAGTCACAAAAACATGTCCATAAATGAACTCATGTACTGAGTAAAATAATTTCAGAATTGGAAAAAATCTCCATCTGATCACAACTGTAAAATCTGAGAGAATTTCACTGTTAAGAAATGTAAATACGAAGGGTGGGATTTATGATATAAATAACATTTATCTGTAACAACTTCCTTTCCCTTGTTGGTTATAATTCATTTCTTAAAATGATCCTCTGAGAATTTTTGGTTTAATTGCTCTCTCTAGCAAATGGTTTATATAGTTTGAAGTGACAGGTGGTTATAAGCTAATAAAACACATTCCCTAGACCACAGCTTTAAAAGCTCCATGCAAAATGAAGTAAACTGGCTTTATTTTGCATTTTGACAGTGTTTAATCCTTAGTGGGCAGTCTCTTACACCACCAACCAGCCAACAAAAACTTTCCTAATATCATACAGCTTGAAGGAAAATACCCAAGGCTTTCAAGACTTCATTAAATTTTGTTAAATTCTTCAATTTTCTGGCATTTTTACCTGCATCAAAAAACAACACTAGGAAGCCTTTTTTAATTTTCTTATACTAAGTTTTCTTAGCAGGGTTATGTTCAGAAAGATTGAATTGGTTCAAGTAAGCAATTTGGGAAGCTCTCACAGCATAACCAGATCTTTTATTTAAGCACTAATACTTCGAAGCGGACAAGAGATTTTTACATCAGTTCATCAGCTAAGCCTGTGTTGTCATTCACTGAGTTATAAAATTTATGAGGACATAACACAAGTTACATAAATTTCATTTGTCCCAAGCTTCAGAATTTCTATTAGACGAAAGCCTAGTTACTATGCATAGCTGAATAGTTTCTTGATAGATGGGTAGGTTAAAGAAGGTTAAGTAGGTACGAGTGTAAAGTAAATAAAAGCTTCAATCGGGAGCATTCCTATTGCAGACAGACATTCTTGATAATTGTTTGCTTTAGCATTAATTACTTTGTCAGAAGTTTTCATCAAAACAGTGACGTTTAGACTCTTAGTTCAAATGGATGGGAGGGCTACTTTTATATTGTCAGGGTTTTTTTTTCAATTTGAGGAGAAGAAAAATAAAAAAAAAGGCTGGAAATTGAAGGTGTTATATCTCATCAGAGCGCAGCCGCTATTAGAGCAGAAGACATGTGAGAACAGACATGTCAAACATGTCTGAACAGATATCAAATACAATAAAAGACAGTATCTTGGACACTATGCCAGCCCTTTGTCATGTCACTTCTGGTTTTCCTGAAGAAGTTTGGGTTTCAAGCTCTGTCTGTCACTAACTTTACCAAAAAAGTCATTAATTTTATAGTCCTTGTGAATCATACAGCATTTTGTAGCTGCAGTGTATTTTATCATGGTTTATGATAGTTTCCCATAAATTTAATTTGGTTCTTTAATACTTTAAACACAAAAAGATGAAAGAAGTGTTTTGATGGGACTCAAAGGCAGAAAGAATGAACAAAATCAAAACAGGTGCTGCACAGTTACACATTGTTATTTGCACCCTGTATTATCCTCTTCCATTATTTTTTTAGTGATGATCTCATGTCTAGTTTCTGCAGAAAGCATATATTATCCTTGTTGATCTCAGCCAAGGCTTACAAAAGTTGTTTTAATTTTTTTTCAGGAAACAAATATAAGTTTATTTAAAAATCTAAATCCAGATGATTGACTTTTCTTTTAAAATAATCTTTCTCAGTATTTTTAGATAGCTGTGGAGTGGTACACCACTGTTGACACAATATTTTAGGTAAGTTGTAAGTTAGTACAGTAGCGACAATTTTACATTTAAATTATTATTTCTTTTGGATTAATCATTTTCTATTTATATGTTTTTGAAGAGAAAATGAGGTATCAAAGGAACAGCAATGACAAAAAATATTTGCTCATTGTAATACTGTATGTATGGTATAACAGCCTATCTCGATACGGGTTTTTATCGGCACAACATTATACAATGTATAACAAATACTTTAATGAATATATAATAATTCCAATCTAATTGGTATAGCACATCCATAAGAATTCTCTCTTTAAATATGTGTATGCATCAGTGTCACTAAGAACGTGGTTTCTTTGTACAGCTTTTAATGGAGAAATTCCTCAATTGGATGCAGTCTTCCTTGGTAATAATGCTGAGCTACTTGTGGAGAGTTAGGTGTCCAAAGACATCCTAGCTCAGTAAGTAAAACTCAAGAAGTAAAGGATGACTACAGAGTGGAAGTACAAGCAGTCTGAAATGGAAGTGTTGAATACTTTGAAAAGGTGTAGAATTTATTTCTAAAAACTGGTACAACACAAGATGACAGAGAGCTCTAGGAGTATTATCTCAGAGCAACCTAAATATATAACTGCAAAAACAAAATCCAATTATGGTATCTGGAATAATGTATCACTTTGATAATTCGCTTAACATAAATCACTATTGTCTTCCAAACCTAGCTTTGAAACCATGTCATGAAAAGGGCTTTAAATGAGGATTAACAGAGCTAGAAGGGGTAGCTGAAGAGTGACAATAGTCAGGTGACAATATGAAATGGTAATGTGGACCAAGCCCTATCACTGGGGAGAGGGAGCAAGATTATTCTTACTATATAAATATAAGGACATGAGAAGTAGCATGGCAGTCTGCAAAACACCCAACTGTAGATATATTAATACAAGAAATATGGGAAAGGAAGAGGGGCTGAGACTTACTGGATGGTCAAGCTTATGATGTAACTGGCATAATAAAGACATGGTGGGATAATTCCTGTGACTGGATTGTTAATATAAAAAAGGAATAGCTTGTACAAGAAAGGCAGGTAATGAGAAGAAGGAAGAGTACTGCTTTGAAGATCAAGAATGCACTTGCCAAGAGAGAAAATAAAAGGAGAGAAGCTTACTTAAAATCTCTGAGATGAACAGGGAAGGGAACAATGGAGCTATCTGATTAGGATCTACAATAGTTCAACATGTAAAGAAGTTCAGGTGGATAGGGCTTTTTTGTGAAGAGGTGGCAACATCATTCAGAGCACAGTGTTTGCTTTCAGAAAGGAATGGGAAATTTAGGGAAATGATGGAGCAGGTTAGAATGGATTCTAGTCAACACAGAGACATTAGGTAAGAATGTAAAATTGAAAGACCATCTGAATGTACACAACTACAAATCAATAGTCTTAAAAAGCTGGTAGGGGAAGAGGTAAAATGGGATGGGGGGAACAATTTAAAAATCAGGGTATCAGGAAGACATATATACTCAGATGGTTGACAACTATCAGAGGCAAGTGTGAGCAAAGAAGATATAAAGTATAGCTGTTCTTTTCTTGTGAGCAGACTCAAACTAACCAAATGAAATATGGAGAGATGCAAAATTGTTGCAAAAATGTTGTTTTCAACTCATTTGGGTCTGATAATCTTCAAATGAAATCACAAAAAGCTAAACAGGTATTTCTGAGACATGCAAGCAACAGATTTCTTTTATAAAAATGCAAATAGAGACACCTCAGTTACCTACATCTAATTCTTGAGGCAAAAAAAATAAAAAAGGTCATAAACAAATAATAAAACTATCTCCAATCTTCTGAAAGACCATAAAGAGATAAATAGCAGCCAACTTGGATTTATAAAGAAGAAAGGACTCTAACCCTATAAATATATATAGATACATACACATATACATATAAGTATTTTCAATGAAAGGACTACAAACTTCTAAGTCGGGAATTTGATGTGCTTTTTGACCTTTCTGAAGATATTCCCATGGCACTTTGGGACACACCTATAAGCTAAATCAGGAGAAATGAGCCATAATTAAAAATGCTACAGCATAAGTGTGACTCAACTGGAAAACATGCTCAGAGAGATTCTTTGTTTCCTTGCCTCAAAAGAAGTTCATCAAGTATCTTTCTGTACAGTTCAGTATTTTTATTAATGATCTGCCAGTGGAAGTCGGTATACTAAACTATACCTCTTGGAGAGACATAGTATTTTGAAGAACAGAATTAGAATTCTATTATTGATTAAGAGAAAAATTCTTGAAACAGTATGTTACAACAACGATTACTTCAAGGAGCTGTGTTTTAAACCAAAGTTTAATTATTAAAATACAGGATATTGGTGTGGCATAAATTTCATAGAAAAAAAAAATCTAGGTATTATAGTGGTCACGTGCTAGAAATGACTCAGTGGTATTATGCTGATCCAAAAAAGATGAATACCCTTTTGGGATGCATCAATAAGAATGCAGCTGGCCCCAAAATGGACAGAATCCTTCTGGTATACATAGTAATAGTGAAGCCTCATCCTGAGTAGTTTCCGTATTAAGCATCCCACTTTCAAAAAAATGTGGATACATGGGAGGGAGTCTAAATGAGAATGAAAGGACTAATCAGAGATATGAAAAAGGTAAAGAGAGTTATATATTGAAGGGATGGCATGAAAGCAGTCTTCAACATTTTGAAAAGCTGTTGCAAAGGCCTGTGAACTTTATGCAACATGGTTAGTATGGAAAGAATGAGCTTAAGTTGAAGCAAGAATATTCAGGGATAGGAAAAGCTTTCTGTGACAATGGCAATGAAGCTTCTGCAGAGATTGGGCCCCTCTGGAAAATCCATCAGTAGAGGAGATTTTATTAACAAGTCTGACAAATATTTCTTCGGAATGATATAGGAGTAGCTAAACCCGTCTTTGACAAGGTGAATGGGTGTGATGACTTCCTGAGGTGCCTTCAAGGACTCTTTATTGTGATTCTCTAATGCAAAGAGAATTCCACACTCGCTTTGCTCCTTATACATCAAAAGATTTGCAATAATAATGGAAAATCACATTAGATGATTTAGACCCCCTGTCAGTGTTTCTGTGTCTCCACATTTCTAATCAGATCTCTAACTAAAACTAATCCCAAATAAACATGTACTTTCACCCAAAGTGAGGTACCTGATGGTCAGGAATTTAGCCATTAAAAGTGGATTATGACACAGGCGTATATATTTAATCCACATGTTGTTAACTAAATCATTCTCTTTTCACATACTGATTTTTTCACATCATTTGCCTAAAATCCATTTTAAATTTTAAATTTCTTTAACAGAAACTTTTTCATTTCTTTGAAGAAAATAGTAGTGTAATTGATAGAATCATTTGTGCTTGAGAGACAGAAACTGGGAATGATTTTACAACTACTTTCCTTTATTTTCATTTTAAAGACAAATGGGAATCAAATGCCAGCATGAGGTAGTTATAAACATAGTGGAATTGTTCTACTAATCTTGCAATATGCTGTCAAAATAATAATAGCTCTGAGCATTTTCCATTGATTTCTTACTTATTATCTATAGGACCCTCCTTATAACTAGTTAAAAAAAGAAATGCATCCACTATTTCAATAAATGCTGTGAAAATTACTCTTTTATTCAAAAAGAAAGCAAGGAAAATGTGAAGTAGCATGTCACAGGTGTGCCATCTTGAGCTACACAGATGTAAGATAGGTGCAAGGTTCCTCATGAACCACTTACCTTTCCGTGACTCACTCTTGGAACAGTCTATGCATAGACTTCCAATTCACAGCTCTATCTGGGGCTTCCAAATTTATGCTTCAAACACACTGGAGCAAACTGTTACATGCCTTCCCAAGACAGAACTGTGATAAAACAGTGACTTTAGGAGCAAAACCAACAGTATTTCTTGGCTTAGATTTCCCTCTTCTCTATCGTCAGAGAGCTCTGGAAGACAGAAACAATCCCGCTAGAACGTAATAACTCAAAAAGCATTGATAAACATGATAACATGATGAACATGATAAACAGAGTATTTTGAGAAAAGTGGATATGGCAAAAACTTTATCTTTCAGTCTTATTACTGCAAATTCAATCAGACAGTGATGCAGGAATGAGGATAAAACCTGCCATATAGATAGTAAATGTGTGCTTTGCTTGATGCATATCTTTAGGTGGGGGGGGGGGTAGGCCTTTTTTGCTCTGGGAAGGAATACATCTCTGGAGAAAATCTCCAAGCAAATTTATTACTTTGAAGTTGATGTTAGTGTTTTTACTTTATGTCTCAATTTACATGGTAGTATGACCTTCTACCCAAAACCTCAGTTTACCCCTTTTACTTATGCTGAATGGAAGAGTAACTGCTTTAGCAGGTAGTGCCATATCTGTAATAATGTTATTGTAATATTGAAATACCATATTATTTTTCAGAAGTCTTGCTGCCTCCAAAAATTATGTTTTAGCTACTATGCCTGTTCTTCATTAGTTTTAGTAGTTTACTGGAAAATACTATAATGCTTTGCATTATAGGCACAATCTGGCATATTATTTCTGGCACCATGCTTGTTGTGTTCCTGATGCATTGTGGCTTAAATAGCATGTTTAGAGGATTTCGAGATTTTTGCTGCTCCTGAAAGACAGTTTTTATTCCAATTCAGCTTTGAAAAACTTTGTTCCTCAACCACAATAGTTTAACACTGTTCTGAGGAGTGGGAGTTTGAGCCCTCTCAGAATGTTACCAACTGCTCATCCACCTATGTCAGTAAAAAATGTACGGATACAATTATCTACACTCACAGGAAAAAAAAATAGATGCCTATGTCATACAGAGGCATTGAGCTATAAATCCCAGTTTCTAGAGGCATGCAGCTCAGGACCACATGTAATTGTCTAGCTGTGGGCAGCATGCAGCATTCCTCTCATCATTATTTCCAGATCACTTTATTATATGGCATCTAAAGGCTCAAGACACACATGGCATGCTGTGGGAGAAATGGAGAGGTGGCCATGTGTGGAAAAGTCACACCACAGGTATTACTGCTCCTGTAGCACCATAGGTATGCATAGCACCATATTGTGGACTTTCCAGAGGTGCTACACAACATCTAATGGAGGAGGACCAGTGATCTTGGGAAGAAAGCATCAGTTAAAGGTCATTCTATGTGTGAAAGGGCTGCAGCACTAAGCCCCGCTGCAGGAGTACTAGGCTTACAGCAGCAGGTTGGCAGGTCATTTCTGTGTGAATGGGAAATGCATGGAGGCACCTACACACGGGTGTACACAAGGTAAATCTCAAAAGTAGGACTTTTGACCTCACTACATGTGATGCATCAAGCCTGGGCTTCCTATTAGCTGGTTTTACGTCCTGCCTCCTCACCAGGCAAGGTTAGAAATTTCAGTCTCATGTGCCCAGCTCTTCTTATTCATTGTGGGTGGAAAGTGACTTCTAGCTCTGGTTGCTGAATTTCATGAATTGGACATTTAACAGGTAGGTGTCCTTGGTGTCCTTTGTGTCCTTTGTCCAAAATGAGTTCTGGCATGGCGATAAATTCCAATCCTTAAATTGTACACAAGGGTATCTGGTTATACACTTTTAAATTTCAGAGTGACCTGAAATACCTTGGATCTGAATACCTGAAGTATTTCAGGAGTACTTCCTAAAGAATTGAAAATGCGTCCTTTTTTTTTAAAACAGCAAAGAGAGAAGTTTTTCTTATAAATTATTTTTTATGTAATCTGGAAAGAATATAGTGTTCGTATTCACCATGGCATTTACCGTGCCTTGAACACCACACACACCCTAATACTTATTGGAAGTATTATTCTTTTATTAGATTTGGTACAAGAAAAAAAAATTTTTTTCTTATGAAAATCTGGATACTGCAGGAGACAGATTTGAAAAGAGCAACAAAAAATAGTTCGCTAGCAAATTAGAGCAAGCAGTTTATGATTTGTGTCAATATTGGTTCTCATATCCTGTACAGCCATGTTCTACTGTCCTTTGTGTGTTATGGTTTCAGTCTGCAATTTTCACCAATGATGTTCATTATTTAAATGAGACAAATAGGCTATTGTCAGGGACCGTGATCTTGGTGACATTATTATTCTGACCTAGTGTAAATATCATGACCTGTCTTGCAGTAAATGAAAGGGTTCAGGCAGTCAAGGTGACAGCAGACCTGTTCATAAATCAAGCCTTCAGACATTATGATAAGTTTTATTAAAGAGCAAATGGATTTCTTGACATTATGACTTGTATACAGGAGTCAGTAAATGTAAATGTAGCTATTTTTTAAAAAAGATAAAACCGATTAGGTTGTGAGACTAGTAGAAAATACTGCTGTACCTTTTATTTCCACATTTTTATGTTGATTGTAGGACTTCTGAAATACCAGAGATGGATGATATACACAGAAGCCCACTTATTCTGAAAGACGGCAGGAACCTAAAATGATGAACATAGCCGCTGGTACAGATCACTGGCTTAATTAAGTCAATACTCTAACCATTTTTATTTGACATAAGGCTACATGCAACTATTTCATGCTTCAGAAAGGTTCCATTATATCTGGATGTGTAACTTAATATGAATTCTTAGGAAAACTTTAAGGAATTTTACTCTAAGTGTTTTTTCTTTAAAACATCTGATCTAATAGAAGATAGTCCAGCAGTAGGCAAGGATGGGCTGTTGTAGATACGCTGTTCTTTCTCATATACTTGTAGCTTTTTATATCCTCCTTGTACAAGTTTAAATTTTGTACACCCATAAAATACAGAATTCTATGTGCATAATAAAACATTACTTATCAGAAAACAGTGTCATAGAGCTTTTTGTTCTAAATAATTTGATACTAAAATATAAGAAAAATACAGACACAGTATAAGATATTTTCTGTTTAAAAACAGCTATAAGAAATAGAGTGAAAATGCTAAAAAGTCACATTTGGATAGTCAAGTATAACATATATATGGTTTTGAATATTACAAGAAAAATGTATGCATTTAAGAATCAAATCTGTTCTAGAGAAAATAATTTCCTTGGTCATCAAATTCATTCTTTTTTTCTGGTTTTATGCATAGCAAATATTAAGTGCAATCTGAGCCCACATGGTCTATTAAATATTGAAGTCACTTTCCAAATCTTTACCTTTACTATAATGTTTCTTGCCACTAGAACACAGCATTAGTATTTTGATAAGTAGGGGCCACTTCTATCTTCTTGCATTTCATGGTGACTATCCTTCCTAATTTTTTTATGTAATATTGATTTGATGATCAATAATCAGTGTATATACTGAAAGGTGTCTTTAAAGACATTGCGTAAGGCAATAAGCTAAAGTAAGGTTAAAGAACAGGTGACAATTGCTGTAAAACAATACAATACCAAGCGTAAAAAGGTTATATGTGAAATAAAGTAGCAGCTAGCAAAAAAGACCACCCCTTCTAAAATTTCATTCGTCCTGATATCCTTTTGTCACAGTTCTGAACTGAAAATTACTGTCACATTTGTGTGTTAAAATTTCAGTTTATTGCTGAAGATTGCACAGCAAACACCCTGCTGTCACTTCGTTACTGTCATACTAAAACAGAATGACCGGAGTAAATCCCAAACCCTGACAAAAGCCTGAGTTAAACTTCATCCCATCTTGGCCTCCATTTTACACATTAGAACTTGGCGTTGCTAAGACACCTGGAGTGGGAACGATGAAAGGATTTTGGTGGGAGATTTTATTATATTTGAAAAGACCTTTTAGTCCTTCCCTCTCATTATGTTAAAGGCTGTACTTCAAAGTAGCAAAAAGCACACAGAAACTCTCCACTGCTCACATCCGAGAGACTGAAGTCCCTTGTTGACTTACCTTCATTCTGCTACTCTCCCAAAAAATCTTGAAGTTGCCCATGTTGACTGTGTGGGGGACTACTGACTCTGGCTCATCCTGGAATAGTGCCTGGGCATTTTTGTTAGAGAAAAGCATAATCTGACCTGTGTCAAAGCCACAACAAGAAACATGCTGTGAATCAAATACTTGTACTACATCAGTTCAAGCCCATACCTTTGCCTAGTTTGATTTATTAAATCAAATGCAGCTGCTAACGCATACATACATTAGCCTTTTCTTCCTTTAACATTTCATCTTCCAGTAAAACAAGTTAATTTTTTTCCAATGTCTTATACCATTCAGCTGTGTTTCTCTACTTTCTATTTACCATTTGCCTCATAGTTGACCATCGCCCAACATTGCCAATTTATCTCTACCAGAATATATTTCAAGTGACACTAGCTTTGCAGTGCAGTATTTTCAGGTATTTTCAGCTGCAAGGAAAATTAGTTTTATGCTTAGTCACTATTATGATAGTGAGTGGAAACCAGCTGCTTAATATGTCCTTCTGCATACTTCCGTTTCATCCATCCAGAAATGCTATGTCAGAACCTTGCTGTTGAGAATTCTTGAGATATCTTTTTCTTGGCTTTGTAACTTTTGCCAGGCAAAGTGACATGAAGAGCTTCAATGCCTCTGATTTGGAATATAAACCCACATTGAAAATTTGTCAGGAAAAAATAGTCACCTTCCCAGTTGTAGTGTGAACCAGAGACATGGATTGTTTCACTGGGAGGCAAACATCTCCCATTGTCATCAATTGCAAATGATGCTACTGTAGTAAAAGTATAAGTCTATCATCCAACAAATGCCATCTGTTGTCAACATCATAACTGCCCTGTAATTCACCAGAGCAGTGTTTGTAGCACTTGTCACTCCATGCTTAATAACAAGAATTTCCCTTTCTAGAATTTCACCTCCTTTTTCTTTTTTCCTGGCATTTAATTAGATTTCTTAAATATTTTCTTTTGCTTTATACAGTCCATCCCATGCCTTCTTAATGCCTTATCAGACTATTAAGTCAGGACCTGATGTAATCATGCATAAATGTGTAGTCATGAGTATGAAACAGATTTGGTTCCTGTGGAGTACTCTTGACCTTTCTGTTCAGAGCAGGAGAAGCCACACAGTGATATGAAAGAAACTTCCAGTGATTTGCTTTGTAATATGCTCTATACCACTAAAGTAAATGTACAGTTGAAATCTACTTTGACAGAAATCCTGAAAGTTTTTGTAGTCTGATATGTTAGTTGGAGAAAAAGGTTTGCAAAAGCTAGGAAGTTCCTGACACAGATACAACTGGAATAATATTTAATTACTGAATATAGTCAAACTCATTCAGGGGCTGATTTTAAAATTGTTCATCATGAAAATACTAATATTTTTGAAAGGGACTGAATGAAAGGTCCATTGGTGTGAAATGGAAAATGGACACATTCCAGTTGCTAGAACCTATTGTTGCTGTGCAGTGACCTCTCTGCCACAACTTCATCTAGAGGTTTGTATCCTGGGAAAATTAGAAACAGAAAATAAACTTCTCGAAATAAATTAATGAACTGAAATAATTGATAACTGATGTACGGAAAATCTTATAAAAAGTGGTGGCTTTTGTTTTGGTTAGCAGTCTGTAACCAGCATGCAAGAGGAAGTGCCTGGCCTTGGTTCTAGAAATTGTTTCTGAGTTTGTGAATGCTTTTTTAGAGCTGAAGCCAGTGTGATAAAGTGCTGTTCTTTCACCAGAAAGAATGTTTGCTTACTATTTCATCATCCCCTGGAGGCACAGAGAAAGAAAATAAGCACATCAGTTGTCATTATGACAGGATAAAAATGGAGCCATCATATTTCAATAACACAATGCAATGAG
Organism: Zapornia atra; assembly: GCA_013400835.1. Classification (NCBI taxonomy): domain Eukaryota; kingdom Metazoa; phylum Chordata; class Aves; order Gruiformes; family Rallidae; genus Zapornia; species Zapornia atra. The sequence continues at coordinate 25,122 of VZTU01030641.1, forward strand.
CAGCCCCATCGAGTGATGAATTATGGACTCTCTCTTTCACACTCAACTATAAGTTAATATTATCTCCCCAGGATAATTAGAGTGAAGTTCAATTACTGACCCTGAATTACCGTGTGGGCCACTCCATGGGTTCTGACACAGCATTTTACACATTTATCTTTTCACCTAATGCGCTAAATCTGCATTGCTCAGGTGATTAATCATACTGGGTCCCATCTAGCTCTCACTATTCTTCTTGTATGGATTGGCTGGTCCCTGGAGTCCCCTTGAGCACAATATGAGAAGGTCTATTACGCTGTGTTTTTCTACCAATTTATGTTCTTCCTTGTGTTTTGAGATTGTGGTCACTTCTGATGTTTGCCCAAAAAAGCCGACCATAAAAATACAAACACTTTCCAAGGGAATTATCCACCTCCTTACCAACAAGGAGACAGATAACTCAGTCAGTGCTGTAAAACATACCTATAAAACTCCAATTGAAACAGATAGATTCTTTTATTTCCATGCGTAAAGATGAAAGAAGAGAAATTCACGATACAGCTCTAGAGGCATCGATCAATTTCCTGAAAGCTGTGTTATTTCTTTCCTTCATGAAGAACAAATCCCACTCCTGATCTACTTACTCAGAATAAGTCCCTTGCTAATTTTTTCTGTGTCTTTCTAGTCTCGTATATGAGCAGCTTCAAATTTATCTAACTTAAAAAAAAATGCCACAAGGTTTTGTTTAGAATGCAAATAGGATAAATAAACCTCTAGATTCAGAACCCTTGGCACAGCTTGTCACAATCATGTTTTCATCAACCCAGTGTCTTGCTAAATATATGTTGGTGGTTTGAGAAAGCTGGATAATTCCACCTCACTTAAGGAAGATACTTGCTTATTCCATGAGCAGCCTCAGTGAAATGAAGGAGAAGGGATTGTAATAGAGGGTCTGGAAAACCAGCTATCTAAAGGATAGAGATTGAGGTCATATGCTGGGAGGAATAAAGGAGAATGAGACCATCTTTTATATCACCATCCATAATACTTTAATCTCAGGTTGCAGGGCATGGGAGTAAGTTGTAACTCCTTTGCCCGCAGGCAAAGGAAATGGGGAGGAAGGAGAAATGAGAGGCAGAAAACAACTTGGACAAGTGACAACATGTAACGTGTAGACTAAGACATTATCATGAGTAGCAAATTTGGGCTACAGAAAAATCTATGCCTCAAAACAGAATGGAAGTAGGAAAAGAGCTACAGCTCAGAAGTTTATCTGATTCCCATCTCTTCTTTGGGTATAACCTCCCTGGGTTAGGTATCAATAATATGATGTCAGTGAATAACTATGTTTGCTTTTAGCAAAAATGTCATGTTAAGTTATAGCCAAATTTGTTACAGAAGTTAAAACCTTGTCCTAGAAGTATTCTTTAAACCTCCTCAAATTTTGGGATTTGAATGAGGTTCAGATCGAATTTTCTGGGTGTTTATGTTTTCTGAATTGATCTCTCCAGTTCTAAATTTGTCTCTCTGGATCACAATTACTAAAATTTAATTTATGGTAAAAAGTAACAACTGCTACTAAAGTGCTTCTGCACACAAAGAAAGAAAAATAATAAATTTAATGTCTTATGAATGACAAACAAGAAAAGGTCAGAAAACTTTAGGATGGCCTGGAAAGCATGTAGAAACAGAATAAAACCGATGAGTGAATAAAGCTCTCCTTCAGCCTTTCTGCTGTGTCTGAATTGTACTGTTTCTTTGGCTGAATCATTTGAATTTCCTCATTAAGTCATTAAAATACTTTACATGCAAAAGTATCAGAAATCAAGACTAACATTGTCACTGCTCTTTAATTTATAATATTATGAAATTACACCCACCTCCTTGGGCAGCCAGTTCCACATCCCAACAAAATTTCAGTGAAGAATTTTTATCTAACATCCAATCTGAACCTTCCCTAGCACAGCTTTGTGCCATTTCCCCTTGTCCTATCACCTGTCACTTGGCTGAAGAGACCATCTCCTATCTCTCTACAACCTCCTTTCAGGAAATTGTAGGTGGTGATAAGGTCTCCCCTCAGCCTCCTCTTCTCCAGGCTAAACAACCCCAGATCCCTCAGCCGCTCCACATAACATTTGCCCTCCAGCCCCTTCACCAGCCTGGTTGCCCTTCTCTGGACATGCTCCAGGACCTCAACGTCCTTTTTATGGTGAGGAGCCCAGAACTGGACACAGTACTCAAGGTGTGGCCTCATCAATGCTGAGTACAGGGGCACAATCACCTCCCTACACCTACTGGCTACATGATTTCTGATCCAAGCAAAGGAAGCATTGTTCTGATGCAGAGGAAGCTTTAATGCTTCTCAGACACCTGAGTATAGACTTAAACTGACATTCCCCCAGTCCCTGCACTGTGCCAAGGGCAGGTCAGAAAGGGAGAAGGAACTCCATCTAACAAAATGAAAGCATCAGCCTCTTTCCACCTTCGTGCTGTAATACAAGAGCCTGTCTTCCTAATCACCTGGAGTACATAACCAGAATAACAGAACTATATTAATTAGACTTTTTGGATGAGACCGGTCCTTTCTTCAGGTGGAATAGGTAATGTTTTCCAGAAGTCCCATAATGTTCTGTACTTCTACTCAGTCTGTAGATCTCTGTCTTTCCTAAGCTTCTCTGGAAAAACATGGGGTTGTTATTTGGTTTTCCAGCTGTAATTAGCAGTCTAAGCACAGGTCAATCTAGATGATGTGCTTAAGCACAGCTACAACTATAAATGATGATTTTTAATCTTTTGATATGTGGCAGAGATTCCAGCAGATAAGCCTTTTGGACATGAATACGCTTGATTTCCTGATGTCATAAGTGCTACTGTTGATTTTTTAAATATTATTTTTAAATGTAAATACTATTTGATAAATGTAACCCTTTTTCTCCATTCTCACTACTTTTTCCTTTTTTTGGTCCACTCAGGCTAGCCTTCATCACTCTTTTAAACATACCACTGCCTTGAAAAGCAGTCCAGGATTAGGTCTTAACTGTCAACAAGCTGAGCAGATCAAGAGCTATGTCATTAATTTCAACAGTCAGAAAAACCGTAGCGAAGAGCATCTTCTGACTGAAGCAAGCACACAGAGCTCTGTGTTGGCTCACCTGACAACATCGCTACTATTTTAGTATTTACTATTTTAGAGGTACTGGCTTGAGTCAGGCAACCATGATCTGAGGAGTAACACCGCAAACCCAGGCACAGGATGAGAGAGATGGCTAATTGGGTAAGTCTGGACACCATCTGGCAGTCGTAGCCTCTACCTAAACTCTCCAGATGCAGCTCCGAGCAGCTGTAAATAAAGTCTTTCAGCAGTCAAAGGTAATTTATATTAGAAATTTTATTCTGTTAGTTAAAGCCTAGAGAATTTTGTGTGTCTGACAACCTTCTGTGAGCCAGAAGGAAAAATACAGAGAGGAGGCAAAAGATGTCAGTTAAAACCATACTGCAGTTGTTTTCAAGACACTTGAATCACTATGCCAGCAGTTCGGTCGCATTTTCAACACACACTTGTGAAAGCAGCTGTTGAACTTTGTCCAGCATGTGTCAGCGTCTGAAAAACATACGCAGTTTGTGTGTTGGTCTCCATGAGGTTGATACTGGCTATTGAGAAAAGACTGAAAATTCAGGATGCAAGTTCTGTTGTAGTGCTACTACAACAGGCCATGAAATGTAGTAGTGGACATATACTTTCTAATGCTCTGATTGAACCTTAACTTTCTTCTATTAGCTGCCTTGCCATTTTCCCATATTATTATATTCTTCTTGCACCTTCATGGGGTTTTTTACACTGTAAAGTAAGCTTGCTCTCCACCCCGCTACTCATACTCTTCTTTCTGGAAATCCTATCCCTGAGTTTTCTTTGTCTCTGCCCTTTGCCTTTATTATTCTTTTTCTTTCTTTTTTTTTTTTTATGCCAAATTTTTATAAGCTTTATTTTTCACTGCTTAGGCCTGCATACCTATGAAAAATTCTCCAATCATCAAAAGGTAGCCACTTTATTTTGAACCCAAACAAGCACACTCTGAAAGAGTCCCAGAATCTATTTAAAAGTGTATGTAGTGCTCATGAGCAATCCACAAGTGGCATGCCTCCTAGAAGTCACAGATCCCAGAGAATTTGTTACTTGGGTAGTCCTTCATTGATACAGTCTTTTTTTTTTCATTTTTTTTTTCATTCATTTTCGACGTCACTATATCACTATATGATTACACCGTGAAGGATGGACATGCATACATGCACAAATTTGCATACATGCACAAATTTGCATGATGAGAGGTTTCTTTTTTCTTTTTAAATGATATTTTAATCATATTTCTTTTAGCACTCCCTCTGTAAAGGTAAAGAAACAAAAGTAAGCATTCCAGAGCTGAGTCTGATGATACTGTAAGGTTGCATATGTATTCTCATAACTTCTATGCTTTTCTACATGATATAGGCATTTGTCCACCCAAACCAATGTCTACCTTTCTGTTCTTCATTTACTTTGGACTTCACTCACGTCCATCCAGCTCTTCAGCACAGATGGATTGTTTTCTTTCTTAAATCTCTAAAGCAGGTGCTACTGTGTTGATGTTACTGAAACAGCAAACTCCTTCCCTGTCAATAAGAAGAACAGCATGCGCTATAGCTCTTTAACTGAGCTCAAATTCTATCTCATAAATGGTCCCAAGGGTTTCTCTCAGTTCCATTCAGGGCCACTTGCTCAGCACATTTCCTCTCCGAATCGATAATATAATACCTGGACTGTATAACAAAAACTGGAAAGCCACCTTTTTCCCCTCTTTTCTTCTTTCCCCTCAGACTTTGAGCACAACCAGTCACACTGATTAGATCTGTTTTATAAGTCTCCATGTTAGAATCAAATTAGGCTTTTGGTACAACACCTGCCCCAATGAGCCAATTTGTATAACTATCGGGTTTTCAATTGTATTTCTCTGTGAAGAGAAAATTTCTGCCTGAAAAAAAAATCTGGTTTATTTTAGGAAAAACTGGAAAGAATTGAAAAACAAATTTCTATGCACAATACCAACATAAAGTGATTGTGCGGATATGGTATGTTACCCCACAAGAAGAACTGCAAATAGTAGTATTTTGTGAGTGATAGTGGGAAGCCATCTGTTAGTCATTCATCGGAATGTCCCCCTCTGGAAGGGATTAATTCCCAGGCACAAAGCAGCACATCATTTCTTAGGATGATGCAGGGTGCTCTATGGACTGTTCTGAAATCTGACGCATAAGGGAAGGAAAGCTTTGGGTTGAACTATTTCCCATGTCCTTTAGGTGATAACCACATCTTTTGGGTGGAAAGAGGAATGTGTTTTCCTTGACAGTGGGTACCACAACTCTAGCTAGTCCTCTCCTAGAGGCTACTGCTAAAGATATCCTGGACCTATTTAGTCAGATTGGTGTTATGAGACCATGTTGACATATACGTTAAATAATAATTTCGCAGCTCAGTCTGTTTCTCTCACACACACATACCATCAACAACAGCAACAACCAAAATCCCTTGATTACTTGCTATCTTTTTCCAGTAAAGGCAAAATGCAGCTTTATGTGCCAGTACTTCCTCATGCACAAGAACTAAAAAGATATTATTATTTTTTAAAATTCCTGTTTCCTCACATTAGCTTTGTTACCAGAGAGGGATTTATTTTCTTCCTTTGGAGAAACTCCCTGGCACCTCTTCAGTGAAATGTAAATGGTGAAATGTCTGCTTCTTTAGAATCTTCTAAAACATCCAGGACATCTTCAGAAAGTCATTGTAATAAAAGACTAGTTAAGAACTAAGAATGCACCTGCACGATCAATTTCTTCCTCAAACAATGGATACAAGAGTTTGTCAGCTATTCAGATTTCTCTTTTTATTTTATTTTCTTTTTTTTTTACAGTTCAGCTCTGAAGCTGTCCCAGGCTCGAATCAATACTACCGCTATTTCAGGAACACATTTTTAAAGGAACATTTATGTCATCATTGATTCTCTTGATTCTTTATAACCAAGAACCAGCCAAAGCATACTTGCTTACAATACTGTGTATTTATTGGTATCTGTATTACAGTATGTTTTATAGTGTTGGATAATCCAGGAGAAAAGTTAGCCTAAGTTGACAAGAGTGAAAGAAGTATTTAAAAGATGATTAGGTCCAATGGGATTTCTAAATATTTATTAACGAGTGACCAATCCTGTGTAGAGTACAGTCTAATGGACTTAGATGAGTTAATTTATTCTTCTGTTTTCCTCAAGCTCTTCTTGGATAGTTCAAAGCCTCTGTTAGTTTATGTTAAGTCATATGTTGCAGAAATACAGGGTCTGTATTTGCTCAAAATCTGTTCCTTGCAGTTGAAAAGTCAGAACTGCAAATTGACGAACATTATGGGAAATGAGTTCTGTGTTTCCTTTGAAAATAAATACCACAAAGCATACCATTTACCATCAATTATGATATAGCAAAGATTGTCCATGAAATTAACCTAAACAATCAAGTCATCCTTTGATATAATTTCAGTAGCTGACTGGCATTGTCACATTTCAGAAAATTGAATTCAGCTTTATGAAACATATGTTTAAAAGTTGTACCCTTTCAATAATTATGCTATAACATCCCTATTTTATGCAAAACTAACTAGATATTGTCATATTAAAATAGCAAATCCAATTCATTGCTTATGAAACACATGTTTAAAAAAATAAAAGGCACACTTTAATTATTTCAAGAGTGTTCAGACTGGCTCACCAGCCTACTGAATATTGCATTTGTTTAAAACTCAATCATGCAAAATGAAGACTCGATTTGAAAAATTTTAATAAAGATAACCAGACTATCATTATATTATTTGAATGCTAATCGGTGCTTTCATTCAGTGGAGGGAGCAGCGATAGTGTCAACTTTGCTGGAGGCTCTTTATTTCGCAATAAAAACATTTACATTCTAATGATTTTATTAAAGCATAGTAGCTGTCAGCATCCCCAGATGACTCCCTGGCAAACTGTATCAGTTATCAACTCATATTGCCTTTATCAAAACCACCCAGTGGTGAGTCTAGGCCTGCCACAATGAGATGTCTATTGCTCGGAGAGCTGGTATTTAATCATTTCTTCTACAGTATTGTTCTGCTTACAGTGCATAAATAAGTGCTTCAAATAACCCCAGAGTGCTACTGACAATGAAACAAAGTATCAGTCCTATTTATCTTTCCCACAGTCTTCAAAAACCTTCTCCTCCACTTCTTTTTTTTCCCCTTTTTTATTATTTTGTTGTTGTTGCAGGCACTTTTTTATTCACTCTAACCTATCATCATTCAACAGCTCTGAATTTCTTCGTGATGAGCAGTAGGACTCGCAGATAGAGTCAAGGAAGGTGATATTTTTTGTGCTAGGAAGTGATATAATGAATACTGGAAACAACTGGATTAGAAGTGATAGGTGGACTCTGAAGCAATGTTGACCTTAACAGAAAAACCTAGGGGGAAGGGAAAAAAAAACCCCACAAAAAACTAAACCAAAACCCAAGGCTGCTGTTTTATATCTCAAAACAGAAATAACTTTCCTTGTGGAGAGAGAGAAGGGGGGAAAAAAAGGGTGGGGTGGTAAGCACAGGGTTGTAAACCTCCTGGACAGACCTTGTCAACTTCCTGCTAAGGGACACTAAACATAAACAGATGCAAATATTGTCAGATATTTCTTTTCCTGACTAAGCAGTGCCGATCTAAGGGCAGCTCTCTTAATGGTGATAAAAGTGTGTCAGCCCTCAGCACATAGACATGTCTGTTTTGAAAAGAAATTCTTTCTCTGGCTTTCATTCGCTTTGTTTTACACTCAGAAGACCAGCATAGATAATAGTGCTCTGAGGACTCCTTTTGCAGCCAAGCCAACTAAAAACATCTCGATCTCACTTTGTAAAATGTCTCTTAATTTGGTGGTAGTGCAGATCTGTCCTTGGATTGTAGCTGAATAACTGCTTGGAATAATTTTTAAAACCTTCAGCAGAGATTAGCTGTAAGAGTCTGTTTTTGTTTTGGTGCGAGGCCAGCTCGGTCTGACAGACGGCAGAGTGGCAGTGAACTAGGTGGGGGCTTTTGAGTTCAGTGTCCTAACATTTGGCTTTCCGCTTAAACTGCTGAACATTAGTTTTGATCCACTGGGATATTTCCCTCGCAGAAATGTCATCACATCCTTTTGGTTTATGGCAGCTGTCCATCTACCCAGTCATATTATTATCCATTCTCCAGCAAAGTGTTTAGTATCAACATCAGAATGCACCATGCAAATCAATAACATATTGTTGTAATTACATTTCTCGGGCTGGAAAATCAAATACTGTTTGCAGTATTTGGCTGAAATGGCATAAATATGCAAAGTCTATTGCTCGGCTGGTCTACTGGTAAGAGTTCTATTTTGAATCTAGACACAGATTTTGTTTCTGACTCTGCTTCTGATTTGCTCTGCAGCCTTGGGCAAATCACATTGCCTCCATCTGTAAAAGCAGATGATAACTGATCAAAGGCACCATCTTTGACTGGTGTGTGTAATCGCAGCCTAAAATGAGGTTACAGATTTTGAAAAGACACATAGAGACAGAGATGCAAAGAAAGTCAGCGTTGCTAATGCCTGAACGAGGAACGGATACAACATCTAGACTTGATCATGAGTGTGTTTGGGAGCATAATCCAGGCTGGGAACATGCTGTGCCAGAAGGAAGTGGGATTTTGGCCTTCGCTCCTGTTTCTGCCAACATCACTCCACTGCCATGTTCTCTTGGGCTGTTTTAAGACCTGAAGAGGATTTTCAAACTTTGAAGTGTTCTGCTTTTGCTCCTAATGTTAAATTTAAATGCCTAGTTTAATACTGCTAGGCATAATAATGCTAGGCTGTTTAATACTACTGAAACTTACCTTGTTTTCTTAATCTAAAAAAGCACCATCCAGGTCACCAGACATACACCTCTACTCAGTGAAGAGAGAAAAACAATTGGCTCCTTTTAAATGGACTTTATATTTTTGCCATCTGATCTTGGTACAAGGCTCAGGGCTTCTATTTCACCCTGTCCTGCTCACTTTATACTGAAGTGCTATTGACCTGACCTCTTTGATATATCAATGTTGACAAACACGCAGCCTGACAAACTGGGTCCTGATACACAGTCTTTCAGCCATAGCAGCAGTGCTTCAAACATCCTTCAAGCTGCTATTCAGATGAAGATGACACATTTAATTTTTTATAAGGTGGAGAGCATACCACCATTTTAGAAATAAATCCTCCCAAACCAGATTTGAAATGTTATCAAGATTCATTTATTATTATTTTTCCAGATACAACTTTGAAACATTATTTCAGCTGTAGCTTTACAAAGTAGTGCATTTATAAGTATTAGACATAAGTGGCTTTACAATGTTGGATGAAAGATATTGTACAGTTGTCTGAGGATGCACTTGCAAGCTAAACACCATTTTTATACAAATATTCTTTTGCTAATTATGGGTTTGCATAAAAATTCCCATTACTTGTTTTCAATCCATACATTCATTTATTTTGAAAGAAGAAAAGTCATAAATAATCCAGCTATTGTTTAGTTTCATAGGCTAGATAAACTGCTAATTTCAGTTACTTAAAACAAAGGTACTCAAGAAATGGGAGTGCTCAAAGGTGATCTGCAATTTAGTTTTCTTATGAAGGTGTTCCATAGTGTTCCTATGTAGGTGGAAACATTTGTGTTTTGTGTTTTGTTTTACGTACTTTTTAAAAATTAGGCTTGTGAAATTACCCATGAAAAGAACATGTCTGTGATGTCTGTGATGAGTATTTCCTTCACCAGTTTAAGTGTGCATAAACTTACCTAAACAGTAACCTTTCTAAATGTATGATTTTAACATCTGGACCAAAGTTGCTGCAGGTTGTGCTCCAGTGGATTTCTGATTAGAGTATGTTCAAGGCAGATGTAGAAGACAGCAATCTGTTATTACTCAATAATGCTCAAACAACAAGAACTGATGGAAGTGTATGTTGATTGTATAGAAATCATGCCAAGAGAATTCTGAATTTTGGCAGAGTGTGCTACTCTTCCACTAACAGCTAGGACCATCCAACAGAATTGCATTCTTCTAAAATGGACCATGCTTCATCGGCAAGCTACAGACTTCAAAAGATGTGACAGGATCTGAGCTCTTGCTGTGAAACACACTGAATAAATGTTTCTCATTGCTTTCTCTGACATGCATTTATGGAGCAGATAATCTGTAAGAGGTCTTTCACGATCTTTGCATTACCGACAAAATTCCTTCTTTTGTGCAGCGCATTCAAGGATGGAAGAAATTCCAGAAACTGTATTTTCCTGATGGGAGTAAATCCTGAAACACCCGAGAAGAAAATTTTCTTTGAGGAATAGCAGCCTGTGTTAGAAAAGGCTGACAAGGCTGATGTCTTGCCTTCTACTTTCATTAGTAGAACACACCGTGTATAATGCTCAATAGTGGGCCTTAGTAGCTCTTTCTGAACTTTGGCTGAAGAGTTGTGAAGACTGTGTGGACTGTTGCTCCCCTGAGAATGCATGACATTAGCAGGTGGTCTCCCTTTCTCTGGCAGTGTTTCTTCCTCACACTCTACTTGCTTTGTGAGTGAATTTTGGTTTCTCCCATGTTAAAAAGGTTACAGAATCTGTGAAGACCACATTAATGTGATAACAGGTTATTGGCTTCCTTAGGATAAGAAAATAGTTACTAGGCGGCATAGTGTTCATGGAGCTTTTGATGGGAAAAAGGTGATTTATAAAACCAAAATATTTGATGAAAATTAGTCAATTTCACAACTTTTAAATAGAAAATGGGAAAACTTTTTTTTCTCTTGGTGTTAAATGAGATAAAATAAGCACTTTTTTGACCTTTTTTTTTCTGTTTCACTGAAAGTCACATATTATTACATTTATCTAAATATTATAAATATGTATATGATGATATATTTCTCTATATTTTATATGTACATTTAGTCTACATCTTTAATTCACATGAAACAGAAAACTTTATTAATGGGAATATTTCAGCATTTCCAACTACAATTTTGTGATAATTTTCATTTTTAAAAATTTTTGTAATCCCAAATTTTTGTTCCATTTGAATGAAACCACTCAAAATGTTGCAATTTATTTAACTTCTGAAACAATCTAAAATCGAGTATCTGAAAACGATGGGTTTATTTCTGTCCATCCCAGTATGTGTCATAGTTTCCCAGGTAAAACCCCTCCTCATTCTCCTCACACAAAGTGAGTCTTGTTATGAAGGATAAATAAAAGTTTTCATGTTCCCCCCTCATTGTCTACACTGAATTATTTTCATTAACTATATAAAAGGCTGTCTTTTAGATTGTAAATCCATGGGTTATAAACAGTGGACTAGAAGAATGGTTGTGATGGGCATGGTGTTCATTATCCCTGCCCTCATTTGAGAGACACAAAAATGTAATGGCACAATTTGGGGACATATTCTCATTCCCAAGACTGCCTCCTACAGCACAGGAATCCCATTGGTAAGCAAAGGATACGATATGTCACTGAGAACTATTGTCATGGTGGAGCACTTTCTGAAGGCTGGTTACCTCCTATGAGGATGGTTGCTGTGAAGCATGTTGAGGACAGCATTGTGTAGATTGTACAAGGACCAACACCATGCTCAAGTGGAATAATTATGGAAAAACCCATAAAGAGTTTTCAGAAACGTTTAGTAAGTGAAGGGGCAAAGTAAGCTACTGAGATTTAAAAATTTGTTTCTTTTATTGCTGTCTGGGAATCTACATATGAAAAGATCTGGGACATCGTATACAGGGATTTATCTCACAAATGTTATTTTTAAACAATTATCAAAAGGTCTTGTTCCACTAAAGCAGTAATGATAATTTTAACTTAGTTTCATTTGAAGTTAATGAGACTATTCATATGAATTAGGTAACTGTTTGAACATCATATTGGGCCAACCTTAAAAGACCATAAAACCCTCCAGAAACTGTTTTAAAATGTTTAATGTTTTAATAAAATAACAATTAGAGGTATTTTCATGGTAATTCATTTCTAAAAGCAACATTCCAAATAATTATGTGCAAAGTTACAAATATATCCAAAAACCTAGCTGTTTGAATCACAGTCATCTTTTTCTTCTCACCCCCTGTTTTCATGAGATTTTTAACATGGTCAGATATGCCTCAGAAAGTCATAACATGACATTTTATATGCATATAATCTAAATGCTGCTCTTCCACTTGAACTAATGATGTACATGATTCTAACAGACAAAGAATATCCATTTGCAATAAATCAAAAGGTTCTGCACTTTATAAACTTGCACATAAAAATATATTAAAAATAACCTATTAAGGTTGCAAAGTCAAGCATTCAAAAATTAGAAAACTCCAGAATTAAAATTGCTCATGCAACCTTAATTTACTCTGTCAGTGTATGTATTATTATAAAGATATTAGTAATATGATCAAATCTTTTCTTTCCATACGACCTTTGCCTTATAAAATGTTTTCCTACAAATAACTGTTCACTATACTATTTTCCCTTCACATCCAGTGTGCAGTCTCCAGGACATAACCCTTTATCCAAGACTTTTCTGAAGATACAATGATGGACATCAGTCATGGTTTACCTATACTACTGATCATTATCTTATACAGGGACTTAATGAACATAAGTGAGTTTATACCCCTGAAAAAGGAACTGGACTAGTATGATATCTGTGTCAAAGGTACTTCCAAAGATGGATGCTGATTTTGAGATGCCAGCTCCCTGAATTTTTTTCAGACACTGTAATTAGAAAGCAGTTTTAAAGCTACAATAATGACAGGTATTTGCTGCACCTGCACTTCTCAGTGCTTAAGCCAATCAAGTCCCTGGGTCTTTAATCATCCAAACAAGAACCCTTGAGGAACTCTCAGATAGTGATCTCATGAAAAAGTCTTGAAAAATTTCATGGTCAGGAACATAGAGGAACTCTGCAGCATAGTCACAAACATTCTCTGAAGTTAGGATTTGAATGCTGACAGTGTTAGCCTGTGAGTCAACTGAGTCTTAACAGTTAATCAGCTCACCCGTATGCTCAGTCAACCAGCCCTTCAGTCTCTATTAACTAGAGCCTAATCTGAGTACAAGGGGAGCTGCAGCACCTATTTCACATGTAGATACCTAAATTTAACTGTTTTAATCTGCTACTTGAAATCCACCTGAGTTTTCTCACATAGTCCTAATCATGAGATTATTCTGTTTGTTCCTTCCCTCAACTTCCCTTCAGTTTCACTAAACCATCTCCCAACTTCTGCAGTAAGAGATCCTTTGTTAACCCTAAAGTAAATTTCTGAACACATTAAGTAATAAAGCTTAGGTGATGTTTAGAAAACAATATAGTGCCTGTTAATGTAGCTCAAGTTTCCTTGGAATTCCTGGAAATCTTTTCCTCTTTGTCCTGAACTAAATGTAGCCTTCTGTTGCAGTTTTGTGTAGCTGTGTTTTAATGGAGAAGATGGGTGCTGCCGCAATGATTTCTGCAGGAAGCAGCTAGAAGCTCTCTGCAGGCCCCAAAAGTAAACATTGGCCAATTCAAGGCCAGAGTTGCTGCTGACCGAACCAATCAGCGATGGTCACAGTGCCTCTGGGAATCACATTTAGGAAAAAAAAAAATGCAGGCAGATGTATTTTGCCACCAGAGAAAGGAGTGAGGAGATGTAAGGAGCCACACAGACATCAAGGCCAGGGAAGAAGGAGGGGGTTGGGAAGAATGATGTACCCCAGGTGCTGGAGAGAGAGAGATTCCCCTGCAGCCTGTGGAGAAGACCATGGTGGAGTGGGTGTTCCCCCACAGCCCATGGATAAAGACGGGGAGCAGAGACCATCTACGGCCTGTGAAGAGATTGACCCATGCCACAGCAGGTTTGCTGGGGGACTTGTGACTCTGGGGGGGACCAGGCCAGAGAAGTCTGGGCCCAAAGGTAAGCACCCCATGGAAGGGAGCCATGCTGAGGCAAGTGTTGAGGAGATGACTCCCCTATAGAGAGAACTCACGCTGGAGAAGTTCCTGGAGGACTGTC
>VZTU01030641.1:39365-80256 GCA_013400835.1 Zapornia atra
TTGTAAGGAATTGACCAGAACCCCACTCCCCATTCCCTGCCCCTCCCTGCACCATATTGTGGGGGAAGAAGGGAGTAAAATCATGAATGAAGTTTAAGTCTGCTAAGAAGGGAGGGGTGGGGGGAAGGTTCTTTAATACTGGCCACACTTCTCATTACCCAACTCTGTTTCACTGGGTGTGTAGCTGTAGTATAATAACTTACTTTTCCTTTATTCTGTGTTGAGTCTGTTTTTCCCATGATGCTAAATGAAGAATGATCTCTCTCTCCTTATCTTGAATCCTAAGCCTCCCAATATATGTTTTCTCCTCTTTTCAGCTGAAAAAGGAAGTGATAGAATGGCTTTGGTGGGCATTTGGCCTCTAGCCAGGGCCAAACCACCACACTTTCATTAAGGCCTAGGCATATTTTGGTTTTGCCTTTCCAAGATTTTCACTGAATCTTTTCCAGTTTTCCTTTGGCATCCTTCTCCCGCCTTCCTTTGACTCATTTATTCATCTATCTCATTCCTAGTAATTTTCAGTTCATCACACTTTATTATTATTTTGACACAAAAGAAGTCTTCTACCCACTTGAACCAATGTCCTATTCCTCATCCCAACTTGTCAGTCCTTGTGTTCTAACAATCCATCTGGTTCAGAAGACTGTGCAGTCATTGACCAATTTTATACTAATTACAAACAGAAGTGTCCAAAATATATTTATGTTATAGTGACAATTCAAATCATTCTATGGATAGCTTTTCTTTTGGTTTGGGTCTTCTCTGGACTCAAGGCTGAGATAATGGTAAAAACTGGCAGCAGTAATAATCACCTATGTGAGGGCTGGAGCAAGTCTAAACCCTATGCTAGAGTGCTTTGTGGATGGCAGAGGCATGATGAAATGTGGGAAACTTGACACAGCCTGCAGAAGCCTAAAGCTCCAATTTCAGGACAAGTTCTACTCATCCATTGACATGGATGAACATGCTTAGTTTAGCATGGGGAAGTATGTTTCTCACAAGGCTATAGGTAAGTTTGGAATGGCTTTCAAAAGGGGACAAATGGCATGTGCAATTTTGCTGTAGACTATAAAGTTTCCTATCTGGAATACCTTTTAGCCTGGGCTAAGCAAATAATCCTTCAAATTTTAGAGTATTTCTGGAATAGCTTAACAATTATGGCTGAAATTTTGAAAAACAATTCTACATCATGTATTCCATTAGGAAAATACACGTAATCCCAGATAATACTATAAAGTTATTTACATGCAATAAACTCTTGTCATAGAAGTCCAATAGTGTTAATAATATGCAGTAGTCTACTATCCACTCACCCAGTAATTACTGAAATTCAATGTATATTCTTGGCTTACAGGTAAATGAAACCTAATTAAAAGTACCATCACTGTTACATTTGCTGGTAAAGGCCCAATCCTATATCTTCTAAAATCATTTACTCTGAGGGCTATAGCACATGGGGTCTTACATGTTCAAAAACCTTCCATCCAGAGGACAGTGAAAACAGGGATGTGTGCTGAACTCTGATCTCCCTCTCTGATTTAAAGCTGTAAACCTGGAGGCATTAAAAGTAAGTTAATACTTATTGGGAAAAAAAAACCACCCTGCAATTGTGTTTAAAAGGTAATTAGTGAATAATTCCTTTAGTTACTTTGCTCTCTTCCTTTCTCATTGAACTTGACCCTGTTGTCTATAGGAAGCATTATAAATTTTGAAAGTCTCCCATGAATTGGACATTTTAATGAACTACTCACAGCAGTCACCTGTCAGTGGGCAGTGTATTGGAGAGAGTGAGTGAAAATTTATCTCTCCTGCACAATATGTAACATTACTTTTCACAGGGACCTGGGCTAATTTAACTCTGCTGTTTTCTGAATTAACAAGGCTTGTCTTCAAACCTTTCGACATAGGAGCATTCTGTTCTGTTATTATTTTAGCACTCGCCTTCCCACCCTCCCTCAGGATGTGCGTTATTTAATCCATCTGGAGCCTTAGTAACCACGTTCCCCTGCTCTCCCTGACCCCAGTGATTTATGTTTCATATTTCATGCTGTGGTTGGTCTTTTACCACTTATATACCCCCTCCTTCTCCTGGTCAATCTCCCCCCCGGCCCCCTCCCCCCCCTCCTTCTTCTTCCTCCGCTTTCACCCCCCCCTTTTTTTTAGGAGGAAGGATAAATATTTGACAAGTGGACTGTTTGTCATGCAAGCCCTAACACAGTTACAGTTAGAGAGGGGAATAATTCAATCTGCCAAGACTTAAATGCTGATAGATCATTGGCTGTTGCTAGGCCAAGGGTTGTGCCACTCATAATTTTTCCCACCGATACAACTATTTTATGGAATATGACATACATCTTTAGGTGTTAAATCATCCCTAGAATAATTTGTCTGTCAGGAATCAAAGTGAAAGGAAATAAAATACCAGAGCACAGAGTTGTATTGCTAAATCTCATATACCACAGAGGCTCGTGCTTGCACTTTTGTATCTGTGTCTTTAAATAAAAACAACACATACAGTGAGGGAAGAAAACCATGATGGAAGGGAGGGGAACATTTGCATTGTGAATGTTGGATTCACAATCAATCTCCCTTTGCTCGGTGCCTTCTTTACTCCCTGTTCCTCATATCCTTCTTATCAGATTTCATGTTTAATGCCCACCCTGAACCCCCCGTCCCACACCCACAAATCTGACTGAACACAATAGCACTGATAAAACGGAAGCAAATTTCTTCTATTAGTGACTGACAGCAATTTGAACAAAATGAAGTTGTACCATGATATCGTTATATATACAAGGTGCAAATAACCTAGTTTGAATAATCACAGCCTCTGTCCTTTTAAATGATTTTTCTCCCCCATTTAAAGGGAGGCCTTTGATGTGATAATATTAATTCCCTCTGTGCTTGGAGGAAGAAAAAAAAAAAAAACCTAGGAGAAGCGGAAATTAAATGAGTAATGCAATGTCAGTCAATCTTTTAAACCAGGGCCTTATTAACAGCTAATCATTTTGTCATTTTGTCGCTCAAAGTAATGAATTTGATAGGAGGAGAAGGGAATGTTTTATGTTTATTTTTATTAGTTTTAAACAGAAACAGTTGTGGAAATATTATATTATCGAGACTCGCAGCATTTAAGTGGTTTCTGTTCAGCATATCGCTATTTTTCTTCTCTGCCAGTATCTGATTGCCATAATTTTGAATAATCTGCTTGTCGTTCAAAAAAAAAAAAAATTGAAAAGGATATTCATCTCAGGCCCAGTGTGGAGTTCCATCATTGGAGATGCATTAGGCTTTTGTTAGGTATTTCTTTACATCCTATTTATTCATAAGTATCTAAGTAATTAATCGCTAGCAGGATAGTTATGCAGCAGAAAAGAACAGTGCATGTTTCTCAGCCACCAGTTTCTGAAGATCAGAAAAAATAGAGGGAAAATCCCATGAATAACTATCTATTTCTAAAAGTGCAAAGTGTGGGTTTGTTTTATTTTAAAATTCTGTAGGCTACAGCTACACGTTAAACACGTACAAGTAGAACACATTAAAAATCTGTTGCTGAGGATGGATTCTCTATCAATGTCCCTGTAGCATTCTCCTTTGAAATGGCAGGGGTGACCTCTGTATTAGGACTCCAGAGGACTCTCAAATTAAGTGTTTTGAATATGGTGCCATTATAAGGCTTGATCTAATGTTGATGGGAGTTTTCTGTCATCTAAAACTGCAATATTTGGCACACACAGAACATGAGAATCCACAGTCTCATATGGGGTTACAAGTTTTGGTTTGCTTCAATGTTCCCTTTCATATCCTTCCATTACATTTATGTATTTACTTGTTTTGTATTCACTTACTGTATAAACACTTATTTTAAAGCTATATGTTTAAGGCCGAAGAATGGGTCATGACTCTAGAGAAGTACAGCAAAAAAATAGTCCCTGATGTCCAGCTCAAGGCCAGCCTTCATTTACCATGAGTTAAGTTAGCAAGCAAATCAATACCTAGTAGCCTAGTGATATATCTGGTGATTTACTTACTCATTGACTGAAAAGTAATTGAGTGGATTAAAGTACATGTGAAAATACTTCTCTAGTATTAGCAAAGGTTCTATTTCTTCTTTATTTTCAAATATGAATCTATTTCTGCATGGAAAATCTCTCCACTAGAATCGGAGCATTTACTGCATGTGGAGAAACAAATTAGGGTGGCTCAACTAAGCACATTTCTTAAAGCCTGAACAGAAAGTTCTGCTCCACCAAATTATAAAAATGTAGTACAAGACATACTCTACTTCCAGAGAGTTTGTTTGAAAAAGGGAGGGATGTACCTTCTGCTGAAATTTGCATTGGCAGGAAAAATGATATTATCCATAACTTCAAGTCACATGACTAAACCAGTAACAAAGTTATTTTTACCAAAGAATAAACCAAAGGTTAGGGCTGGTACCCTCTTGAATCCTGGAGTCTTACTGGTTGTTTGCTGCCCTAAGAACTGATAAATCCACAAGTTTAATAATTTGATCAGCTATGACCACAGCAATGTTCATAATACCGACAGAGTTTATGGCAAATACAAGGTGAAAATTATTAGCTAAAAAATCAGTGAAATGAACCCATGTGTTGGAGTCCTAAACTTGGAACATTATTTGAATAACAACCCTTCCAATTGTTTGAGTCAGCTGATGTTCTTGTCCTCTTTAAGAGATTTAGAAAATGGAAGGAGTATGAAATCCTCTTATCAGCCTAGGTATTTTAGACAGATTGTGTGAGGTGTAAACCATTAGCAGATGGCAATGATCCTGCTGTTTTTGAGTGAAAGTGTTACTCTGGAGTCTGTGCTAAATGCTGAGTCCTCCTTTTCATTATCTTTACATATCTGTGTCCTTTGTGCTATAGAAGAAATGTCCTTGTGGGAACTGATTGCTGCCATTAGGTTGTTGATTCAGTTGATTACTGCTTTAGGCTATTCATTCAGTCTCTGCTCTCCTCAGAGAAGCTTGTCCAGAGGCTCTCATAAAGCAGTTCCTATTCAGAAGACTAAAGACCTTCAAAGAATTACCAGGGATATTATTTTCTTTCTGTTTATAGGGAGCAAAGACATCAAGGAAATAGCTGGATCCATACTCTACAGCATAATCAAAATAAGACATAATTTTTCCAAATAGCTCTATAATTAGTTAGAACTGAAATTTTGGTATCAAAGAGGGAAAGAGTAGTTACAGAATCACAGAACAATTTAGTTTGCAAAGGGCGGCTGGAGGTTGCCTAAGTACCAATACGGATCAGGTGGCTCAGGGGTGTGCCAAGCCAAATTTTCTACAACTCTGTGGATAGAGACTCCACAGTACTGTCAGTCACTTGTCGGTCCAGTGTTTGGCCAGCTCTCAATCCCAACTTTCAGCAACTGAAACAAAATAATATATTGATAATGTGATGGCAAAAATATCAAATTTCAAATACTTTTTTCTTTTTGGCCAAAATATTCAACTTTTTTTTTCTACAGAATCTTTTGCTTTTAAATCAAGAAGTACTTTCTCACCCAGGAGTTTCTGATTGCCTTGGTCTACAATTTGAACATTTATACTCCAATTTTAGTAGCAATCAGAATTCACTTTTAGGTTGAACAGCTCAATTTTTGGTTGAAAAGCTAATTTTTGTTTATAAAGTTGATTTTAAAACATTTTGATGAAAAGCATCTTCTGCTATCCTGTTGTAAGAAAATTGCAGTCACAAGTAGTCACATGACTCAGGATACAGATATAAAATATTGTTGCTTAAATACTACATTTAGACTGGGATTTTAGATATGGACATTTGATGTACAGCTAAGTGTATCCACGTTCTTCTGAATATTCTTTTATTATATACATATTCTCCATTTGCCATTACAAAATGACATATGGCTTGATACACCAAAATGCATATTTGGTGGAAATACTCAGTGCATTCTTAATATACAGCCAATTTACTACACATGAAAACTCTGCTGCTATTATCAATAAAATAGGAAATGGGAGTACCTCCATGGCAGTCTGAGTGTAGCTGGTGCAAGGGATTGGTCTGGTCCTCATGTTGTGCGGTACTCTCTGTTATCACCTGATGTGAGTGAAGTTTGCTGTGGGCTGTTATTGTTCCCCTTTCACAGTGATTTTGTCAGTAAACTGTCCTTATCCCACCCCACTGAGGCTCTGTTTCTCCTCTGTGAATGAGAGAGCAGCCAGCAGGTTGTGGAGCTCAGCCCATGCTTGGGGCTGAAACACCACAGCGAGGAATGGGAAAGTATCAAAATCTGGACTAATTTTTACCTAATCAATCCTCAATTCTTCATGATCAGGTCATTTTTAGTATAATCTCTCAGTACAAAGTACTTATTTTTGCTCCAATCTCCTTCTCATATTTAAAGATGGTTGAACTCATCACTACATGGAAATTGGCCTTGGAAATTTTCTAACCAGGAGGTAAAAGTTTAAACAACTGAGAACAGCAACTGGAACACTTTTTTTTTTATTGTATATATACACAACTGCAGATTACTGTATTTTAGCCAAACATACACACATTTTCACTGCAGTACCTCATACTTTTATCTTTATTAAGCAAGTAAATTCTGGTCCATTTAATTCTGTCTTGATTCCTTGAGATTTTCCATCTGAAATACCGGAAGGAGTACCTTCTATATAACATATTATTATTCACTGACAATTCACATTTTCCATAATATGCCTATATGTGTGTACATGTATCAATACTAATATAGGTTTTTATATTAATATTAACTTAAATATAAGGAGGTAGGAATGTGTGTAAATAAAGGAATCTGTAAGCAAGGTTATACACTTATGAGAATACTAGAAGAGCAAATAATTTCAGAGCACACACAGGGATGAAACCTGGTATAGTTAGAGGAATGGAATTTAAACACTTTCTTTTATATAAAAGAGCACCATAATTTTTACAAATTTGTGCAGCATCATTATTTGAATGTATTAAAGCCAACCACAAGTAGATATATGTATTTGGCAGACGTGACTGAAAAAAATAGTGTGAAAGCTAGAACTGGAATTTAGAATATAGAATTCATCTCACCTCCTGAACTGTTGTATAAATAGTGTAAAACATTTCCATAACATGTAGGCCAAGAATTCTAAAAATAGGTCTAAGTTTAGATTCTTAAAGTCTATATTTAGATATGAAAATAAATGAGCTTTTTTTTTTTTTAAAAAAAAAAAAAAAGAGTTCCCAAAACATTTAATCTCAACAAGAGTTCTTGGGTACTCAAGAGATATGAAAATCAGTCCATTTGTTCATATTACTCAATTGTTTTTTGGAGCTTAAATTCACGTTCATCCTTTTGAAAATCTTAGCCACCTATCCAAATTTACATCTAACTGGAATCAATGTGAGCTTTGTCTCTACTTTAAATGCAAGTAGGAATGTATCCTTTTCTAAAATATACATCTCTTCACAACAGCATAACGTATAGACAGCTTGTGCAAATTTAACATCATGCTGTTGTCTTGTAGGCAAGTGAATGGACACCAAGGCTGATAAATCACAAAAAAATCTGGGTGTTCTGATAACTGGACACACTTTAAATGCCAAAAAGATAAAGCATAGGCTACCTCATTATATTTTTCTCTAATACTCTAAATAAGTAATATTGCATGAAAAGTCACAGAATGCCTATGATTTAATAATATTTCAAAGTCTGTATACCTTGAATATGTTTTGTTTAGTCATTCAGATCATCATTATAGATGACTTTCTGTACAGTAGTAAGAGGGAAAGTGTTTGTTCCTTACACTTCAAATAATGCCAACAGTTTTAAGGCACAGAATACAATCAACTTTGTCATACAAAGTGCCCACAGAATACTCCCAAATAAATTAGACGCTAATTACATTAATTTATGAAAAAAGATCTAAAGGAATCATAATGGCTAAATATATAGCTTGTTTAAGAACAACCCTTTTACTTTAAGCAATGTATATATTCTGTAAAATAAAATTTCGTATGTCAGGTGTTTTTTTCTTTGCAAAAAAAGTCAGCATGGAATGAGAAGTGTGAAGTAACAATGGTCTGAAGTTATTTTACCAATCTCCAGACATACCTGCTGCATGCCCAGACCTTTATCCATGTTACTCTCTGGAAAACTGGAGGGAGGGACTCAGATCTATCTTAAAGGCTGCTAAAACCTCAGAATCAGAATACAGCATTCTCTTTGAGAATCACTATTTAAAGCACATTTGTTTAAAATCTTTTCATGCACCTTTGTCACATTTGGGAAACGCAGGAAACTTTGAGTAAACCTATATTGTTTTATGGCCTGCTAGGCTGATATGCCGATAGGCTATTCAGAGCAGATTACTTAGTCTTTTGCTAAAAGTGTCTTATTTTGTCTTTTTCAAAATCCAAGCAAAATACAGTGACCATGAGATTGTAATTTTAACAATATTTATGGGGGTTTTTTTATGCATACAAGTCATTATATTTATACACACAAGTCATTTCTGTAAATTAAAAGCATTTTATGTCATGTTCCAAAGACGTGTTAAAAAAGACACCGAGGATTTTGGTAATGTGGTATGATATGGTACCTCTAAAATGCTTCAACTGCTGTCTGATGATTATATCTACCTATCTATCTATCTATCTATCTATATACACAGACATATATATTTAATTACAGAAATGAACACTTATGTTTAAGACATTCAAAATATTTAAATAGTTTCAAGGGGAAAACTGAATTAATTTATAACTACTGTGCTTCAAAATTTTAAATCAGATGCCTACTGCTCTAGAATCAGAATTGTTTTATTAGTGTTCTGTATGCCTTCTTTTTGGGTGTATTTAAGTATAAATTGTCTTTAAATCTATGGTAGCTACTGGTTTTTTAGAGCATTTGAGTAACTAAAATATGGCCTTAGTTCACTGTTCCAGTCAAAAAATAATGCAGTATCTTAACCACTTAATTAAACAAGGAACAGCCATGTATATATTTATGTTCTGTATTTTATTGACAAATAGGATTATGTTACATGGATCATTTTCAGGAGTGAGCCTGAAATAAAAACAGGGCCTCCTTTGGCAAGTACATCAAGATTCTCATTTAAAAACAAATTCAGGAGCTTTGGTCTATGCTACACAAGAATGGAAGGAATTTTACTGAGTGATTTTTGCAGAGACAAACAGGTAAGCACACAAAGCCTGCTTGCTGACTACTACTAGGCAGCATCTTAAGCAGTCACTTCCTCACTTGCCAGAAAGGAATACTGGAACAGCCCCTCACCCATGCGCCAAAGGGAGAGGAGTCAGACTGCACATCTTAGAAGAGAACGATATTTTGTTTTAATTTCTATATTTATCACTATCCCAAAGGGCTGCACCTATGCTTGCAAATGAAATGATTGGGTGTCTGGTCCCTGATCCCTGAGGGCTTGTGCCACAGTGCAGCGCATGTCCACACAGTTGAAATCTCATAATCTCAAAAAGCAAAGCAGCATCATTCATGCTGCATCTTGGTAACATTTTCTGAATTATTTAGTCTTCTGACATATGCCTGAGTGCTCTCTGGAAAGGATGCAAGTCTGACCAAGGCAAAACCTACCTGGAGAGTGAGCCTATGCTTTGGCTCTGCTGAGTTGGATAGCACAGTGGCAGCCGGTCTGAACATCCTGTATTCATCAAAACACACAGCTCACACCTTGCAAAGAGATGTGCACAGGAAAAGCTGTGAAACATTTTAAGTTCAGTAACTTTCTGACAACTACAAAGAGGGAAAATGAATGTATGAACAGCAACCTTCATATCCCTTTTTGCTGTGCAGTTCATGGCACACACTGAAAAGGGAAATTAATATCTTTCCATGTAGTGAGAAGTCATGATATATGGTTTCAGACGTAGTGATTTCAGTCTTTCTCCATGGTGCTATGCTACATAGTAAATGGATAGATAACTGCTTTTACAGTCTGCAGTGAATAGTTGCAGACCTAGGATAGATTCCAAGAATTAAACTGATTAAAATATTTCAAAAATCCATTAGCTAGATTAGATGGCAGCTTGATCATTTAAAATGTTGTCTTGTGACTTTGTCATTTTAAATGACTATATTTTATTTAAAACATTAGTAGACAGGGGAAGTAGCAATTTAATGTTGAATTCAATGACATTTTTCAAAAGTTTTCTTAGAATATTCCTGCCATTTAAAAAAACCTTTGACATAAAAAGATATAGGTGAAACAGGTAATTATGGTACTCAGTGTGATGCAATGTGTGAGGCAAGAATCCAAGTGCCTCCAGCATATTTAGATGGACTAATAGCCTGGCATGAGACCCCTTCATCGTTTTCCTTGCTATGATAATTAAGTTATAATATGATCAACTTCAAATGTGATCCTGAAGAAGCCGCTTTAATTCTATGCATCTTTATATCCTGAAAAGATGCATGAGGCCTTCTTTCTGCCTTAGCAGGTTGGTTGTGCTACCATCTACCTGCTGACACTCTAGCAATTCTTACTGGGCATCTTGTGGGGCAAGGAAGCTTGTGTTCACATAGATAAATGTCTCACTAACAAACAATCCTTCAAGCTCGTTGGAGTTGCTTTGGCTAGGAGACCAACCAAATGAACACAACTTGGGACACTCTACTGGCTCTTCAAATAGTTCTTTCTCTGACTATGGGAAACATTTATAATCTGCTTTGCAAAGAAATCTGAACTCCAGAGACTTAGCAGCATGTATTAGAGCTACAAAAGTTTAGTCCTTTAAAAACATATAGTCTCTAACTCAATCTCAGTGAACTCTCCAATGTTTTGATGGAGTTTTAGTGCAGTTTGCCAGAGTAAAGAGCCATATCTTCATCACTGTGACCCAAAGAGTATAAAGAAACATACTGCATAAGCCAATGCAAGTAACAGGCAATAAGTAGGTGAAAAAGTACCTCCTCTGGGAGTCTTCCTCAGCTTCACTTGTAGGATTGCAATTTGTAAAGTACTATATACTACTGATTAGCTGTTCTTGTTTTGCTTTGTTGCTACAACTGTGGCCCTGTATATTGCTAATGCCAGCTCCTCATGAGCTCACTGAAGTCATGAGGGAAAGGGAAGGGCCTGTTGTGCTTTCCTTCAGTTCTGTGAGTGAAGGCTGCCTCTTAATTTAAGCATAAACAGCAGAAACTGAATTTTCTGTTGTTTCCCTGTATCTAGGCTCTGTCTCTTCTCTTTTCATGTTTACTGCTATGATTACATCAGGCAAAGAAATTCTCCTCTATCTTCACCCAGCATCTTGAAAGTATTATTTATAATTGTCTTGTGTAGCCTCAGTTGGAATAAATAGGATTCCACCTCACAGTGGGCCAAGTTTGTGTTGCATGAATATTAGATAAGGAGCAATTATGGCCAAAACTGAGGAAGTGTGCAAACTGAAAAGTAACATCAGGAGACATTTGGGTGTTTATTGAAGATACTTTTCGTCTTGTGTTCCTCAGAGTGGTATTTAAGCTAAGCGCTACTGATTTCCAGTACCTAGTCACGTTTTCTGTTGTTGGCTTTTGTGTTTGCTTTTACCTGTCGGTACTGTTGCTGTTGTTCTTTTCCATAATTTTGCTTCCCTCTGAACAATTGCTCTGGGAATAATGTGCAAACCAAGTAAAACTGTCCAACTTCCTGAATGGGTAACCAGGATATAGAAAACATTCCTATCCCTAAAATGTAGCTATGTCTAGCTGCAGATTGCATGTTGGATATCTTAATTACATTTTCCCTTGCACAGTACACATGACACACTTGGACCTTCAGGAAGAGAAACCTAAAAGTTACATTCTGAAGTACCCGTGCAGCAGACCCAGTCTGTAGATACCCATGACCTACTGTCTCCTGCTCACCCCTACTTGTGCCTTTCTGCCATTAAATCTGGAGTATCTTAGTCTAAGATCTTAGGACTTGAATAGAGTTCATCTTTGCTTATTGTCACCCTCCTCAGGAGTGACTTCACTCCTTGTGAGGTTCTAGTGGTTTTCACAAAATCTTTTTATTTAAAACACACTTGTCTTTTTTTTTTCCTCCTCTTTACCTGTTCTCTGATCTATTCATAACAAAACCAAAACAAAGCAATTTTTTTTTTTTTAAATTTCGATGTGTTATGCCTTCCTTGGCTTCTCTTTAGTAATGCTGTCAAATAATACTGGACAATTAGATTTTATGAAATTATCTTAGCAGTCCAGGGGAATGACTGTGGCCCTGCTGTTGAGAGATCAATGTGTAGTTAAGCACTGAGAAATACTGGAGCTAAAGTAGTGCCTTTGCAGCATAACTGAGTGGAGAAGTTATGTCTCTCCTGTCCCCATTCCCAGTTGCCTATTCCTACCCCTGGAGCTTATGCTGAACTTTGAATATTTTATTTTCCTTGGTTTACAATGTGAGAATACAGAGCTAACATATTGAGATGGGAAGTGGGAGACAACGAATCGTTAGAACAATCAAAAAGCAAAGTGAACTTACTAACCTAGAAAACCTGGTCAATGTTTCTGTACACACAATACACACAGTGCTCCACAAGATTTCTCAGAAAGTCCTAGACAATTATACTAGAGACTCCTCTCTTCAAGTGCTGATTGTCCTGGGCTATCATGATGAGACAAACATATTGTGATGAAATTTGAATGGAAGACCTGGTTGCCCAGAGATTGTTTACTTATTTGTTTGTTTGTTTATAAGGAGAAAGACACTAAATATGTTTGTATTTTTATGGTGGATACAGCCAGAACATCTTCTGTCTTTGCATTCATGAAAGTAGGGCATATGACATCTCTCACTTGCTACATTTACCCTAATGATCAGCACCTACGCGAGCATGTGTGTATGTGCACACAGGCATCCTATGTAAGCGTGTGTGTGTGCATGCAGGCATCCTCTGTATGTCACAGCACTTCATTAACTTCTAACTTCATTACAGACTAGGTTAAAAAGAAAGACGTGCTACAAAGGCAGCATCTTTTTTCAAATGTGTGACCTTCATGCTTTCTGATTTATTAGTGTAATACAGTATAAGGCAATATCACACAAACGTAACATATTTATCACACACATCCTTTCAGTAACTTGTGATGAGCGTAAAAATGAATGCCTGTCTTTCATATAAAGCTTCCTATACCAAGGCATTAACTTTTAAGTAAAGTTTAAAAAGGTGCAGGGGATTTTGCTATGTGAAAACAATTTCTTCTCCACAAATATTGCTTGTAAACTACTTCACCCTCTCAGTTTCTTTACACTCAATTTCTACTTTTTGAATGTTAGATTCTGCCTTGGCTATTTTTTGAGCTGTTCTTCCAAAGATTAATATAATAGGTCGCTTCCTCTCCTCTGTGATAATGCAGAGATACAACATTGTATCACATGGTATTTTTCCTGAATGCTAATTAACTCAAAGTTCTGGTATGATTAGTATGGCTTTTCATTAATGGAGAAAGTTCATATCTTCTTCCGTACACCATTTACAATACTTTGTCACAATTGTAATGCTTAATTATAAAAGCTGAAAAAAAAGCAGAATTTGAGGTCAATCAAAGAATGTATATGGAAAAATGTTAAGTAACTTCATACTAAATCTGACTTGAGTAGTAATGACTTCAGTACTTCTTTTTTACTTTAAGACATTGCTCTAGCAATTTGATTTTTAAAAATTATTATTATAGGGCCATCAATATGTTTCATACTTAGTGTTTGACATTTCAGAATTGTATTTTATGTAAATTATCAACATACTAATGAAATATTTCTGTTCTGCAGATGACAGTTTCCACCTTGCATTGCATACATCTCAATTACTAATTGCTGTTGAGACCTTTACATGCTAAGCCACAGACCTATCAGACGTCACCCTGGCTTCTTCTATATTTATAAATAATGTTTGGCATATTTCTGACATCAGTTTCTCATTTGCAGTGTAAACTAATAATGTAAGATGGAATAGAAAGACACAGAGATAATCCTCAGTGACCCTTGGGGTCACCGTGTGCTTTGCTGTAAAGATGAAAAGAAATGAGCTGCAGCACAGCCCTTTAAATTAACAGCAAAAGATATCAAGTCCTTAAACCATTTAACAACTTAATTTGACTTGGTTTTGTTTTTCTTTTATTTCTTGTGGGAGAAGGAAATGGGAAAGCCTGATTAGAATGGGGTTCCAATTCTACCAGTCTTTGAACTAACATTTGGAAGTATGGGCTCACTTAATATTTAAATCATTTTGCAATATATTCAGGGAGTTTACATATACTGCAGTGTGTCAATAGAATTATTCCCTAATAAATGTGATAAATGCTGCATTTTAGCTCTAGATAGGATGTTATTTTAGAACAGTGCTAATAGCTTCAATCTTTTAGATTCCCCTGCTTCTCCTATGGCCTCTTAAAAGCAACTAATGAAACACCCAGTGATTCTACCACAGGAAATTGATATTTTATTGAAAGATACTTTTCCGTCTACTCATTCTTTTTTTCAGCCTTTTCGCTGAGTCTTGCTTATGATTTAAATAGCTAAAAATGTAGTTCTTTCTCCTCCTATCAGATATTTTTATTATTGTCGCTCTGGGTTGCTACTGTGATGATGATAATTGAAATGGCTCTATTTATGCAATTTGTGTATGCAGTAAAAATATATTTTGGGATTCAACACAATCATTACTACACGACATTAGATTATTATGTCACAAGTTTAGGATTGCTTTTGACTTCATTATAAAACCTGACAGGAAAATAAGATGGATTACATGGCTATCAGCTGAGCTAAAGTTTAAATTACTTTTCAGCATCCTAGGGAATAAAGCTTCCTCCCCTCCCAAATTTAAAAAAAAAAACCAACCCAAAAAAATGCACCAACAACATCTGATCTAACGAAAATGTGAATACCAGTGATAAAAGTACTCAAAATAAAACATATTTTCCATCTAGCAGTAGATGTTACAGTGGTGTGAGTTTCCAGCACGAAAAGAAGGCAGGTTTGAATATTGATCTTTTGAAGCTCCATTAGCTATATGCTAAGCATTGCTGACATCACAGATTGATGTCTCTTTAAACTGTGTCTCAGATTGAATCACTTGGGGAAACCAGCTATTGACTTTGGATGTTTGTGCCATTCAGCCACTGGAGAATGCTCTTTTTCTATTTCTCTCTCCCTCTGTTTGTCTGTTTGTCTGTGGCTCCCTTGAACACACGCACTTGCACATGTGCACATGCACAAGCGCACATGCTTGTCTTTTTGTGTTAGGAAATATTGTCTTGTTTTTTTCTGTAACTATAAGTTGCCAAAGTTACACTTCCCTTCCTTATTGCACCTCTACATAACAACATATAGGTTATGATGTTCACAGCGAGGCAGGGCTCTACATATCAGTGCAATGTATTGAGACAGTGTCCAGGAAGGTCTAAAGGAATGAGCATCATCTTGTCTGTGGAGACCTTCATTTCACCTTGTAAAGTGAGGCAACCGTAATACCCTCTAGAGGAGTGCTATAGGAATCAATAAAGACAAAGAAACCAAAGCCGTTCTGAGGTGCTGGTGGTAGAGATGCGTGTCTGCGTGTGTGCGTGCCTGTACGCGTATGGATGAAGTGAGCTGGTTTCTGATGAAAAGGAATGCAAATGTTCAAGGCATTGATCAGCACTCATCTCCGTTCAACCTCATGCCCTCTGCTACATCAATACATTGGAAACATAATTTGTATCAGCAGTTGTTTCTTTAATTAAGATCTCTCCCAAATCTTTCACATTGATTCATGCCATTAACTTATTGATTGGCTTGCTTTTGCTGAGATGGTAGTTTTTGCTGAGAGAGGGTATCTCTCTCAGTTCAGGATGCTGCTGTGCACTACAGACATCTTCTTGGCAACTGATGAGAAAACTAGAACTCATTCAGCTTTGGCACTGCTTTAACAGTACACAGAGGCTTTTCTGGGGCTAAAAAAGACCACCACCAAACCAAACCCAACAAAAAAATAGTCATTCGTCATCTGAGGACTTTGAAAATCTGCCAAAAAAAGAGGAAAAAAAAGTATTTAATATGTTTTTAAACTTGCTGGAAAACTAACTAGTCTAAAGACAACATACAGAAAAAATTATAGCTTTGGGGTATATGCCATATCCAATCTCTATATTTTAATGACTAATAACCAAAAACTAAATAACAGAACTTGAGCTGAAATGTGAGATATATTTAGGAATTAACTAAGAGTAACTATGAGTCATTTAATCAAATATTTGGTTAAAAATGTGATAATCAAGGCAGGGTGAGGTTAAAGCTAGGTAAAAGTTGAAAAAAGGAAGTTCCACAAGTATTGATTTTTAACTCTGCATATTTCAACTCTTCACATGGTGCCTTTAAGAGAGTTGTCATAAATACTGTAGCAAACAGGTTTACTAGTCAGTGTGTTCATATATAGAGAATTTCATATGGATACCCACAGTGTAAACTTGAGTATTTGTAATAGAAACTTGACTTGGGCAGAAATAAAATCAACCTATGTCCTCTCTATCTTCTTAGGTAGTGAAGTGGTGTATGTTGCACAAATTTCAAGGAGTTGTGAATGTCTTATACAAAATTCACAGATGAAATTTTTTTCAGTGCAATTATTTAGATTTAAAGTTCTTCTCTGCCTCACATGGACTTCAGGACATCTTGATAGAACTACGGAGAAGTACAATGGTTCATGACAGGAGTGGTTTAGGCGGGTGGGATAAGAAAATAATATTAATGCTGTGGCAAAAATGATCAGGAATAAAATAATTCAGCTTTTCCTTGGCTAGGATGAGAGCTAAATCTGACCTAAACTCAGCCACTTCTACTTGAATTAGAGCTTAAAGGTGAATTCTAGGATAGGTGAATGAGACATTGAGATGCCCTTGCCAGACCTTTCTGTTGAAATTTGGGGGACTTACTGTAGATTTCAATGGGCACAGCATTTGTCTATTATTTTAGCCAGTCTGCAGACATCTTAAGATTTGATCAAAAGATGCTAATTTTCAAGGTTGTTTTCAGAATGGATGAAATCCTGGCAGACAACCCATCAAAGTTAATTTTGATAATTGGTGGATTCTCCTCCACATTCTGAAATGAGAGTGAATATGGATCACAATTTTCATTAGACAGCTTTCTAATCCATTTAGTTAATTTGGTATTTGAACTTTTCTTGTAAACAAGACTTTATGTTGTGCTACAAAGTTCACCTAAAAAGGAGAAAATATAAGAAACTGCTTACTCAGAGAGTCACAGTATACAGTAAGAAAAAATTAGTCTGAGCATCCTTTAAGACAATGAGTAAAGTGTTTGCTGTTTGTCTGATTTTAGTATTTTGGGTATATAGGGAAATTTTATATTATTTGTAGGATGACCTGATCTGAAGCCTGTGCAGGATAGTCCTCTCAGGCAGATGTACAAATTTGGATGGACAAAAACATGCCTCACTTTGTTGCGGGTGGAGGAAGCTCCAAAGGATGGGGCAGGGCTAGACAGGGCTGGTGGTACACCCATGGCTCTGAGCAGTAATAACCAGGATATTGTGTACTCTCACTAAGCAGAAGTCTATCCCAATAAGGGTTTTTTTCAGAAAAACTAGGACAACAGTACTGCCTTTTTTTTTTGTACTTGTTTCATCATTTTCCAATTAAAAATATTTAAGTAAAAAAGTTCTGTTCAGCTTGAGTTATAATTGGAAGTTTGGAAAAGATAAACTCCATTCATCATTTGGAAGCTAACAGCCTTCTCAGACACTGCTGAATCTGTCTGTCTTTGCCTATCAATTGACAAAGTAAAATCATTTTGTAATATGAGGAAACTGTACTTCCACTGCTGGAGTGAAGAATGGATTTCTTATTGGTTGGCAGGCACTGAATTTGAAAGAAAAATACTTTATAATAGATAAATATTACAGGAGAAATATTTTCCCCCTTATTTTTAGCAGAGATGATACATTTATAAAACCAAACATGGATATCCAAGCAATGTTGTCAACTTTATATATTATATATATAAAGCTAGGTAAAATATACTATATATAGATATAGCTAGGCTATATCTAGCCAGATGTTGGGAACACACTATTAGAAGTCTTATTGTGTAACTGGTATTAAGTATTGTATTGTTGTGATCATTTGAACGAAATACTTGTTAAAAAAACCTCTGTTGCTTTTATATAAATAAATTAAAAAATATGAGATACTTCTGAACATTGAGTAATATGCTGTAGCCATTCAACTGGCCATTCAACTGGCCATTCAACTGTTTTGTGAACATTGATACTAACTTTTTAATGTAGTGACAATAATTTCAGTGAAGAAGGACTTTTATGTTTTTGAATCAATGGAATTTATAAAGATACGTTTCTCTTTGAAATTCCATATTGACTTTTCTAGAAGTTTAGCCTGTATTTTATTGGGAACTGGGAGCAGTTGTGAAGATTGATTAATTTTGCTATATCTGACATTGCCCCAGAAGAACTGTAACTGGCAGAAAGGTTGGCATTCATCTTAGCTAACTTAGATGTTCACAGCATAGACCTTGACTCTGAGTTGTCTAGACTTCCTTTAAGTCAGTTCTTTACAGTCGTTCTTTAGAAACCATAAAGAGAATTTAAACTACTGCTTTCAATATAGGTGTCTACAGGAGTCTAAAGGTAATGCTCTCTGAGAATAAATTATATGTTGCGGGTGCTGGAAGTTTAAGGGAATGCAAGGGGTCACTGGAAAAATTCATAAAAGAGAAACCCTTTGAGAATTAGTAAATACATGGACACCACTTCTGGTTCAGGAAATCTCTAAAACACAAGCTTTTGAAGGCTGAGAGAGTTCTTGTCAATGTATTTTAAAAAACTTACTTTGTTTTCATGCTCCTTTGTAGCCAACCACTTACTGCCATTGACGGGGACAGGTCAGTGGGCTAGATACACCTTTACTTCACTCTGTGCCACAGTCTCTGTAGTAACTTTGCTATAGTAATGGAATTGTGATGGTTTGTACTATAAAGTTATCTTTCTGTGGGCTACAGGAATTTTCTATATGAAAATATTTAAAAAACCCAAAAAACAACAAACTGATGGATGCACAGAGAAGAACGTCAGTGTATTTAAAAGCCAGCAAACCAGTTTACTTGCTAGAGCCTCTTTTATCTCATCTGTAGGTGCCTAGAAGCTTTACCTTATCCTAGAAACTAAAGGAGACTAATCACCTGAAGAGTGCTTCTGAGACAGTTTGTGGTGTGCAGTGGGTATTTGAAAGCACCTTTCAGCTACTGCCAGGTGGCAAGGATACAGGCTAGTACAGCATGAGCTAAAAAGGAATACTTTTCCACCCATTGTTTAAAGGATAGATTCCTCTAAAAAGTTTTTCTTCTCACCTAGTAAAAATACAGTGTTATGAAGTCATCTGCTCACTGGTATTACTCCCAGGAAATCACAGCTGAACCTCCTGAGGTAAGCTCTGACTGATCTATCTTGTCTGACATCCAGGGTACAGCCTGGAAAAGGACAATTTATATGCTCCCATCCTGAGAAAGAAGGAGCAGCTAAAAACTAGTCCAAGAAGGACTGTGCTTAGAGACATACAAGAAGTCCAACCTAGAAATTAAAATTAGCCTACTGAAAGGCTGTGATACACTGCAAGTGGTGCTTGCTCCAATCAACATGGCTATTCCATTGCACTGAAAGACATGCGAGATGTTTCTCACTTCTATTGTTAGAGACATTATTTCTATAAATAATTCAATTTCCACTCTCTATAAGTAATTAAACATTATTTATTTATTCAAGATAAAGTGAACCTTAGGGAGGTTAACTGTAGCTCTGTGATCCAGGTATCCTTATTTTTCAGAAGTGGGAGATGGTACTACAAGTGCAAACAACTCTATGACGTGTAACAAATTCCAGCCTTCTCCCTAATGAGTGGGAAGATAAGCATAACAAAATAATAACATTGTTCACTTTGGAGCAGACGAAAATATTTTAGACATTTTGAATTTTAAGTGATATCATTTTAAAGATACCTTTATGATGGCTTAAACTGGGCTTGATTTCATTATGTTTGTGTTAGGAAAAAATAGCTGCGTATATTTCCTATGACTGCTTTTTAAAAGTTGATATGGGACTACTTTTAAAATATGTGATAGTTCAATTGTGTTGTTTTCCAGTGTACATGCACTGTGAAAATATTAGGGTGCTGTAGTTTGGATGAACAAGTGGTTTAACATGGTTTCATCTATTTATTCTTTTTTACATTTCATGACAAATAAATTGACTCTTGATTGAAGACAGCTCCATGTGCACTTAACCGTATTTGTCAGGTGACAAATACTAAGGTCAGTGTTTCTCATTATGCTTGAATTTATCTAATTCTGGTTAAAAGGAGGCAAGTAGACTAATCACAAAGGCGGTATTTTAAAGTTTATTATTATCATCTCATTTTCTCTGTGCAATTATGGTTTGGGATTTTTATTTAATCTCTTATAAATTAAATTATGGGAATGTGTGGTGTTTAGAGCTCTTTAGGATATCAGATTTTGCTGAGACACACCTTCACCCTCAGATTTTAAAGGTCTTCTCCTTATATTTTATGTGTCACTTTGGGCAACTGTGTATTCTTTATTATATCCACCACATAAGTAAAAAGAAAGTTTCAGAACTCAAACGACTGTTCCTTACCTTATTGCAGACTAACATAAACAGTATAACTCTCTATCAAATTTCATTTGCAGTATAGAATTAAGCCAGAAAAGTCCTAGATTTTTTAAATTAATAACTTAACAAGAACAGCTGAAAATGGCTTCTCCTTTTCCCTTCTCCAAATGTTTGATTACTTATGTTAAAATTCAAGCCCTCAGTACCTTGCTTTTTTATCTGGCTGAGGCAATGGAAAACAAGGAAGAGACTTTTAAGGGAAATAAAAGGAAAAAACAAAAAAGAATAAATTAACAGCTATGTAAATTGCACCTTTGTCAGATGTGAGAACTAGTTTGTTTAACTACATTTCTGTGAGTTCTGTGGTCAAGATAAGGCTTTAAAATGTGATAGCATGTGGCAAGGTTTGGAAATTTCTAGATACAATGCTTACTATAGCCTGAAAACTCAAAAAGATTTTATTCAGACTCAACAGTCTATAAAGATATGTCTTTGGGGTGTGGAGGATTTTGCTGTGATACACTGATTCAGTTTTTAAATGGGTTGTGCAAGAAGTTTTCAGAAATGTGATTTGTATCTAAGAATACGGTTGGCTAAAGAATATATCAGAGTATTATAAAGATCTGAGAAAAAAGCCAAGATTTTATATGTTCAAGGAAAGGTTGGATGAGGTACTTAGGGACATGGTTTAATTTGTAATATAGATGGTAGGGAGATAGTTTGATTAGATGATCCTGGAGGTCTTTTCCAACCTTAATGATTCTATGATTCTATGGTGAGTACACACTGTTCCACTAATGTTTCTGAGTGATTGGATCTAACCATTTCCTCAACCCATTTTGCAGTATAAGATCACATGAATATTAATTACTCTCAAATAAAATGCAAACCAAACCAGTTTACATTTACAAAATTTATATCAGCTGTCATGGAAATACAAAAAGGTAAGTCTGAGGTGTCTTTCCAGAATAGCACTTATCTATTCAGAAGAATTGCAGCTAGGATATTATAGGTTTTTGGGGTTTTTTTCCCACCTATCATTGGGTAAATGATGGTCAGTGGGAACTCAGTATCTGGAAGCACTGGCTATATAACACAAGGATGGATCATGACCAAGACAATGACTTTAGGTGAGGTCTTATCAGCACATCAAGATATCATCTTGAAAATAATAAATAAATTGCATCATCTTGAATGAATGAATAAATAGTTTTGCATGGATCAATACAGATAGCAAGAATAGCCTAAACTGTAGGTTGTGGAGGTAAAGTTCCTCAGTGTTTGAACTTCTAGGTGTGAAGAAGGTATTTGGTAGAAGACAGGAAGCAAATAAAAGATCTATTTCTGTCATAGCTTCAAAGAATAAAACTCTTGAAACACCTTTTTAATAAATCCATATCTATACAAATGTGTATCTTGTGAAGTTTATAGAATCATTGTAACTTGAGAACCTTTACTGAAATGAACTTAAATTGGAACCACAAATTCTACTGAGGAAGCTCACTGTTTTTCAAAGGAGAGCGCAGTACGGGTTTCAGAGTTATTGGTGCTCAAATATGCTTAATTTAAAACACAGTGGAGTTATCACTCAACTGTAGCTTTACCCTGGGCCTGCAGTTCTTTTATGTATCTATCACTGTACTGAATGCAGCGTTTCATCCAGATAGTTAGAGAGCTGGACTACAACATGTCTTTGTGATGATTTATTTGGAAAATATTGGTTTTGGCAATAGTAACAATAGAAACATGCTTTGCATCTTAAACTGAAAACTAAAACCCCAACTGTGCAAACACTTAAGCAGGTGTTCATTTTTGTGCATTATGAATGTCTCTCTGCAGAATTCAAGGCCTGCCTACTACACTTAGTTTTGCTGCTGTTGCTGTACACAAAACTTTTCACTTTAAGCTTCTTTTGTCCAAGTTTTCATACCTTTTATGAGAGTACGTCCCCTAGCCAATTTCCTTAAACTCTTCTTTGTATCTTGTATTTCCTATGTTGCAACATTCTAGCTGGTTTTCTTTGCAATTTGAGTCAGTATCAAAAGTTGAATGTGTACTATATTTACTGTGCATCGTTAATATAAGAACTGTTATTTTAAGCAATATAATTTTAAATTATTTTTTTAATAAACTGGCTACTACCACACATCATCAGATGAACTTTTTACCTAATGCTGTGGGTTTCATACCCTTTATCACTAGGACTGGATCTAGTCCATCATGATTGGCCTACACCCGCTGTGTTCATCCTACTATACAACTGTGGGTGGTGTGTGATCTACATTAAGGATCATGTAGGCAGCACAAGTGGAAACATAACAGATCTCTGTAAAGTGCCACTGCAAAAGCCTTGTAAAATGGAGAAAATCTCACTACATAGTAATGGAATGCTGGTTTTCAGTCTTATTTGGGGATTTTTTGTGTGGTATTTTTGATGGATCCTCTTACTCAGAATCCATCAACTCATCTGATACCACTGGAACCTGTGAAGTGTTAACTCTTAACCTCATCCTTTTGGAAGATGACTTAAAATGGGTAAAAGGATGTGTGTTATGTGGAGAAGGGGGATATATATTAAAAAAAATAAATAATGGTGTGATAGGGATAAGGGGCGGGGGGGGGCTGATGGTTTAAATCTCCATGGACCTCGGAATCGAGCCTGTTTGAGTCAGATTGTGGCCCTGCTAACAAATCCAATAGCAGCTAATCTGATCATCTGCTCTCTAGTTTTCATGCTGTGTTTTCTTCAGAGTTCCTTCTCCTAGTTCCAGTCTGTGACAGTGTGATAAGACACAAGAAATTTAGTCATCATTGCTGCTGTAAAGGAGCTCAGAGAAGGGATTATGATATTCCATAACCCTTACATTAGACACGGACAGGGGCAGCCACTGCTGTGATTACAGACCTGAACACTGCTGTTATTTTTCCCACCTCCCTCCTGCTATTCATTTATTTATTTTATTTTTTATTTTATATATATTTTTTTTCAGAGAAAGCTTCAAAAGATTAGCTGAGAAATAGTCACCATCACAATCATCATCCTAAATCTCACTGTGTAGAACCCAGAAGTTGTGCATCTCAGAAGGTTGTTACACTTCTAACCAGCACAGCCAAGATAACTCTCAAGCAAGTTATCGAAAACACTCATCCGCTATTGAGTCATTATTAGGAAATTCAAACAGTGTAAGCTGAACAAATCAACATGGAATACAGAGAAGATGCCACAGGGAGCATTGATTTGGGAAAAATATAGTTTACGACTGAGGCAAGTCAGAGATTAGGTTGCCTTTCCTCTGTTCTGCAGATGGCAATATTTGTGACGAATATATTATTTGCGGTACCTCTTGCTTCTGGGTATCAAGTAGTTTTGCAGTGCTGTTACTGAACCAGTAATTATACTTGAGTAAATTGACATTCCAACACCAAGTTTTTTTACACCACTTATAACTCTTATCCCCATGAAGAAGTGTCTTCCTGAAAAAAAAAAAAGCAAAACAAAACCAACAAAAAAGGAAAGGAAAAAAAAGTACATGTTTTTAAATAGCAAAGTCACGAATTCAAAAAATGGGTGTTGATGAAAGTTGTATTGCCAACTCTCATAGAAGTAATAAAATGGTCTGGAAGCGATCTGTTCTCCTGTTCGTTCGCTTTAAAAGCAAGAAGCGAGAGAGTTTTTAAATTGGCTTAAGCTGTTGGTTAAAGATTGCTTCTTGCATTTCAAAAGGAATACCCATCGCTGGCGTTGTTATTTGTTCTGCAGCACGGTGGTAAAGAAAGGTACTGTATGGAAATGTATGCCTGAGCCCAAATAAAAGGAGTGTGTGAAGCAATGGGCAGAGACACAGCGTTCAGCTTGGATGTTCTGTGTCTTACACACATGTGGTGAGCAGCGCTGCTCCGCTCCGTTCGGCTTGGCTCGGCGGGATCGGGTGGATCCAGAAATAGCTGTATGACAGTTGCTGGACTGGCTCTGTAGCTGCTTCTGAGACCATGTCAGAAGATTTCATTGCAGATGAACCATCTGACAGGACATGCCTAGACACCACTGAACCCTGAGCAAGGAGGAAAGGTTTTAATTACAGCAGTGAACATCAGATCTGTAGACTCATCTGTTGTTCCATGCAGGACTGAAAGAGGTGCCTGTTGTGAGCACTGGACCTCCATTGCATATCGTACAATTCAGGTTACATTTGGCTTTTGCTGGCAAGTGAAGGTCAGCTGGGCAAATGAGAGCTCTGAGAGCAGTGGAGACTGCTGGCAAGAGATTTTTGAGTATCTCAGAGGGAATTTTGACTCAATTTCTAAAGCACTAACACTCTACTATATATAGAGCCTGAGACTTCAGATCCTGGACAAGATCAGAGGAGAATCTGTTTAAGTGTGATGTACTTAAAATATGGCAATGTAAATATTATGTTCATACTTTATATTTGAATATATGTAATCACGATGAAGAGAAAACTTTGAGGGACATATTATCATCAGTAATTCCTACCAACAGGTTTTGTTTAAAATTTAATCAAAGTACTCCAAATATGGTTTGCTACATTTGATGCTATTTATAATGGTTTCTGTGTGCATTAATTTTCTTTTTAATTGGAAGACTTATGTGGTACTATCGCTTTGAAAGTTGACTGGAAACTATTAATTCTGACTTATCAAAGTTTTGCATACAGTTGATGTAAGGTTTGACCCAGCAATGTTTTCTGGAGCCAGCTAATGCTTTCTTAAAGCAAAATTTCTGCGTATCCTTTTGCAGATTTTTTTTTGCTGAAGCACAGACAGAACAAAGGTAATACAGGGGCATACATAGCATTCTTACCAGTCACTTACGCCTTGACAAACACAGCTGGATTTCTTTAGCCATTTTACAGACAATATTGAAAAGATTAAATATTACCACAGAATAAAAATTCCCTGGTAAAAGTAAGCTGTGAGAGAAAAGCTATGCAATCTCTTCCTAAAAATAAACAAAAACTGACAGATGGCTAAGACTGATGGCAAATTTCCCTATTAATTTATGATATTTTGTATTAGAAGATTCAGCATGTCTTGTGTGCAGATATGACAAGATAAACAATGATAGTTTTTGCTAAGCAGGTATGCAATCATCCTTAGAAAAAGAAAAATAAAGAACCAACAAAAAAAAATCCACCCTTCAGCATGTTCCTCTTCTGCATTTTGAACTTCTCTGTTGAAACTGATTGCCTTGAGTATACCTTAGACATTTTAATTTCATCAAAACCTTTTGAAATTTCTTAAATATATTTTCCTGTATTACCCATGCCATCTCAGGTATCCACAGTCAACGTGACTTGAGCACAATGGATAAGAGTTTAGTGTTAGCCCAGCCCATTAATATGAACATTTACTGATGTTTTGGTTTATTTGCTTTTGACACTTTGCTTTCCCTTAGCCAAGTGAAAAATTATTACAGAACAATATATTACAGAAAAGACTTTGATATGAAGAGGCCTTCTTTGGCCTTGAGCTAATCAAATTGGGAACTCAGCCTGTCAAAGGTCAAGGTCGTAGACTACTTCCTGTTTCCTTTAAAACTAAAAGAAACATAAAAAGATCCCAAACTTTTGAGCCATCACCATGGGGATTTCAGAAGATGATTGAGGCTGGAACAAAGCATACCCTTTTGCTTCTGGGTATCAGGAAGGACTTTAATGGTATCATGACATTGATCATTGAATTCAAGGTCACAGTCATGTCAGTGTTAATGAATTCCAAGTACAATTCCACAAAATATTAGTATACAGCAGATAGGAAGCAGTACATATTATAGTACGTATGATA
This sequence comes from Zapornia atra, assembly GCA_013400835.1. Taxonomy (NCBI): domain Eukaryota; kingdom Metazoa; phylum Chordata; class Aves; order Gruiformes; family Rallidae; genus Zapornia; species Zapornia atra. The sequence continues at coordinate 65,822 of VZTU01030641.1, forward strand.
AATGCTTTTAGACATTATTTATAACAACCCATAATAAACCTTTATGCTGTCCACCCATGGTAAATTTAGACAATTGCTTCTTTTCATGTCATGTGAATCAAAATGAGTAAACAGCGTGCTTAAATTCTACAGATTTCTTTTTTTTTATTATTATTATTCACTGTTTTAAGGAAATCACATAAATTTCTTGAAACTAGGGTTATAAATTTCTGGAGAAGCTATCTAATCCTGACTGAGTAAAATATTGATAATACTGTGATCTGAAATGATTTTCTGTCTTTGCTGATTTTCCCAGTCTGTAGTCAGTTCACATTTCCTTGTGATTTGCACATATTCAAAGTCAGATGAAATTAGGGCAGAGCTGTCTCAGTGAAGCCCACAGTGACAAAGATGTCCCCAGCTGCGGGAATTTGCAGTTGTGGCTGCCTCGTTTCTCTGTCCACTATAAATATTTCAGTAGGTCACGAAAGAAGCCAGCTACACAATTCACAATTACAATGCATTGGATTTAGCTTGCTTTCCATTGGCTTAGAAAAGGACAGGGTTTTTTTAAAATTCATTATTTTGAGCTGTGCATCACATGTACTCTTGTTATTTAAAGAACACCATTTTTAAAAGGCTTTATCAAAGGGATTTTCCATTTTGTCAGAAATTAACTAGAATTAGAAACTGGAAATGCAACAAACCTGAGTGAGATTCGTAATCCCACTTATAACATGTTCTCATTTATAACATCTGTCTCAGTCAGCATTAATACCAAATATTTCTTACATGCTGCAGTGAGCTATGCTCTTCCAGATCTAAGATTCCGGCTGTTAGCCTAGTGGTAGTTTAAGTAATGTTCTGTATAAAAAATGGAAGAATTATTGGCTCTGACACAAGATTTAATTCTGTTTTTTGGAACTATGGCAAGCAGAGATGAACCCAAGGTGATAGCAGACATTTTCCTGCACTTCTATAGATCACTGCAAAAGTTCAGAGCTGCTGAAAGTGCCCATGCAGTACTAACAGAAGACAGCAAGGTAGAAAGGGTAGAGAGAAGCAGAAATGTTAGACCTCTCATCTGACAATAAACTATAGAGAAGTCTTCTCCACTGGGTTGTATCCAATACAGCCTGAGTGATGTGGCTTTCCCAGCTACAGCAGTCAGATCAATGCTAACTAAAACCAAGTGGTGACATTGTAGGTGCTATCTAATTTAGGGTTCAGCAGACCAAAAAGTACACATAGCAAAGTGGTTAAAATGCCTCCACAGATAAGTAACAATAAACTTTAATTCTTCCATCTTAGACATTTTCAAGTTTTCTGATATTTTCTATGACACTCTGGCAAGCATTTATCAGAAAGTGTTTCTTTCAACAAACCTATCACAATCAGACCCTGTTAGCTTACTAGAGTGTCCTTTCAGAGCTCTGGAGCTTCCTAAATCTGTGAAAACTCTACGGAATTATGAGAGAGTAGTTGTTTGCAATGTCTGTGAATGGAATACCTGGTCTTCCTATGTAATGTCTGAAGTTTTAACTTCATACACAGTTTTCATAGAATCAGCGAATTGTTTGGATTGGAAGTGACCTTTAAAGATCATCTAGTCCAACCCCTGTGCTGTGGGCAGGAACATTTCTCACTAGATCAGGTTACCCAAAGCCCCATACAACCTTGCTTTGAAGGCCTTGAATCCATGCTGCATCCTAAGGAAATGTATGGCAGCTGTGTTCTTATTGTCTTATGGTTACACCAGTTAAGGTATTTGTGTGCAGAAATACTGTATAATAATATTTTTGATATTAATATACCTTCTTTCTTAACATGCCTTACCAGCATAATACATGACACATATTAGCTGATAAGCCTTGGTATAGGGTAATGTTCATATTGGGAATCAAATCTCATGAACAGGATGTTTGATAACTGTCCTGTATCACAAGGAGTCTTGATTACAAGGGTTCTTGCTGTAGCATCTTTAGCTAGATTGAGAGAGTTCCTCAAGTTATTGTTTTTGATCACCTGGCTATGGTCCTACTTGACTCCCCCTATCTTAACTACACACAAAACATCTCGTAAATAACTACATGGAAAGGACTGTTCTAGATGCCATTCCTGCAGCAACAACTTCTACTGAAAATTCAGTTGCTTAACTCTTGTCTGTGCATGATTTGGTCACTTCTGCAACAGGAATCACAGAGGTCAGCCTTTGCGACACTCCATCCACATTTAAGTATACAAATCAGATGTGACACATCAGGAGCTGCCTTGAGGAATATCTGGAATGGACCAAAAATTACCACCTGGGTTACTGTAACAGCCAAACACTTAATTGCAAATGTTCCATCTATTGCATGGTTTCAAGCTGATCTTCAGTCCAAACCCAATCTATTACCTCACCTGTACAGGAGACTGAATTAGTGATCCAAGTGAATTGAGTCAGCATACAGGTGCAGCCCTGATACCCAGCTACACCCAAATTGCAACTAAAGAATACACTTGAATGTTGTACTTTCATCTCATGATTTAAGTCCTGTAACTGTTAACACAGTAAGATTTGTTTTGTTTGGACCAAACTTTTAAGAATACATTTCATGAAATATATCTCCTTAAAGAAAAAAAACCAAAAAGCTTGAGAAGTGGCGAGACTCAGAGACAGGAGAAAGTTGTGTTGCCCAAAACAGTGTGGTAATAGTTTGACATAGGTAGCACCTTCAGAAAGTATCAGTGTATTCCTATCAAGGAGCATGGCTGTGGAGCAGAGCTGAGGCACACTTCAGGAAGCACACAGGAATGTTCTGTGCAATTGAAAACAGGACTGTTTAAGGAAACTATGAGGAATCATAAGCAAATTATGAGGAACTATAAACAAAAGGGGAAAAGTCTCTTGCAAGCTATTTCTTATATAGAGATCAAAAGAGAAGATATGGAAAGTTTTTGAGCTGAGGATCCTCCCTGTTGCATAGAAGAAGGTTTGAGGTTCATTTCTAAAAACAAAGTATGGTGGAGCTGCTTCTGGTGTTTCTAAATGGGACAATTTAATTATGTTGTATTTCCAGGGACACTTTTGATTGTGAGAGAGAAGTGTTTAGTGCAGTCTGATTATCCCTGCCTTTTTCTGATGCCAAAATTAATCAGGATTGGATCTGAGTCTTCAGTCTATGTAGGTTACCATTTTTAGTGTGAAGAGTCACACCTGTAGGGCTGAATTGCATGCTTTCAGTTTGGGACACTGAATTCTGTTCTTGGTTCAGCAACTTACCAAAACCTGTGGTTTTTAGAGAAAAATAGGTAACTCCTAAACATAATTTTCTTAATGATCATAGGAATTTGCCATCATAAGTGCTTCCACCAAGGGTATTTTTTCAGCTTTGTAAAACATTTGCATCAAGAGAGAGCAAGTACTATAGAATTTAAGTCGGTATATTTCCATGACCTGAGCTATACTGCATCATTTCTGAAGTACCTATGTATGGCTCAAAAATATGTTTGAATAGATAAAATGGAAACAAAGGTCAGTAGTTTAGACTATAAAAACCAAGGTATGGTAGAGAGGTATTTTTTATTATGAAATTGGAGGAAATTTGTGTTTAATGTAAATTTTTAAATAATTTTCCTATAACCATGTATGGCATAACCACCAGGAAAATCTGCTGCCAAAAAGCAGCTGAAAAACACTGTCTCAGTTCTTTATTTTCACTTACCAGAGTGAAACTGAAGAAAAAAATATCAAAATAGCTTCAAAAGGGAAGAGAGATGAAACTATCATCTTCTTTCTGGTGCAATTGCATTTTCAAAATTATTCTCCAGCCATTGAAGTTTCAAGATTGTGATTCTAAGCCGAGAATATATAATGATTTTACATATATTGCAGGAAAGTATGACTTCCCTATACCAGTTGCACAAATTTTACTATATGTTTTTTGCTATTAGTACAGGTAACTAGGATCCACTTTTTATATAAGTTTCCATATATTACCATAATAGCAGCTTTATGCCCCATAGTTACTTGCTTTGTTTTTCATTCCCATTTTATAACAGCATGCCTAAAGCCCATCAATATTCAAGTTAGCACTTTAAAATGAAACTATAAATTTCAATTTGGAGAAAATAAGCCCTTATTCAGGCTCATAAGTTTTAAATAACACATTACCATTGGCTACATTAAGTTTGCATTTCTAATGTTATTTTATGCATTTGACAATAGATGTTCCACTCTGCTCAGGAATGGAGAGCAAATGCATGTGAAATGTAAGTCTGCTTAAAATGTAGGAATTTATTAGAGCTGTCAGTCAGCAGTGACATGAGAGTTAAATTATTTCTGAAGATATTTGAGTTGATTTTTGCACTTTCCATTGTCTTTATCCTCAGAAGTTTGAGTATAAATAACTCTTTTTAAAGGTTTTCTTTCTAGATTGGTTAGTACTTCCTAAAGTAAAATAAAATGAAACTGAAAATAGAATACTAGATGGACAAATCTCTTGAGGAAACAGGGAATCATTTAAAAAGTTTAATTATTTATTTCTATCAATCCCAGAAGAACCAGACTGGTTTACTTTTTTTTGGTGGTGGTGGTGGTGGTTTTTAATTTAGTTCCTTTATGAAAAATGGTGACTAATTAATTTTCCTTTTGAATACTTTCCTTTTAATTGAAAGGTATTTATTGGTGGTCGAGTGGCACCTTTTGCAGCTTTCTGAATATTAGCTGTGATACAAATTAATAAAAAAATTCCTTCTGCTGCAGGACCAACAAGAAAATTGTGTGTGAGCACTACCTTTCCTGGCAGGAGTGATTCCTATTCTTCTTTACAGGTTTTCTTGTTTATCATATTGATCTGAAGGAAAACAATTCCTTTTCACTTGACTCATTTTTTTATGATCATCTGGTGGTGCTGACTGCATTGCTTAAACCTGTTTTCTTCTACAGAAATTAGAATGAAAAACAATTAGCTTCCTTATGAAATATTACATCTGTAGGTCGGTGCAATCACCCTACCTTGATTCATTTTGGTTGTTAACTTAAGAGCTTTTGCATGTCTAGAGTAACAAACGTCAAGAATGAAATCACTTTGCACAGTCTCCTAGAACTAAGAAACTATCTGCATGGCCCCGATGTACAATGACTGTCAAAACCAGAGTGGTTTTTGCTAATTGATTAGTTAAAAGAGTTTATTCTTGGCTCAGGTATCAAGACATAACTAAAAAGTTAGTAAGGAGGTGTAGTGACAGATTTTGGACTCTGGTATTTGTGCAAATACAATCACGCTAAGGAAGAAGACAGTTCCACAATGCTGGCACTATTTGTACATTATTGTTATGTGATGACAGGAAATTCCTATGGTTACTTGGACTGCTGAGATGTTTTCACATGCAAAGGTCAAAATTCAGTCATGGCATAAATAGATAAAAATTCAAAATGTAAATTTAGCTCAAATATAACTGTATAAAGAAAATACACTAATTTATATTTTTTCAAGTGAATAATTCTCACACAGTGATTTATTCTGAATACATAAATTTGTCATGCATGTCTCAATTATAGGCATAACTCTGTTTCAGAGAAGGGGATTATGACCAGAAAGTGTATGGTAGTAGTTCTCGAGTAGCTGGAAATGCCATGCTTATAATTCTAATAGATAAATTAATTTTAAAAGTCTGTAACAGGTTACAAAATCCTGACTGTCATTTTTGCAGAACAACTAGATCTCCTTAAAACTCACATTTGATTTTCCAGATACCATTCCAAATTACTGAAATCTAGGTAGGGGTGGGCAAGCAGATGCAGGAGGTAAGGGAAGACTTAGAAAGGCAATGAAAGGGGTTGATATGGAGCTGTATTCATGCCCATGCTGGAACTGAGACATGCCACTGAATTAACATGCACTTATACTGCATACAGATGGCTAAAATAGGTGCCTTAATAGGTGCCTTAAGCACCTATATAAATATGTAAAGTGTGTCAGAAGGATGAACCAGGCTCTTCTCAGCGATATCCAATGATAGGACAAGGATCAGTAGGTTGAAGCTGGAACATAGAAGGTTCCATATGAACATAAGCAAAAAGTATTCACTGTGAGGGTGACAGAGCACTGGCACAGGCTGCCCAGAGAGGCTGTGGAGTCTCCTTCTCTCAAGACATCCAAAACCTGCCAGGACATGTTCTTGTGTGACCTAATCTAGGTGATCCCGGTCTGGCAGGGGGTTGGACTAGATGACTTTTCAAGGTCCCTTACAACCCATAACATTCTGTGATTCTGTGGTAGACCCTATTTCTATATGTCGTGGTTTAGTCCCAGCTGGCAGCTAAGCACCACGCATTTGCGCACTCACCCCTCCCTGGTGGGATGGGTTGGAGAATGGGAACAAGGACTCAGGCTGAATCAAAGTCTTCAGAGGAGCTGTTCACTTCTTACAGTGGATATTGTTACACAAGGCTCTGATTCATCTGTTTGTGGAAAGAGAAGGAAGGCTGCAAGGACTGGGGGGTGTAAAAAGAGTAGACTATGGTATCATAGATACCATTCAGATGCAGAAGCGATCGTATAAGCTGTGCTGTCTGAACAATATCCACATCCAGTGCCTTGAGTGTCTGGGTTTTCATGGCTAGATTATCTCTCTCTCCCCAAGCCAAAATATTTAAAACGTGGAAGTTAAACTGCAGAGTGCAGGTGAAATTTGGAATGAGCAGCAACAGTTTTAAATTAACAGGTACAAAGCAATGTGCTGTATGACTCAAATATCTATGTATGGGAAATGTAGATGCTTTGACAGTCTGATGAAACTAAGGAAAAGCTGATGAGTTGAAAGCTTCAACCTGCCCTATTTGAATCATTCCACCAAGCTCTCAGCCAAGCCATTTAATAGAAAATTACATTATCCACATATTGTATTGCAAACCCGTTGTGTCTGCAAAAACCTGCCTGGTTGTAAATCAAAACCTTCTTCAGGCAGTGGAAACAAGGATAACTTGCTTCAAGTGATGGAAAAATAGTGTACACAGGAATCTGATAATGCCAGTAGTAGAGGTCACAGCCATTAGGATAATTTCGACCCATTTGAATAAACACAGCAACTGCTCCAAGTAAAATCCAATAATAGATGTTGCAAAGCAAGCCATCTCACATGAATACCTGAGTGTTTGATATTTATTGGAAATAAATCAGGCCAGGAAAGCGAACTGGAAACAGTTCTGTGAGATGACTGCTCTAGAAAGTTTATACCAAAGTGTGTGCAGGTATCTTTTTTCTCTAGGTCTTGCAATGTTCAGTAATACTTCCTGTCATAATACTGACAATACTATCACTTAGTAGTCCCACTGTAGACATGTTTGCTTCAGAATTTTCTGTTGTCATGGTTTTCTAGGGTGATCAGTAGCTATAAAAGATACATTGCATTTGGAGAACAAGGGTGTGTTACTGTGGCAGAGATTCAGCTTCCTGAAAAAGTTCCTGAAGGAAGAGGAGCATCTCTTCAGCTGAGTCATATTTTCACACAGACGTGTTTTAGTACTACATTCCATAAAAAGTGTTGTCACCGGTTTGCATACAAACGATTTTGGACATATTCCACTGACAGTAAGTCAGTTGCTCCACACAGTCCAAAATAAGGTGAAGAAAAGTGGTATTAATAAATTGAATTGTTCAGGAAAGAGAAAAAAGCTTACTGTGAAGCTAATCAGGAAAGAGCATGCAAGCCATGTCTTGCTCTCTAAGCCCAGTTGTTGTTTTTTTTTCTAGGGTTACTCTGTTGTTGGGTTTTTTCATTGCAGAAAGCATTGAAAAGGCATCAACAGATGATTAAAATTGTCATAATGATAATTTCTGTGCAGACATGGAATAAATCAAAGACTGCTGCTCTGTGTGTATATTGGCATATTTTTACACCAGGTAAAGGATTTCACTTTTGGGACAACAGCTTGAGTTCCTAAAAATGAAAAGACATGTCAAAAAATTGAATGAAATGTCAAAAGCTAGAGCTTCTTCTTTCAAATATTTTTGATGTATTCATCTTAAAATGTGAAATATTATGGTGTTTTGTTTTATAAATCCAATCTAGAATGTCAATATGAAGACAGTAGCTGGACATTTGATGTGTTTCCTGCATGTTTGAGAGCTGATGTGATATGGGACAGGTATATCTGATGACGCTATGTGTCCTGTCTGGAAATCCTATGCCACAGTGCACGTGGTTGTAAAAATGCCTCATATGCTAAATTTCAAAACACAGTTCTTTGCAAAAAATATAACAGTATTGGCATGTCTACTAGATTTGCCAAACACCTTTTCCTGTGATTGGCTTGTCACTGAAGCTACATGTATGAGTAGACACATCTTTATTGTCCTCCAATTCGTTATTAAATACTGTAGATATGACATTAAATTGAATTATATTAAATACATTAAATGACACTTAATAATGTCAGTGGTACATGACAATAGTGGCTATGGGGAAGGAGGCGCCAATGCCATTGATATCTCTTCTTCACAAGCTTTTCTTAACACAGCTCCCCAAATTATGAAGCCTGAGCAATTGCTGCATTTAGATACATTTAGTCATGCAAGTGTGACACTCATCTTTGTCTTCCTCTCTCTGTGTTATATTTACTTGTCCGTATCCTCAAGGAACATTTGACATTTAAGTTGCTGATCAGAAACTTTGATTATGCTCTGAAACTGATACTGCAGATCAGTATATTAAAAAAAAAAGGGGTCTAGCCTGAGTTATTGTCTGATGAGATAGTTGTATATTATGTGAAAATTGCTAATCATCAAAAAAGCATTGTCAAAATACAGATGAAAAACAATGGATTTCTACTTTCCTTGCAACAGCATGTTATTAACATCTAGTAAAAGTATGGCTGGAAAAAATAAGGAGAAAATCTCATTTGAAAAGATGTAGACAAGTATTTCCTGCCATACATCTGAATAATTAACTTTCTATTTTCTGAATGTTATATAAACATTTCAAAAGTAGTCTGGATGGGTATGTTGGGGGTTTTTATTTATTTTTGGCTAGTGTAGGTGAAAAAGCTGATATACTAAGCAGTGAAACTGAAATATATATTAGATACAGTGAAAAATAATGGACTGTAGACAGTTCTTGACTTTTCCATTCTAGCACCAAGGTAAAGTACAACTGATTCAGTGGAAACTACAGAGTTGTTCCTGAGAGATCAGAACAACTAGATTGATATGATAGAGGTTAATGAAAAGGATATGATCCATGAGGGTAGATAAAGCAAGACTTTTAAAGGTATTTAGACATCTTATCTACTTCCAAGTGACACTTGAATATCTTATTCTTTTTGAAACTACAGTAGTAGAATTCTACTCTACTCTGTACAGAAACTTTGTTCCTAATATTTAGTCATATCACTCACACAAAAATACAGTTTTCCATAAGAATCTTGGTTGTTTTCAAATTAAGATGACAAAGGTTCCTCTGAAGTGGAACCTTTGGAATAAAGTTGTGAATTCATCATCAAATGGATACATTCCAACCCTGTAGGAAAAGAGAAAGCAAGTCTATCTCCTAGGACAATTTCGAGAAATAAAGATTTGATCCATGATTCCATTCAAAGACTAATAAAGTTCTATACAAGCATATGAGCCAGTGAAGGTTACAGCTCAATAAATAATTACCTACCAAATAGTGAAAATATGCATCTTAGACTAAAACTATAGACATTGTGGGAGTTACACTGCTGAGTATTGCAACATCTGATTTTTAAGAATTTGACCATTGATCTACTACCATGATAATTACAGTACTCACCAGAGTGTAAGAAAGAACCTAGATCAGCTTTCTCCCTGTCCTGAAGTCTGCAAAGTTGTTCCATATAAAGTTACCAGAACCACCACCACACTGCAAAGGAAGATTCCTGAGGCCTCCTGGTGAAGCTGTTACCATGCTGAAGTTAATAGTGTGGTGTAGATAAATATTTCTTGGATGGAGGGAGAATGTGTGAGTATGTGCTGTTTGTGAATTATTAGTCAGATTGCCAAAACAGTACTTGGTATATATTTGTTTTGGGTTTGTGTGGCAAGGTTTTTGGGGGGAAGGGGGAGGTTGCTACAGGTGTGGCTTCTGTGAGAAGCTGCTAGAACTTCTCCCTTGGTCTGACAGTTAAAATCAACTGGCTACAAGATGGACCTGCCACTAGCCAAGATTGAACCAATCAGCAATGGTGGTAACGCCTCTGGGATAACATATTTAAGAAGGTTTAAAAAAACCCCAAACTAGCTGCAGCTTTTGCAACCAGAGAGAGGAATAAGAAGATGTGAAAAACTCTGCAGACACTAAGGTCAGTGAAGAAGGAGGGGGAGGAGGTGCTCCAGGCACCACAGCAGACATTCTCATGCATGGTGAAGACTATGCTGAATCAGGCTGCCACCCTGCAGCCTATGGGGACCCCACATCAGAGCAGGTGGAGACACCTGAATAAGGCTGTGACCCCCATGGGAAATCAGCACTGTAGCAGGCTCCTGTCAGGACCTGCAGCTGTGGAGAGAGGACCACACTATGGAGAAGGTTTGCTGGCAGAACTTGGGACCCCATGGGGGATCAATGCTGGAGTAGTCGGGTCTTGAAGGTCTGGAAGGAAGAAACGCTGGAGAAGTTCATGCAGAACTGCAGACCATAGGAAAGACTCATGTTGGAGAAGTTCATGTCTGCCATGGGAGGGATCCCACACAGGGGAAGAGTGTGAGGTGTCCTCCCTATGAGGAGAAAAGAGTCACAGTCTCTGTGTGATGAACTGACCATAACGCTTATTCCCCAACACCCTGTGCCACAGGGGGGGAAGGGGTAAAGAACATTGGGAGTGAAGATAAGCCTGGGTAGAAGGGAAAGGTGTTTTAAGCTTTGATTTTATTTCTCGTTGCTGTACTCTGTTTTGCTTGGGTAATAAATTCCATGGGTTTTTTTTAAATTGAGTGTGTTTCATCCATGGGGTTAATTTGTGAACAATCTCTCCCTGTCCTTATCTCAACGCACGAGCCTTTTTTTATATTTTCTCTCCCCTGTTCAGTTGAGGAGGTGGAATGACAGAACAGCTTTCGTGGGCACCTAGCCTCCAGCCAGGGTCAACCCAGACAATATTAATGAAGTTTTTAATATTTTGATGTCAAATTTTGATATTTTGAAGGAAATAACTGGAGATTCCAGATCTGTTTCTAACTGGTAGAAAGAGACGACTGAGAATAGGCAGATGGAAAGGAACTTGAGCTAGAGTGACCACAAAATGAATAGACTAATGATCCTGAGGAAAAAAATGATGGGTATCGGGAAGGAGAGACAGACAGCAAAATGGAAAACAGCATAATAAGAAGAAGTGGACTTCAAGAAGGAAGCATTCTGTAAATTCAAAGAGTGCTTTCATGAATTTTTAATGGGAAATAAATATAGGAGGAAAAAATAATTAAGAAGACTTTTTTTTTTTTTAATTGATACTAGTGGTACAAATACAAACTATCCCAGTACAGAGAAAAAATAGAAGATAAAGAGATTAAGCTGACTGAATTATGAATACTTTAATTACCTCAGAGTTAGTAAGGAAGTACATAGAAAATAGAAATGTCACTAAGGATGAGTACAAAAGATAACTGACATATATTAAATTCAAAACATAAAGAATGAGAAAGAGTAGTAAGTTGAATTTAAGATTGTGAAGGCTGTATACGTATACTACTAATAATAGAAAGATTGCCTAAAATGACAGGGAAGGCTATTATTAGACTATGTATAAAACTTAGCTGATTCAATCTTCCTTAAAAGATAATCTGAAATGGAAAGTGGAAATTAATGAAGCCCAGTTAATAAAAAAAGAAAAAAAACCCCAAAAAGTAAAATATCAATATAGAGAATACTTGGGGAAATCAGATACTTTCCACCATGTGGACTATGTACTTCATTGTAAATTACTGAAAGGTCCAACTTCAGCAATATGAGAGCCATTAGCAATGATCTCTGAGAACATAAAGGACTGGAGCAGTACTGAAGCCTGGAACAGTGCAGATGGACTGCCATCTCTAAAATGAGATAGGCACTTTAAAAGGAGCAACAAGAGAATTATAGATCAACCAGTTTAATTTCAGCTGAACCGAATGATCCAACAAACTATTCGTAACCTGAAAGGTAACAAAAAACTGAGCAGCAGCCAGCATGGATTTTTCAAGAGCAAGCAATTTCCTTCTATTACTGAGTAGTAGGCCCTGTGGACAAAGCAGAAGCAGTAGACATTTTTTTGACATTAGAAATCTTTTAACAATGTGTGCATGGCATTTTCCTAAGCCTGTTAGAAAGATGTATTTTAGAAAATTGCTACAGTGGCAGTAAAAAAAAGCGTATCAAAGATTATAGTTCACTGATAAAATCAAAGAGATCACATGTTGTCCTCTTCAAGATTCCCTTTTGTGACATAGATGATAGAATGCTTATTAAGTGAGTGGGAAGCAGCACGCCTACAAAAACTTCAAAGAACAAGAAGACAATGTAAAACTGTCTTGAAACACTACAACTGTCTGCAAAGTATAGGTTCATATTTATGCAACAAGGTAGGTAGTTACCAATTGTAAAACCAATATGGGGAGAAAACTGGTCATAGAAAAAAATTGAAGAAAGAAATTTCATGTCACAGTAGATAGTAAGACAAATGTTAGTCTATGTTCAGAACTGCAATGTTATATCCTTGCTAAACAAGAAAAGGGAATGGGAGGTTAACCCATATGACGCACGAAGTCATCTTTCTGCTCTATTACTTCTAAGCTCTCAAAGGACCAGTTGGCGATCATATGCAGGAGAGAAACATGGAATTTAGAGGTTTAAAAAGCATTATCCATGAGGGGAAGACTGAAGCTACCAGTCTTCATTAGGCTGCAGGAAAATATGGAAACAAACTATTAACTTTCTAATACATAGAAGGTTACTGCAGTGAGAAACAGAATAGTCTCTTTTCCTTGTCCAAGATGAGTAGCATTAGAAGTAATAGGTACAAATGAAAGCATGCCTATTTAAATTGGAATCGCAGAGATATAGGTGGCTTTTTCTGAAAAATACCTTCTGAAAAATACCACAGTTTTCAGCTGTGGATGTTTTTAAGAACAAGCTAGACAAGTGACATATTTGCAGTGACATACTTGATCTCAACTACAGTAAGGAAATGATCCCATGGGGTCACTTGCCGTCATACTCTTTCCTACAAAGAAGGGAAGTTGCCAGGGAAAGTGAAGGTGTAATATATGCCACCGCTAATCCGTGCTTTGCCCATTCTTCGAATAAATGGAAGACATGGACCAGTGGGACTTTGCTTATACTGCAGCAAAAGAAGATATTTCTTTTCTTAATAAATACCTATGGAGTAATACTAAATTTATAATACAAAGGAAAACAACGAGCAGCAGTATTAATTTGGCTTTATTATGTTTTCTATTTCCGCTTTGCCATGCCTCACTACCTTATTAGCAATGTAAAGATATGAATACAGAAGTGCTCATTTTATCGTGACAACATTCAGTTTTGAAACTAATCTAAAATAAAACCCAGGGAATGCACAGAAAACTCAATTATGAAACAAAAGGCATCCAGTATGAAATTAAGGTAGTACATTCCATGTTTTATGTTCTGGCATTGTAGATTGTTACAGGGTTTTTTTGCTGATAAACCTCAAAAAGCTCACATAGCCAAGAGCAGCTCTAATGGACTGAATCTAAAATTACTCACTTTCATCTGCTGAAACAAATTGGTTTAATATACAGTTGTTTGTTGTCAAATACATTAAAAACACTTGTGCCAAACAAAATTATAGGCTGTGTTTGTTGTCTGCCTAGTATATTTTTGGAAGGTGGGGGAATGGGGGAAGGGGGAAAGACGGTGGGTGGAGTTTTCCTGCACTTGCCAACATCAGACTAGATAGCATTAAGAAGATGTAACACACACAATATGCATGCAATGTGTCTGGGTTACACAGGCGTAAAGCTTTTTCCTTCCATTTTTAAATGTTTGACCATGTGTAACTAAAAAGTTCTAACCTGTTGGGCATTGCAAGATAGTATGCAAATAGGCCAGCTATTGACAAAGGACTACAGTAATTCACTTTTTTGTTAATCAGGGTGTGATTATCATTTGATTCTTTTGAACTCCATCCAGCTTGCTATTCTGTCTCAACTTCAAGCAGGTGTTTTGTTGTTGCCAGGCCATGAACACAGCCCTGTGCCTGAGTCTTTCAAGTGTGCTAGCTGTGCAGATGAATTTTGCCTGCAAACTTTCCTCAGGCAATGAACTGACTAGTGCAACATGCTCACAGCAATGTTAATCTAGCTCAGGGACATGCACTGCACATGAAAGACTATTTTTACCCTAATTTTTAATTGATATATTTTGCCCATTGCAAGTTTCGTCTCTCTCCCTCTCTCTCTCTGTCTTTATATCTATCTATCTACTTTTTCTTTTTTTTT
>VZTU01030641.1:80272-107692 GCA_013400835.1 Zapornia atra
CAAATGGATTGGAGTGAAATGAAACTATAGTAGCCGGCAGACACAAAGCAGAAACAAGGGTGAAGTTAAATAAAATATGAGAGGGTGGATGCTCAGCAAAGAATTCACCTTTGATTTTAAAGATTAGATAAATTGGAAAAGTAATAATCAGTAAATTGAAAAGTGGGGACCATTATGCATTAGCATTGTGACTAGCATAACAAATCTCTTATTTATTTGTACTTTCAGGATGGTACAATATTTTATATTATACAATAGCTGGGAATGTCTTCTGGAAAGGGGTCACAATGATACATTTTAGCTTTACAATCCTAGTAAGAAATATTTGTAAAGTAGTATAATTCAATGCTATTCAACACAAACTCTTTTGAATACCAGAATCTTTCAGACTTGTTCAGAACATGCCTTTTCAAAGTAACTTGCTGTAACTGATGATCATTTGATTAATCTGTTTCTATACCATGCATTGGCTTTATTTTTTATGCACTGATTATTAAGTCTAGTTGTTAATCTGTAATTGAACATTTACACATGAAAATGTTATTATTCTACCACTGTAGATCTAAAACATGGTCTAGAATAAAAATACACCCAGCTGTATGCTGGCTTCATAGTCCCCCTTCCTCCTAATTTGTAATACACTGTATTCCAAAATCTTATAAAACAAAAGTCCGAAAGGCTAATTGGACAAAAAAGGTTTGGAAGAAATCAGGGATATAGTTGCAGAACTGCTTATTGTACTCTTTGTGAGCTAGGGATTTTCCATCATTTCTCAACATCTGCATGGGAAATATTTAATGAGGAAAATATCCCTCAGATTGCCTGCTTTTTGCCTTTCACTCTAGTCAGAACTGGGTACTTTGCCTTTACTCTGCACAGTAAAATACAAATCTTTCCTCTTCTGCTTTCTTGGAAAGGAAATAGCCCCAGAAGTTCTTGTTCCTCCCGTTTTGTGGATGTCTTTTCTGTCCTGGTTCCAGACAGGAATGCCATTGACACTTCCTGGCCTTGCTGTGTGAAGAACATCAATTCCACACTGAGCAGACGCATGTGTGGAAGGATGCCCACCTCTGTCTGTAGGGAGCAAGGTGGGAAGCTGAAAATCTAAAGTAAAGGGATGACCATTTTTGATGCTATACGTAAAGTCGGGGGAGAGGGGTGGGAAATCAAACTGCTTTATAGAGAGAATGAATAAGAGAAAAAGAAGATTTGTGATACAGGAGAGAGAAAAGCTGCCCAGAGACATTGTTTAGTCTCTGTCTCTGGAGATATTCAAAACTGACGTGGATATTATCCTGTGCAACCTGCTCTAGGTGACCCTGCTCTCGCAAAGGGGGTAGACTAGATGATCTCCAGAGGTCTCTTCCTACCCCTATCATTCTGTGATTCTCTGAAAACCAGTGGAACTGAAGTGATATCTCTGCTAGAAAGGTGTTCTTCCGAAGAGGAATGATTAAACATCAATTGGGAAAAAATATCCATATATTTAAGCTCAGGGAATGCCAGTTTCAGAACTTCTAGACAGTGTTCCAAACAGATGCAGCAAATTTGTCATTAAATTCTCTGCTATCCCATCCATGCATCGGCATTGCATACATATTCCAATATACTATCTGCTTGTTGCTTATATATGTTAAGAAATAATTCTTCCATTTTTGAGACAAATGCAATATTTAATGTTCAGAAAATAAATTTTTCTCAACTGAAATATTTTTAAAAGTGATTTTCATTTTAAGAAATTCAGTTCATTTCCTGAATTGTTTTTCAAGTACAGTATAATTTTTGCAAAAATGAACTATTCCTAGATGCAATAATCACCACAGAAACATATTATTATTTGCATGCCTGACATTGCTAATCAGTGAAAAAAATGTCTGTTTTGTTATAAGGGCAGATGGACTTGGACTTTAGTTTCACAGTCATGGAGTTTGGGTGGCAGCAGTGGTTGAGGGCATCCCTGTCCCTATTTTCTCCTCTCCTGCATCAGTGCAAAATGGATGAAAACCAAAGGTGTTCAAAATAACCACCCTTTTTGTACACTTTATTTTTGTTTGCTTTTGTGGCTTTATGCAGAGATCAGTTCACTAATCCACTGCATGGTGGAATCACATCCCAAATGCAGGAACACACAAATAAGCTTCCTCATCCCATTCAAGTGCTGTGGCCATGGGTTTATGTTGGAGCTGTGCCATAACAGGCTGTTTTACGATACAGCTAATCTGATCTGACAGCTAACTGCCACCAGACAGAGTGATCTTCCCTCTTTCCTGCCTTTCCTCCTGGCCCCAGCCGTGTGTTCCTGCCTCCACTCCTGCCCTGGCAGCAATGCTCATTCAAGTCCCTGGAGGGATGGCTCACTGGGGTAAACAGATAGAAAACTATTCCTTCCTTTTTTGTTTTTGGCATCCTGTCTGCCCCCCAGGCTGGCTCAGTGGAGGGCCAGGTGGGTTCTTGTGCCCACTGGGAGCAGGTGTAGGGGAGGAACAGGGGATACAAGGGGCAGCTTGTGGTCAGCAGCACATCCTGGGGTTCCCTCTCTGTACCTGCACCCTCCTGTGAAGCAGTACAGTAAGTTAACGGGACAGTTGCTGACCTCCATGAAGCTGTTTTACAGTGTTCAATAGTTGTGCAGTTATTAAAGAGAAGAAAAAAAATCCTCCCATAAAAAATTGCTGAAGTACACCACAGTTATAGTCTGTCAATGGCAAAGCAGTCCCAACATGGATTTAAGGCTATGGTAAGGTATAAGCAAGCTATTTTATTGGGTATAATCGTAGATATTATGAGCAGAAGTGTTCATTGTTGGCTTTTATCAAGCCTCTCAAAGAAAATGTGTGATTGCAAATGGTTCTAGACTGCCACAAAATATATTCCAAAAATTTACAAACACTAATTAGGCCTATTAGGAACTCTTCACACAAGTTAAATATTTCATTTCCACTGAGTATGGTGTTCTATGGGCTAAGCCTTAGGTTCACAAACTTCAGCGTGGTTTTCCTCACTGTTAGTTTTCACTCCATGGGGTTTTCTGGCGGAAGGTTAAAGTGGAATAAACCAGTCCAGGACTTGAAATTGTTTCTCATGTTGTATGTAAATCACTCTTGGCCAAACTTTTCTCTGCTTCTCTTTTCTGAAAAAGCAAAATGTTAAGCAAATAGTCCCAAGTGCAAGGCTGTAAAAAAAAGTATATTGAGTGCAAATGCATTACTAAAATTCACTCTTTCAGCCATTACGTAGGTTTCAGTCCTACTTTGCCTTGTGTTCGCAGGATTCTGTGCCCTCAGTGGTTTATTGGTCACACAGAGAACTTCAAAACAAAAACTATAGGCTTATTTATGGCCACCTACACATTTCTTTGGAGTTCTCAGACACGATCCCAGTTTGAGGAGTGTGCTACTTTATTGAGAAACATATTTTTATGCAACTGGACTAAGAATTACTATAAACTAAGATCTAAGCCCCATTTTGGCAGATTATTTTTTTTAGTGATTAGTGTTGGAGCTTCTATAGGTTTTTCACTGTTTCTCTGTGCTACTAGTAAATTTCCCACAGTGATCTGAGTCACAATCCAACTGCATTAAATCCTAAATCAGAAAAGCAAGCATTTTCAGACTTAGGCAGGAAGAAGAAAAGGATTTACAAGCCGAGGTGAACTGCTAGTGATCTTCATTCAACAGGTGCAGGAGATGAATGAAGCAGAGCTGGTACTAATACCTAAAAAAACACTGAATATATAGAGATATTCATGTAAACAAAGAGTGACTGAGAAATACAATTAGCTAAATGGATGTTAGGAATGTTAGCTGGAAAGGCTTTCATGATAATAAATTTCATAAATTTAATTGTGTAAGTCTCACTGTTTTCACTTCTATAACCAGGATCATTAGGAAGCACTGGAGAATAACAATAATACTAATAACAAAAACAATAATATCATAAAAATATATCTCATTGTCATAAATGGATTCATGAAATAGGCATTGGAAAATTCTGAAGGTTATTTTCATTATCATATATTGCTACTATGCTAAACCAGATTTTCTGGTATTCTATATTCAAGGAAATATAAGGGGGGGATAAGGGTAAAGATAAGGAACAAGGAAAAGAAACAGGGAAAATAAGCAGAGAAAAAAAACAGGGCAAGGAAGGAGGAAAGGCCCCCATGCCCAAAAAGAGTCTGAAATTAACACCAAATTAAAGAATACCTGGTTCAGTATACAACTAGATATGCATTTCCAGCAGTGCAAGGCCCTCAGAATTACAGATAGTACTGTTAATCACAAAGAGCTTTCTCTATAATACTTCTATACTACTACTATATCTCTCTATAATACTATAATACTTTAGAAGTTGTTTAAAGTTTGCCTATGCTCATTATCTTTGCTTTTTTAATGTTAAGTTCTATTTTTAAAGGCATTAAACATAGTATTTTTTCCCCACAATTAAACATGCATAAATATGAATTTATATACATATTTATTACTTTCTACATATATGCAGCATGCAAATTATACACAATCAAGTTTTAATGGAACACAGCTGTATGAGAATGACCATGTTCTTCATAACACACTTTGTATGGCTTTTTCATATTTTGTATATCTGGGATAAGCAGAGTGGGCAGGAACTAGGAATCTCTGCATTTGTGTCTTATTTATTAATTATTGAATTCCCCATAATAATACCCCTAAACCACATTTATGTAGCACCAGTTTAGAAATACCATCGTATTAGTGTTCAGCTGTGGTTAGCAAGCACTCATATTTTTCTAAACAAAAGCTGAGATGCATGATGGGAATACAAATATTAGCATATCTAAACTGAACATGGCATGTAGACTCCCTGGTGAGCAGTGCTTCTACAGCCAAGGATTATTCACACCATATACAATTAAGTTTTCCTCTAAGTCTGATTCTTTTATACCGCAGATAGAAATAAGAACCTACACAACGTCTTCTAAATAAATATTCATATAACCTTAATAAAGAAAAGAATGCAATCTCTTGCAGGCTGGCCAAATTTAGGGAGTTTTACTTTATCTAGGAATGTCTAAGAGCAGAATTTGGTATACAGTTTGACCTCTTTGATTGTGTTTTGAGGTTGTTATTGTGCTTTGCTGTCGGATCTTTAATTAATCTTGCTGGGTCTGTAATATCATTGGGGCAGAAATAATGGCTTAAATATAAAAGGACCTGTTAAGGCAGCCACATGGGAAACAGTGAAGTGGTGAAAGAGTGCACTTCTAAGATTTCCTTATTGACTGTTTAGTAAATAAATCGTATGTTTTAATTGCTCTGTCAGAAGGATCCTTCAATGAGGGAAAGGTGACTGGAGCTGAATATGGGAACACCACAGGACAGCTGTTTGGTCTGGCAAAGGGCTCTGTGCACTTGTACTATATATCCAGAGCGACCTTTCAGATTCCATGTACATAGTAACAATTAAAAGTACACAATGACTTGACAATGTTCACTGTGACAGACTGCAGGTTGGCTGCTTCCCATAACAGCCTCCCAGGCAGAGAGGAACAAAGAGCCCGGGCCCATCTGTACGTTGTGCTGAATGCCTCATGTTCCAGAGAGCGCGCTTTGTTTTTCCAAACGCCCCAGGAAGCTCTTCAACAAACAAAACTCAGAGGTCCAGAGGAGCCCAGTCAGGACATTAATATGATAATGAATTCCGGATTACCCTGACAGACGTGACAAAGAAATAGATCCTTTTGATAATAAGTTATCGGGTTGATTAGGCGGAATTTGTCTGACTCCACGACTGTTGTGGGTATTTCAACAAAGTCAACAAACCCATGCATGACATCGCTTCTGTTACCCTCTCTCCCTCTGCTTGTTGCGTTTCGTCAAGTCTGACCCATGCCACTGACTTAAGGCTTCCTCAGTTGCAGTGAAAAACCTGCTACCTGTTTGGGAAGTTATTGTAAACCATAAACACAGCGGCACCTCCATTTCTGCATGAAACCAAGGAAAACGGCTGCTTATCGCAGGCACTTCAGAAAGAAACTTAGGTTCCCAGCTAACGTTCCTAGGCTGAATTGGTTCAGTAGACTTTGCAATGTTAATTTCCAGTCATCGTGATTTTCAGAAGTGGTATATGCTGCGGCTCTTTTTGACTTCAGCAGAGGTTGTCATAGCTTTTGGAAGGGTACTTACACTTTTTGTCTTACTATTGATTTCTGTGGTAATTGCTGTTTTTTGGCTGGATTCTCCAACAGGCTCTAAGATGAACTTCTGTTTTTCCTCAAAAGCTCAGCAGCAAGAGGACACCGACTGGCTACAGATATAGTAGTTGGCTAAGGTCACACAAAGTACCAAAATCGGGTGGCACCAGCCATCTGTAGTTAACAGCTATTATATAAACATAAAGGAATGTGCCCTGTGTTCTGAGTGATGGAAAAAAATTGGTCATTAGCCACTCGGGAAAGCACGATTCCCCCCACAGCTTTCCAGCTGCGATCCAAGTGTGTTTAAATAAAAACTTAGCACACTTAACAAGAAGTTTGATAGAGTGTTAACAATCCTCAACTTCACGTTGAGCTGTTAACCAACAAAGTAGTCATTAAATGTTGGTAATGACTGCGTTTCTTGGGATTATTGCTTAATTATGAACTTGATAGAGTGGGTCCTGCCTTCTGACTTGGGGGACATTTTCCATTGCAGTTTTAACTACAAACTTGTCTTAATATACCACCTCAGTTATAAACCCTTGAATATAAACTACAGCAAGAAAACTCCCCTTAAAAACAGCTATTTGTACACTTCATGATTATGTTCAAACTATGACTGATCTTGGATTCACCTCATACAGTGGATGCAAACTGTATGTTGAATGTGGCTTTCTTGTAGCATAAATAAGCATTTCTAAAATTGAGTTCTGCATTCTGCTTGCCTGGAAGGAGTCTAGAGCATAGGTAGCACTTCATTTCAAAATACACCATGAAAGTAATGTAAAACTGCAGTAAATGTTTTATCTCTCATGCTTTCAGAAGTGACTAAATACTGTTCACAGTGTACAAGAAATTACTTCAGCAGCCATGACCTTGAAAGTTCCCTAGCTACTGCTGCCTGCTGTGCCTTAACATTCTTTCCCAAAATCTGTAGATACCATGGCCTTATGTATACAAGCAATTGTAGAAATGTATTCAGGAAAGTTTTCTTCTCTGCACTGATACCTGAGCATCTAAATATAATACTACCCAAATCTGCATGAAAAGATAGAGGGTACAAAGAGTCATAGAGCCACATACCTCAAGTCCTAGGACATGAGGTGGCTGTGCACAGACACAAGGGGTCTAGGGAGAAAGACGGTCCCATTTTTTATTTCTTTGTTATTTTCTTGTGTAATCCAAATCATCATATACCACTAATGTTTATAGGATCTGTTATAAAATCATTAAGTAACAAGGTTTTGAATGTGTTAGTATACTAGATTTATTCCTATTTTCCATAAAAAAGGCTTAAATATTCAACATTAGTTTAAAATTCTTAAAATTCCTTGGCACTTTAAGACCACTTAGTATTTTCAAGCAGGGACACAATTGGTGGAAAGAAAAAAAATAATCATCCTTTAAGAAGAATCTTGTTCTGTAATTCTCAAAATACTGAGTCTTCTAATGCTAAGTAGCTAAGCAAAGTAATACATCTTTCGTCTTTTTCAGACTGTTCTTTTAGGTATTAAACAACGAGGAAATCAAACAAGATTCTGTCTTTAGAAGCTATTAGATCAAACATTCTTTGAAAAGAATAACATATAGAATATATTTATTTGTACAAAATTTTAACTGGAAGTTGTACTGATAGATAGTTTCACATCTAATTTCTTTGGAAAATGGCATTTAAGTATTTCTAGGAGTGTTTAGAAAAAGGTTAAAATAGTGAATTTTCAAGTTATTGTATTAATTAACTGATCAGTGACAATAGTAAAGAAGAGTAGCATCTTCTACCAAGACAAATGATACAGCTAAAAAAGATGGAGAAGACTTGGCGCATGCAAGTACTTTTAGGTTTTATATTTTATTTCAAATTATTGCCAGGAAATGAAAGGAGGACCTGTTTGTTGGAAATGTGAAAAGCAAGAGACACAAATATCTTTGCATGTGTAAATCCTCTTCTTTCTTCATTCAATAACTCAGGCTTGTGTCCACAGTGGCTTTTGGCTCAGTTCATCAGAAAGCCTACAGCAATTCCCTGAGCCCTCATTTAGACATCACTTTGGCAATGGAACAATGCAGCAGATTCTCATTCTAGGGATTATGATACTATATATAAAGAAAACATAAAAAGATTTACATATATTCCATGTAATTTTCCCCATTATATTTTAAGCATGGAGCAGACTTCTGAGTCGTTTAATTGGTAGATGTGTCACAAAATATATTTTTTAAAAATCATTATTTGCATTACAACACTTTTTTTCAAAGGAAATATGCATCTCACAGATCAGATAGATGTCCCATAAACTTCAGGCTGGGAAAAAATTAATAAAAGGAAGCTGTCTGGGGTGGCTAAATCATGTATCTGAAAATTTGGGGCAGCAGGTACAGTTTCCCAACTCCAACCCTTGCTTTGCATGCATACTGTAAACATGCTATGGCCTACAGGAGAAGTACAGCCCTTGTTGATGCCTCCTGTCCTCACAAACAAGAGGGAAC
Source organism: Zapornia atra (assembly GCA_013400835.1). Lineage (NCBI taxonomy): Eukaryota > Metazoa > Chordata > Aves > Gruiformes > Rallidae > Zapornia > Zapornia atra. The sequence continues at coordinate 88,935 of VZTU01030641.1, forward strand.
AGTGGGGATGAAGCCTTGCCTTTGCCACTAGTGAAGCAAGCATGGGTGAGGAAATACTGTTCACCATTCCCACGTTTGCAGTGTTGTATTGTTGTATATTCCTACACCTTTCCAAGTGTTTCAAGATAGCAGAGGGGGAGTTGTGCATCTGAGAAATGTCTCTAATGACACAACTTCATAATCACTATTATCCATGCTTCACCATACAAATGTGCTAGTACTGTTCTGCTCCAGGTGAGAAGTAAGGACATGATTACAGAGCACATTCTTTATGATGGGTACTACCTGATCCAACATAGATCTTGCCAGGAAGGAACTCTGTGGGACACACTCAAACCAGCACATTTGAACCTAAACAAAATTTATTCCAGATCAGCCCCAATTTGCATCATGCAGCGGCCTTAGAATGCTGATTTGGGGAGACCGAAAATCCTGTTTGCTGTATTGTTGGATCATACTCTAAGAAGCAACACCTCCATTTCTGGGGATCCACTGTCTGCTGGATTTTTCTTCTCAGAGACATGATTAAACTTAAAAATACCTCAACTGGTAAAGAAAACTCCCACCAGACAGCTTGATTTAAGACTTTGACCTTAAGTGGAAAATCTTCCATTTGCTTAACAAACCATTGGATCAGGCTTCTGATGGAAAAGATGAGAGAAGCTGGAAAGGAAAGGAGACTAAAAACTTGCTACTGTCTCCAGCAGTGTGTGAGGAAAAAAAAGTCTGAGCACAGTCAAATGACAAAAGAGAAGATGCTGGCTGCTGTATGCTCTGGGGTACCAAAAAGATGTTAATTTAAATTAAGTTCAATCACACTGCGCATAAATAACTCTCTGAGAAGATCTGAGCCCCTTTGCAAAGCTTTCTGTTGACACAAGTGCTGTACACAAAGCACGAGTCTCTGGTGCTTCCTCACATTCTTCACATCAATGAGGAATGACGTACTTTTTCATAGACCCACAAGGCTCAGGAACACGCCGGAGGAGGAACAGATTCTTGTGCAACAGAGATCTGGAAGACCGCAGTGAAGCGTGTCTCTACGTGGAGCAGACCCACTGGCTTCACTCTAATGTTGTAGTCCTAGACATTACGCTCAGAATTTTAGGCAGGGCCTTAGAGCCTGGTCCCTTCCTGAGGACAGCTTGGCTTTCCCCTTCCTGCAGAGGACCCACAGACCCATGACAAGTGAAGGAGGGAGCAGCAGCAGCAGCTAACTCACTTCACAGTTGCCAGTTTCCTGGCACATCAGCACAGTGGATGGCAGCTATGACCTAGGACTTACAGGAAAGCCATAGCTGTCTGAGACAGCTGCAAAAAGCCAAGAAATTGACCCTCACTGTCTGAATTGACACTAGACACCTGCATGTAGCAGTGTGCATCACTTTCCCCCTTTTTTTCCATAGCTTCACTACTGTCATTAAGACATAATCTCCACCCATCTTTGTTGTTCAGAATTAGCTAAACTAGTTCTCTTGGCTACTGAGACTGTTGAAGGAGACAGGCCCCTAAGAGGCTGACTGGTCCCACTGAATTGGATGAGGACATTGGGATGCAATTGGTTGTTGATTTTACATACGTCGGCGCTAGTAAGTATGGTGAGACAAATCACAGAATCACAAGGTTGGAAAAGACCTTTACGATCATCCAGTCCAACCGTTCCTGTCCTAAGCTAAACCATATCCCTATGTACCTGATCTACCCTTTTCTTAAAGACATCCAGGGATGGTGACTTAACCCCCTCCCTGGGCAGCCTGTTCCAGGCCCAAACAACTCTTTCAGTAAAAATTTTTTCCTAACATCCAATCTAAACCTGCCCTGGTGCAGCTTCCTGCCGTTTCCCCTTGTCCTATGTCCTGTTACTTGGCTGAAGAGACCATCACCCACCTCTCTACAACCTCCCTTCAGGTAATTGTAGGTGGTGATAAGGTCTCCCCTCAGCCTCCTCTTCTCCAGGCTAAACATCCCCAGCACCCTCAGCTGTTCCTCATATGATTTGCCCTCCAGCTCCTTCACCAGCCTGGTTGCCCTTCTCTGGACTCATTCAAGGACCTCAATGTCTTTCTTGTAGTGAGGGTCCCAGAACTGGACACGCCACTCGAGGTGCAGCCTCACCCATGCCAAGTACAGGGGCACAATCACCTCCGTAGACCTACTGGCCAGACCCTTTTTTTATACAAGGCAGGATGCCACTGGCTTTCCTGGCCACCTGGGCACACTGCTGACCCATATTCAGTCTGCAGTCAACCAATACCCCCAGATCCTTCTCTTCCTGACAGCTCTCCAGCCAGTCTCCCCCAAGCTTGTAGCGCTGCATGGGGTTGTTATGTCCCATGTGCAGCACTCTACACTTGGCATTGTTGAACTTCATCCAATTTGTCTCAGCCCATCCATCCAGTCTGTTCTGCTCCCTCTGAAGAACCTCCCTACCCTCAGGCAGATCAACACTTCCTCCCAGCATAGTGTCATCTGACAGAGCACTGGCATAGGCTGCCCAGTGGGGTTGTGGAGTCCAGATAGACCACATCCACAGCCTTCCCCTTGTCCATTAAGCGGGTAAATCAAGCAGTTTACACAAGAAAATTGATTTTCAGGCAACAAAAGGGAGACAAGATGAGTCACCATTTATGTGAAGTTACAAAATTTCTTATTTATCTTAAAGGATTTCTCATGAGAAAAAATATTTTAAATTAAAGACCTTTTCCTTAAACTTTTGACTCAGATTAGAAAAAGGGTCCTTAAGAACTGAAAAGTCATCTATACACACATTTTCTCAAAAATCAATTACTATATTAGAGTTTTTATTTATTTTGCTTTGTCATGGTACAGACAATTTATCATTCAAACAGATTAGTTTTGTCACCTTAAATTCCCACTGCCAGAAGTCCTGGAGAAGTAATCAAAAAATTGTGTTCTCATTTAAATATTGTGTTCCACATTACATCCAGCAGCACATGCAATGCAAATTAAATAAACCAATTGCAACAATAATAAAATAGGCAAAAGGGAAAAAAAAAAGTGTATCCTTTGTATGTTGTACAAGATTTTTGTATACAATAATTCTCTATTCCGTTGAAAGAATTTCTTTTTACTCACAATAAAATATTAGTAATACTAAACTTGGGTCTATTTTAAGTAGAATGATCTCTAATTTCGTCTCTTTTCTAGCTTTCTCCAAATCATTACATTTCTTATTTCATTAGATTTCAAAGAAAAAAAAGTCCTAAATTTTAATCTTGCCCAATCTATCTTCGGGGAGGGGGAGAGGGGGCGAGAGAAAAAAAAGCTGCCTATATGCACTGCATGACACTGATCTTTGTACTCTTAGCTTTATCATTTTACCATATTAACAATAAATGCTATGTTTTCCTAGGATACCCAAATGAATAGATTAAGGAGCGCAGAAAGGAGAGGAATAGCGTTGTTTGTTACCTGTGCACTGAGATCTTTGTGAAAGCAACTCCCAAAGTTGCTACTTCTCTCTGCACCGTAATGATATTGTACAGTGCCTTTTGGCTCTAGCACAATGTGTTATGCATCAGTGTTTAAGAGCATATTGTGCACCATTATTGCCCTCTCTCTAGAGGACTACAAACTGCATTAGTTTGAATTACCAAATCAAAACTTTATGTGCAGCAGTTCCCCCACAAGGGCTTTAGCATTTTTATGTCATAATCCCTCTATTATCCCCCTCCTCACATGCTTTATAACCATTAAGTTATTGAAAAATTCTCAACAGATGTCATCTTAAGATGAATGTTGCTGTGCCGACTAGTATCAAGGCTGGAATCTGGATATTGCTCAACTTTACTAAAAATGTCAGGGAGAGAATAGTCAGCTGTAAAAATACAAGATATGCCAGCAATGGTTGTTTTCATGTCAACTGCAACATGACTTGTAGTGTTCACAATTTTAGCTTCTAGAAGATGCAGTTTTCGTTTGATGGGTTGGCAGTAATGGCTTGAGATATGTAGTAAGAAAAAGGAAAATAATTCAAGGGCTTTTTTCCCTCTCCTTTTATGATAAAAGCAGATCTGTGCTTTAATCTGATTTAAGCCTCAAGTCTTACCTTTTAGCATGTATTGTTAATATTAAGAATTTTGTTGAAATACAGAAACTTTTTTGCATAGATGTAATAAATACTACAGCTTATTGATGATTATATTTCCTTTTTTGCATCCAGAGTAGTGAAATAACAAACATGATTGCTACCATAGTAATAATAACAATTTATTGATGTCTTTCCTCTCACTCCATCAGGACATTTGTAATTTTAAACAACATAAAGACATAAAAATATACAACATGACATAATTTAGAACCACCTTAAATTTGAAGAGAAGAATGCAAAAGACATTTATCTTCCAAAGAGGTGATGCTATGGTATTTAAATAATAGGAGATACACACAGCAAAGATACCTGTCAAAATGAGATTCAAGAACAGAGCCAGGGCCCACATTAGTAACAGCTTTAAAAAAATAGTGGCATTTTATAGTAAATCATCTGTTTAAGAAGCAGCAACTCTACAAAAGAGAGGAATAGCATAACATATTTCCAATTCATCAGAATAGCAGAACAGTTGAGTACTTATATTCTTATATTCAGAGGTGATGTGACAGCCCTTTTTAAAGTTTTTAAAGAGCTTTTTAAAGAGGAAATTACAATAATAAAGTCTCATGATGAAGCAGGTATATTTTGCTGTAGGGCTGGCAGGGAATGTATAAGCAATTCATAGTTGAAATAAACCTATTGCATCTGAGATGTGAAGAGTTTGAGTCAAGAATGAGGCTTGAGATTCTTAATGTGACTCTCCCCTAACTTGTGATCTTTTTCAGAGAGAAAAATCAAATTATGAAAAAGCTTCCTATTTTCAGAGACCTCTAGAGCTCACCCTAAATGCCCAAATTGGCTAATGAAAATTTTTTCTACGGTGTCTATGGCAAAGGCTGTTAGTATTTCTTCAGTTCACAGCTGTATCTGTTATTTTAGCTGTCTAGACCCCTATAATTAGAGGAAGGTTAGTTTCTGGAAAGCTTTCCAACCATTCACTTTCCATTTTGCATCCTGAAGGCTCCTCCCTCCACTGGTTTGGCTCACAGCTTCCTCTGGTGCAAAGATATAAAAAAAGGTGCGATGCACGAAACTCTTTTAGCTGATAATAGCCATCATAGAAAAGAGGCTGACTGAACGAGTAAGCAAGAAAAAAGTGGAAAAGCCAAATCCAGGCTGCAGAAGGCAACACAGGTCTGACTCTTCACTGTAAAAAATTATGTTAAGAAAGGTGATGCACTCAAATTGCCAGATACACAAAACTCCATTCCAATTGTTATAATAGGAGATACTTGTGATTGTCCACTCATCTTTTGGGAATAATGAAAAGGGAATTTTGGAAATAAAAGGTCCCAAACTTCTGTTTTCTACAACTATTTGATCTCAGAAATCTCGTATTAGAGTCTTTACAGTCATTGTGCATTGTATATTATTCCTATTTGTCTCTGTTGTAAAAATATTCTAATTCATCTCATTATACTCTGTATGCTGCTTTTGTTCTGTAGTTTTATTTTAAAACCTATGCCACATGAACATTTCCGGTTCTTTTGAATATGATACTCAACTTGAATTTTGCTCACAGTTTATAAATTGAGCTGGTTAGTGTATTCATTTATATGCTGTGATAGTTTTCCAGCTCAAAGCTTTAATATTTCATTGCAGTGCTGGTATCTGATCTGAGGAAATATATTTCTGTATATTTTGTAAGAATCTTCTTATATTTTCCCCACAGTCATTTCCATGCAGTTCTTCAGTATAGGTTTGGGCTGGTTCTGATGTTCTATTGCACATTCCCTCCCCCAGATTTGGGTAGTATGTTGTGGTGTACTAATCTGCCACTAACCTAGATAATTTCTATTACCTCACGTTATAAAAGCTGACAATGAGCTGGTACCCCAGTGCTCCTTGAGAACTGGCATAAAGGGTACATACAAAAAAATCTTGATAATAAGCTAGAACCTCCCTAATGTATTGCCAGAGTGCATTTCCTATATCTCCTGCATCTCCCTCTATGACACTGCAGAAATGTACTTTCACAGCCAAATGACTCATTTACTTCCAATTTTACCTGCACCTTATTAAGAGCTGACCTATCTTTTAAAGACACCCCATTCTTCTCCCAAGCAGTTTTCCATCTTCTTCTTCAGCTGTAATAACAAAGGCTAAATAATATTTAACAAATTGCCATTTCCTTGTGCCCTGTCTTCAATCCCCCATCATTGTTTTTAATGGGACAATTTAACCTTTGAACCTATGTCTCTATTACAGATATAGTTGAAGAGACCTTAATTGAAATATTCCATACAACTTGACATTCAATATTGTTTCTTTGCTCCTCTAATTATCCTTTTAACTTTCTTCTGCTTATTTGTATAAACCCTCCTCAGTCTGTCTTTCTACCAGACTGTTTATATATTTTTTGAAAGCCTTTCAATTATTTGCTCATTCTACTCTTTACATACTACATAGCTACATTTGACCTCTGTAACCCTCCTCCCTGTTTAGATTTAGCTGAGATGAACTTCACTTGCAGGCTCTGCAACCATTTCCCATATCATTTCCCAGTGCTGATCAGTAGTGCTCATCTCTGCATTGGAGAACACCCAGACAAAATCCTTTTGGAATTCCTATCCTACAATTTGTGGTCTTTCTCTTCCCCTTCTCTGCTGGGGTTTATCCTCGTTCTATCTCTGCAACAATTCTTCTTGCCCTCACATTTCTAATTACAGAATCAAAAGCACCTCCTGCTCTCCTATCTAACCTGAGGGTATGGGGATTGACAGTAGCTGGTAGTAAGGATGGCTCGAGAAACCAGCTATTCCTGCTAATATGCTATTTAGTGTAATCTTGATTTCCAGATAATGTCTACAAATGTTTCCTTTGCATATTCCTATTCGATTTTTTTCAGGACTTTAAATGTTTGTTTTCTATAGACAGAAATGTTTTTATGTCTGAGAAGAGATTTGGTGCAGAATAGAGACTATGGATCAACCAAGAGGTTTGCATTGTTTCCTTCTAGTGTAGTTTTGTGAGTTACTTTCTCAGCGGGTGGCAAAACAAAACTTCTGATCTTTATTGTTGTCCATATTGCAAGTGCTCTGAAGTATCCCTTGAAATCCATTAGCTTTACTGGGCATATTTGGGGAAGATAGTAAAGAGGTGATCAGGAAATCAATAAGGTTTTGAGAAAAAATCAGCCTTTGGCAGGCACCTAGGATCTTCTCTGGGAGAGTATTACCCTCCCAACCTTAATAACTGCCAAGATTTCCCATGTTATGCAATGTTTTCTTTAACTATTTTACAAATTTTATGTGAAACTTTCTATGCACTTCCATTCTCTGAAAGGAATTGCTTCTTCCCATACAGACAGTTCAATGAGTTAGTAGTATATAATCTTGCAATATAACTTCATACTAGATACTTTGGCTTTTGCATAGCTGTTTTCCAATCAATAACATTGTAATTAAAATACTCCATTATCACAGATTATGTCCTTATTACAGTCCTTTTTTTCAGTCACCCTTAATGATGTCATGTAAGAGCAGATCATTTTATGCAGCTGGAAAATTATAGAAAATTAATTCAAAACCTTAAAATGTTGATTTATATATATGAGGAGTTTCCTATGAGTAATAATTCTATGGCCTTCAAACATTTTCTTAATTACAGTAGGAACATTAAGTTGAATTTTTATCTTCCAGTGCACTGCCTCTCCTTAAAAATAAGGGAGCTACCATGTTACTTCAGGGAAATGTCATCTGACGAAGCACAAAAAATGAAAGGAAGCATGTGGTACTAAAATGAGGAATTATGTCTGAAACGTACTATTTTTGATTGTAGAAATTTTCTCTTTTCTGAAACTTTCTATAAAAATAAAACTATTCTCTGACCTGTAATGTCGCATAACTGCAACCTACATGAGCAGAACTAAATGAAAGCATTTGGCATTACAGTTGTTCCAGATCAGGAGCACACATACAGTCAATTATTAAGGTTCAACAGATAAATGCTAAGTAATTGTGGTGCAATAACTTGATGTCCCGTAATTGGCACTTGTAGTATAGAAACCTGACCTTGCTTAACCCTCATGTAGCTGAATGTGTGAGTTAATACATAAAAAAAACCTTTTTCTCTCTTCTGCAAAGTTAAATATAAAGCTTCTGCAATGGTAGTTGGCCTGTTTCATTTCACTTTTTTTTTTAATACATTGACTGTGTATAAAAAATTTATTTGACTGATCAAAACAGATCTCTAAACACATAAAAAAGAACCCTATTAGAAACCTTTCCTACGTTTTAAAGATTTCCACAACAATCACCACATTTTTAAGCTCTTATAGTGCTCTTAATATATAACAGCACTGTGTAGTTTCTGTAGTGCAGAAACTACAGAACTCTTTTGCATTCAGTATACGATGATCAAGAGAAGGGCTTTCAAGCTCACTTGCAAAGAAGTTTAGCATTCACTCTTGACTATTATGTGGAAAGTTTAACAGAAGAAAAAACCCAAAGATTTTTATTTTTCATAATGAAGAACAGTGCATTTTATCGCTAAAAACATGTGAACAGCTGTGTTAGATCAGACCAGAAAAGCCTGTCTGGTCCCTTATCCTGTCTCTGACAGTAGGCAAAAGCAGATGCCTGGAAAAAAGTGGAGGAAGATGACAAGTATATTGTGAAATTTCCCCTAACATTCACCTTCCCAACCCAACAGTTAAATACTTAGGAAACTTTTGGAGGTAGAGGTGGTATCTCGATTCCTTACAGGCTTCAATGACATTTTCTTCCATAACTTCCTGCAATGAGCTTTGAATCCAAACTGCCTCTCACACTGGGTATTACCACAGCTAATTCACATATTGTGTGGTGATCAGCCTTTATTTCTTCATTTGAACCTTTCATCTGCTGGGTTTTTTTGATTGCATGTAGGACTGAAGGGGAAGTGATCTGATTCTGAACTTAGAGATGCCATCATAACTGCCTTTTTGCTGTCTAGTTTGAACCATTCTGGATTATTTAACATTTTGTCACTTGAAACTGTTCTATACTTTTGAATAGGCTTTGCCATTACTTGTTATTGGATATTTTGTGCATTTTCCTGGCTTCCTGTCATATCTCTTTTGGGATGGGAGGGTCAGACATAAATTCCTAACATTTTTTTTTTCCTTTTAATGAACACTGAAGTTATTATTTTGTGAAACTATCTATTATAATTGATGATCTCATTCCTGAGTGGTAATGGCCATCTTAGAACCCGTCATTAAAGAACCCATCATAAAATTATGTTTATTTTTCCATATGCACATCGCTTCACATTTCTTTGCATTAAATTTCATCTTCCAGTTTATCATCCAGTCCCTCATTGCTGTGCAGCTTTTCCACAACTCTCTGCAGCCAACTCTTCTTTTTTAAGATCCTAACAAGTCAGCATGATCAGCAAGCTTTGTGACATAGTTATTGATTTTAATTTCATGACTGTTTATTCAGAACTTCACTGCTCACTGCTCTTTGTGAAAAAATAGCCACTTTTCCCACTGCCTTCTAATTTATACCTAATTATCTGGTTTGGACTCTTCCCTTTTACACCATGGCTACTTAGTTTCTGTAGAGGCTCCAGGCATTGTCATATTTTCCATCATTTTCATTCAGAGCATAGGTTTATTGATCTGTGGTGCCCTACATCTCCAGAGGAAGTCTTCCTCTGGACCTCTGATGTAGTGGCCATTTCTTCCCTGAATTTCAGCAGAGCTCTGGAAGCATGCATTTAGCTTTGGTGATCTAAAATAATTCATTTTGTTATGTTGTTCTATAAGAGGTACTCTTGACATTTAAATCTGATATTTGTATTCTCTTTTGTGTTCTCTGTGAGAAATAGTTCCAGCTTAAAAAAAAAAAAAAAATTAAATACCTACCTGATGCAGAGAGATCTGAAATAGTAGTTTAGTTCTTCTGCTATGCTGTCATCTATGTTCTCATCTCATCCAAGCACTCATTTCATGCCTTGACTGTATCTTGGGCCTTTAGACTATCTGACAGACTTTCTGCTCCCAACAAGATTTTAGCTTTTTTTGTCTGGCCTTACCATGTCTTTACACTTAAGCTAACAAAGTTCGTGTTCTTTTCTGGTTTCTTCATTCAGATTGAACTTAAAGCTTTTGAAGGACGGCTTTATATTTTTAAATAGATTTCTTCAATCTGCTGTTTGCCCATGCTGACTTTTTTTGCTCTTTCTAAAATCTTTGAACATGTATGCACTTGTTTTGCACCTCCACCATACGGCTCCAAAATTATTCCCAAATTTCCACTAAAGATTTTACTTTTTATGCTCCTTCCCTTTTAGTTTCCTTTTAAGTAGGTTTCTCACGTTCACAGTGTTCCTGTTTTGGAATATCACACAACAGTAGGGGATTTTTCAGCTTCTGTTATTCACACAAAACTGTTGAGACATCTACTATGGCAGAGTGGCTTTCCAACAACAGCATCATTACACTTGCCTATGGATTGATGCAGGACAAGGAGAATTATTTCTTAGAGATTTCTTGTATGGCTCAGCCCAGGAATCATTAGTTGTCCAGGAATCATGGGCTGTTTCTAAAAGCTTATTGTCAGCATCTGTGCATGTTTTTTTCTAGTTTAGCGTGAATTTGCTGATGGTTCATGTTCCTATTTTTTTCCTTGGATTTGGTGCTTCTCTGATCTCCCCTTAAGCAGGTGGCAGTCACCTTTGCCCAGTCTGTATGACGAGGGAATAGAGTGTACAATCAAGAAGTTTGCTGATGACACAAAACTGGGAGGGGTGGCTGACATGCCAGAAGGCTGTGCTGCCACTCAGCAAGACTTAGACAGGCTGGAGAGCTGGGTGGGGAGAAGTTTAATGAGATTTAACAGGGGCAAGTGTAGTCTTGCATCTGGGGAAGAACAACCCCAGGTACCAGTATAGGTTGGGGACTGGCCTGTTGGAGAGCAGTGTAGGTGAGAAGGACCTGGGGTCCTGATGGACTGCAGGATGGCCATGAGCCAGCAATATGCCCTTGTGGCTAAGAAGGCCAATGGCATCCTGGGGTGCATTAGAAGGGGTGTGGTTAGTAGGTCAAGAGAGGTCCTTTTCCCCCTCTACTCTGCCCTGGTTGAGACCGTACCCGGAATATTGTGTCCAGTTCTGGGGCCCTCAGTTCAACAAGGACATAGAACTCATTGAAAGAGTCCAGTGCAGGGACACCAAGATGATTAAGGGAGTGGAACACCTTCCTTATGAGGACAGGCTGAGGGAGCTGGGCCTGTTTAGCTTGGAGAAGACCGAGGGGTGATCTTATTAATGTTTATAAATATGTAAAGGGCAAGAGTCAGGAGGATGGAGCCAGGCTCTTCTCAGTGATGGCCAGCAATAGGACAAGGGGCAATGGGTGCAAGCTGGAGCATAGGAAGTTCCATGTGAATATAAGGAAGAACTTTTTCACTGTGAGGGTGACAGAGCACTGGAACAGACTGCCAAGAGAGGCTGTGGAGTCTCCTTCTCCAGAGACATTCAAAACCTGCCTGAATGTGTTCCTATGCGATTTAGTCTAGGTGATCCTGCTCTGTCAGGGGGGTGTTGGACTAGATGGTCTTTCAAGGTCCCTTCCAACTCCCAATCTTCAGTAATTTTGTGATTCTGTTAGGCAGTGTAGTCCTACAGCTTTATTTTTCCTATTTATATCTATGATTTTAACTAATAAATACACAAATTTACCCAGTGAATGACTTATTAATGTTTAACTCCAAGCTTTTTATATCATAGAGCACCTTTCCTTCATCATAATTCTCAGTACTTTCAACTTGTATTTCACTCTTTGTTCCATTTTCTGATGTGTGTATTTCTCAAATTTTACAGGTGCCTATCAGCCAGAACAGCACATATAAGAAGACCTTGTATGAGACCACATACTTGAGTCTGTAATGTTCCACTTGGAAGTGACGGCAGCAGCCGAGGCAGCAAAGCTTCTTTGCCCACAACAGCGGTCTCCTCATGTGGCTTTGGTCTAAGAACTGTATCAGAGAATCCAGTTCAGTGGGATTGACTACACAATAAAATGCTCTTAAAATGAAAACACACTTGTATAACAAGGAAGTTATTAATATTAACTGAGATGTGTGCTTAATTTCACTGCAATATAAACACACTTTTGATGTTCATTTTCAAAGTATGCATTTGTATATAATTATGCTTAATGCATATCATACTCTGAAGTCATGATTTGCAGTCAGTCTGATGGAAGTGCTTGGTTTTTTCATTTGCATTGCAAAATATTTCTTTGTCCACATTGTTCTTACCTGCTGGTAACAACTTTCTTTTTCATGAATTAAATGGGTAAGTATTTCCAAGATCCATCTAATATACCATATTTGGAAAATTAGTAAATATTTCCTACTTTCATGTAAGTGAATCACTGCAGTAATGCACTGATCTTGGTGCAGTTGAGTCTAATATTTATATGATTTAGTGACATGAAAGAAAAAAACACTTGTTATAATGTAGATTAAAAAGAGAATTCTGACTACAGTCTTATCAGTAGTAGTTTTAGACGTATTTAATTTTCTTTTTCAGTGATTGTTGTCACAACAACTATTGTTTCCAGTAAGCTTCATATCACCCAGCAATAATGATGCAGTTTTAATCTTGTAATGATGTATCTTCTCTAGCTGAATTAATAAGGAAACCAACTAAAAGATAATTTAGGATATCTCTGAAATGTGTGCTAATAAAAAGGCTATGATCAGTCCCACTACATGTTGTTCTTAGTAATATTATGCTAATAATAGTAAAGAATAGTCTTTTATTTATGTCTGCCTTCCTTTTCTTTATAAAAACAAATATTGGTAAATATGAAACAATACCAGTGGCCATTTCCTTCTGAAATATAGAGGCACAACTTTGCTAAACTGAACAGGAACTGCTGGTCCTGTTTCATTATTATTTAACATAGTATCCACAGTTTTTCAATACCACTCCTCAGAACCACAGAATTACAAGGTTGGAAAAGACCTTTGAAGATCATCAAGTCCAACCAATCCCATACTAAGCTAAACCATATCCCTAAGTACCTCATCTACCCTTTTTTTGAACACATCCAGGGAAGGTGACTCAACCACTTCAACTGAGGTGTCCTTTCATGCTATGGAAAAAACCTGTAAAAAATATAAGTCAAAGTTTATATTTACTTATCAGCTATTATTTTGTGTGAATGTAATTGTACCATTGCACAATAAATACTATAATGCTCATTTATAAATACTGTAAGTGTTCCTTAGCAAACAATTCTGTGACTTTGCATTCGGCTTTCATGGCAAAGTTCTGGTAGCAAGGAAGCTACAGGCTTGGCTTCTGTGAGAAGCGGATAGAAGCTTCCCCCCATGTCCAATAAAGCCAGAGCTAAGACAGACTCACCACTGGACAAGACTGAGCCCATTGGTGCTCACAAAAAACACAACAAACCCAAAGAGCAACTGCAGCTAGTGTAAGAAGATGTGAAGAACAATTCTGCAGACACCAAGGTGAGTGAAACAGGAGGAGGAGCAGCTCTAGTCACCATTAGAGAAGAGATTCCCCCACAGCGCATGGAGAAGACCATGGTAAGCCGGGCTGGCCATGCTCTTCTTAATGCACCCAAGAGTGTCATTGGCCTTCTTGGCCATGAAGGCACGTTGCTGACTCATGGTATGACTCTGTGATGTTAATTTGTTTTTCTTCCCAAATTAGATGTTATGTTGCTATAAAGTCAAGGAACCGCAAAGAAACGTTTATACTAATACAGATGTCATAAAAATATATTATATACAGATTAATCTAAAAAATATAAAATGTGTATAGCCACACAACACAGTTTTTTTGTCTTTTTCATGTTAAAAGAAACCCTTAACTACTGTACAGAAAGTTTCCAAAGCCTTTAAATCTTTCCATTGTGGAAAAGCCAAAAGTTATGTGGTATGAGGCCAAAGGGTATATTGTTATTTAATTTTACATGTATAAAAAAGGGAAAGTAACAGAATACATAATTTTTTGCTCAGTTTCCTATTCCTGTATCAGATAATATATCTATGAAGAAAAAAACCCTACCAACTAGAGGATAAAGGGACAGGGTATGAAAATGATGGATCATTATTTGAGGCATAACAATCTCCCACACTCCTCTCCCCATTTTCTTAACTTTGTGTGTTTTATGAAGAAATGTGCCAAACACTGCACATATAGTATTTATAGATTCATTTTTTTTATTCCACTTCCTTGATTCTGGAGCTGTTGTATTGTTTGGCCCCCTTCCAAATGCCAATTTTAGGCTAAGTCTTAGTGCAGAAAGAAAATTTAATCAAAAAAAAGCATTTATATCTTTGTTGGTGTTGTGCTGCAGGGTTTACATATTGGCATTGTGTGATACTGTATTACTCAATCCTCTGACAAAATAGAATCTCTTCCTACTATGTAACTTCTCTTAGGGGTATAAGTGGCATCGACTTGCAGACAGAATTCACATGTCCTTGACTAGAGCAGTCCTGTCACATGCTTTGTAGTCATTGTGTATTTATATTTGAAAACCGCCAGCAGGCAAGTAAGCAGTGCTGGTACAATGCACCATCATTGTTTTACATATACCCAAAAATGTTTCTGCTAACTGGGACTTGGTCATTTCAGTCACTGCAAAGCCCTAAATCCAGTCTTTATCATTTAGTCTCAGAAACAATTCTTCCTGCATGGTCAGAATTTTTCATTATTTTTACAAAAGCAGTGGGTAAGATTAAAAATATGCTGATGTTTTAACAGGATGCACTACTGCAGGAAGAGCTTTATTTGCATAATTAATTGCACTGACATTGTTAGGATTGCAATGAAAAATGTTCTCTTGGAATGACTAAGAGAAGTTAAGCAAAGTAAAATATGGAATTGCATCTCCAGACTGCACTCAACCACTTTATATTGCTATTCTTTTTAGTTTGAAAGCAACTCACAAAATCCAGATGTTGAATGTAAATTATGTTTCTGCAGTAGTAACATGTGGTTACTTGCTGGGTTCACATTTACAGATATTTTGTGTGTCAGTTTTCTCTATGTCTTTCACATAGGTAGGCTGCAGATGTGATTCTAAACTTCTGTCTTTCTATGTAATATATCATATTTTAATTACTTTTCATTCTTCTTTCATTTGATTCACATGTGAAAGAAATTCTTGGCTAATCCCAGGTGAGATCTATAAATAACCCTTTATGTAGAATTTTTTTTTTCCTTCCAGTAGCTTTATTTTATTCTTAGAGCTGTGCTCAAGCTTTTTATCTAAGCGAGCAACCTATATGTCTGTTAAGGCACTGCTTTTATAGGTCAAAGAAAAATCTTTCACCTCTTCTTCGCCTGTAGGAAACTTGAGGGTCTTTCTATTCACTTCAGTGTGCTTGGAAATAAATCATAAAGTATCATGATGTTATACATTGAACTGCTTGAAAAACTTATTCTGAGATAGAAAAGGATTAATGAGTCTTTAAAATGCCTTAACTATGGACATGCTCAAAATTATCTTTTATGGTTTTGCTAGTTATCAGTTTTCTTCTCCAGTTTTCTTCCTAAAGCTTCTATGCTTGTTGTTCTTAAAAGGATAGGAAGAAGAAAGCTAAAGGAGTCCTGTTATCCAAAAGCAGCATGTCCATCAGGTTAAGGTGTTTTCCTGGATGACATAAAACATTATTGTTGTTTAATTTATCTGTATCGGAGAAACAATCACATAAACTTTTGTGATAGCTTTTTCCTTCCTTACCCGGTCCTTTAGCAGAGGGTAAAACCTGATAGTTGTCCCAAAAACTTCCCCAGATCACTAAGTAAGTGTGTTGATGCTGTGTGACTTGTTTATCATTTTGTGATTCAGTTTCCACAGTGAGAAATGCGGATAATATTTTGCAAAAACACTCTGAGATCTACAGATGTAAAGAACGAATAGCATGTAAGTATTCATTTTGAAGTTATGTGACCAGTTCTCAGTAGGTGGCTTTATTTTTCTGTTGTTGTTGGATACACTGGACCCATCTGTATACACAAAATACATTTAACTGTGTTTAGTAAGATGCTTGCTGTTGGAAGGAGTTTCCAAAGACATTGAATCAGGACTCCAACAATCAAACGAGCAAGTACATATTTTTACCAGAGTCCTGGCAAGTCTGTTCCACACACTTCTGTGTTCCTGCTTGGGCCAAATATAACTATGTGGACAGAGAAGTTGAAGAACAACTTGGCTTTAATCAAACAAGCTAAACACTAGTTATAAAATATGCTTTACTTCCATTTCTGTTTTGAGGCTATGCTTAGATTCTGGTTTATGCACTAAGTATGTGTTGTGCAATAATTAGCTATGTCGTTAATAGTTTTATAATGAATTATATATGGCACCAGGAAAGCACTTACAGTTTTACACATGAAATCATACTGTCTGTTTCCATAAAGTTTTAATGACACTTCTGCCCTGTCCCACAGAGTACATAACACATTTGTGAGGTTGTCCTCTGTACAGGCAGGGCATACAGAACATTGAAGTAGGAGTCAACCATTTTGTACATGACACAGAAGTCTAAGAACAATCATAACCTTGTATTATTGGAAAACAAAATCTCTCCAGAGTAATTTCTGGGTAGTGTAAATCACTTTTATATTTTTTTCTTATACAGGCTGAATCCACAGTCAGGGCTAGTTACCTAAGTAAATAAATGCAAGATGAAGATGCTAAGAGCTTTTAGTATGCTTCTTTTAGATCTCAGTACCTGTCAGGCTTCGCCAAGACTTGTCTTAGCCTGCCTGGAGATCGTGTTTCAGCTTGCAATGGTTCTAGAAGGAAATGAGTTTAGCTCATTTGGTGATTGTGCAACTGTTACCTTTCAAATGTAATTTTCCAAAGTTCCTTTTGTTCTCTATACTTCACAATTAATGCACAATAATAACAGACAGTTACTCATGTGAAGTGAAGGATCCATTGTCTCAGAATAGAATGCAGCATTGAGGAGTAAAGATGTGGGGTGATAGCAGACATATCAAAAGAGGAGGGAGACGGTGACACTGTAGACTCCAGGGCTGTAAGTGACTGACTTACGGCCAATTATTACTCATCACCAGAATGTCACCTTATTTAGTTATAACAAAGAAAGCAAAGGGCAAGTATACAATGTATGTAAAACATATGCATACACATTAAAATTTGGATGTAATTTAGTCTTTCAGAACAATGAAGATAGAACATGTAGACGTTGTTTCTAAGAAAATCCTAATGTCAGGAGGAAGACACAATCAACATCACTGCCACAATGCTTCTGGTAAAGGACTAGGGATGCAGATGATGTATGTAACACCTAACACCTTCCCTCCCTAAAACTCTAGTCATTGCCCTTAGGGACTGAGAGGAGCAGATAGCAAGCAGATGCCACAGAAAGGGAGAAATACTTTAAAGTTTGTATATATAACATTTTGATTGTAATATAATTGCAACTATAAATGTTAACATCATTACAACAAGACTAAAATTTATTTCACTAGATTTATTTTCATTTTATTTTAGTATATATTATTATTTCAGTATTTTAAATATTATTATTTAATTGTTCTAACAGTCAATTCCCGGGTTTGCATGTTCCTTTTGTCAAGATTTGAATGCGAGACTCTCTGGCAATCTATTCTGTGACTTTGTTGCAAAAATCTGGTAATAAGAGAGACACAAATAGAACAGAAAAAAAAACAACAACAGGGGTTTGGTTTATTCCCTAAGCCTCTCGCATCTGGACCTTTTTAAAATAATGTGTTGCTCCTGTAGGCTGGAAAAATAGGTGACCATTCATTGGAGCAAAGCCAACAGGCCATTCAAAAGCACTTGAAGCTCACTTTTGTGTCAAGAAAATAGCATATAAAGCTGATGGAGGGAGAGGAATGGTGTAGTAATAAGCATTTCTGATTGCATATTTTGTAAGATTTACAGGGTTCTCAGAAACCTACACATCCTCAGAGAGGACAGACCCTACCTTCTGTGGTGGAAGACTAACATTCATTATTGTCATAAGATTGTTGAACTTTCTCTTTGTTGCATAAATTGTTTCTTGACAGGTCAGAAAGTGGTGCTTAGCTCTTTTTCAGCTGAAGCTGCACTAGGCTTTTTTTCCTTACTTCTCTGCTAAAGTTATTTCCTCAATAGCTTTCGTTAGGGAGTTGTTTTGGTTTGGGCTTTTTTTTTTCCAAAGTTCTTGGAAATTTTTAGCAATTTTCTTACAATTTCATACCCAGAAATGTAGGCAGTGCTCCAACTGAGGCTGCATTGCAGCTGTAAAAGGGTAGCTGTTTATTACTTCCCTGTTTTTGGAAATGAAACCTCTGTGTGGGCAGTTGAAAATTGTTTTGTTATTGTCTGTAGCTAACACACTGTAATATCATGTCTAATTTTCTGAAGATTCACTCCCTTATTACTTTTCAGAGCTTTCTTCTTTTGGTTTTTTCAGATAAAGGAAACAGAATGTAATTCTTTTATTTTCCAAACTTTTTAATATTTCTATTCTTCTTTATTCAATTTTTCTTTCATCATGATGAAAATTATTTGTCAAACCTCAAGTGGTTGTAGGTAACTTTTTAATATTTATATTATAATTTATGGGTTTGTTTCTGTTGGTAGCTCTCTACCTCTAATGTTTTTCATAGTCATTATATCTTCCTGGGTGTTATT